>CAUDMG010002011.1:697500-805000 GCA_958450375.1 Homarus gammarus
TACACCCTCCCTTACGCCCTTTCTTCCTCTCTTACACCCTCCCTCACACCCTCCCTTCCACCCTCCCTCACACCCTCCCTTCCTCCCTCCCTCACACTCTCCCTTACACCCTCCCTTCCACCCTTACACCCTTTTCCCTCCCTTACACCACCACTATCACCACCTGTCATCAGCGCCGCAGGTATCAACGTGTTTACCTGAGGATCTACTCAGTGATTATCCTCCCGGTACGCAAAGGTGTGCAGCCAGGTAATTATTCCCTCTAGGTGAAGACGCAATGACGCAACGCTCTGACGCACTATCAATTAAAGCAACATAGGTTAGGTTGAGTTGGGTTGGGTTAGGTTAAGGTAAAGTGGGTTAAGTTAGGTTAGGTTTGGATAGGTTAGGTTAGGTTAGTACTAGGTTAGGTTAGGTTAAGGTAAAGTGGGTTAAGTTAGGTTAGGTTAGCACTAGGTTAGGTTTGGTTAGGTTAGATTAGGTTAGGTTAGGTTAGCACTAGGTTAGGTTTGGTTTGGTTAGGTTAGGTTAATGTGGTGGTCTCTAGGTCTGTCGGAGGAATACTTTGTGAGATAACTAAGAGTAGGATGTTCTAAGCACCCAAACCTAACCTAACCTTAACCTAACCTAACCTAAGCAAGATGGCGCTTAAACCACACACAGACTATACCCTGAGGTGGTTAATTTCTCGTGTCCCAGATGGTGAGCGAGCCAGCTGGTATTATTGTCACTTACCACCTGTGTGTGTGTGTGTGTGTGTGTGAAGGACGGGGTCAGTGTGTGTGTATGTGTGTGTGTTGAGGACGGGATCATGAGCACCTTTCATCCAACTGCTCTGGCTGCTGCTCAGGTTACCAGCACCGCCCGCCACAGTTCACCCCTCGCTGCCTTATTTGGTCATCTGATTAACATACACCGATCTGATTGGTCGTCCATACAGAACACCTGCGTCGAGAGCCTTAATTTATTTTTATTAATATATGTGTATCTTTTTGTGGGTCGTGTACCGTTGAGTTATTGATTTGTTATACCGCTGCTGTCGATTATAGGGTAGTACTCAGTCAGTCAGTAAGTCAGTCAGTCAGTCAGTTAGTTACTCAGTCAGTTAGTTAGTCAGTCAGTTAGTCAGTAAGTCGGTCGGTCAGTCAGTCAGTCAGTCAGTCAGTCAGTCAGCCAGTCAGTCAATATAAAATAATTTCCTTTCAATACGGATATCGAAGTTGAATTGGTTAATGTACGACTTTAACCTTTATTTACCTGAGTTATGACCCAGCTACCATCTATTAGGAGGGGAGGGGGGCGCAGTTTGCTTTTTCCACACTACCTCAAACTGGCCAGGTTAGGTTAGGTTAGGTTAGCGTTGGGTTAGGTTAGGTTAGTGTTAGGTGTTAATCGACTCTTACTCCAGGTGTACAGCCACCACACCTGGGGTCAGAGTGTGACAAAATTGGGTAATATTTTGGTTCATATTTTTCCAGTTTATATTGTGGAGGGGATGAGAGAGAGAGAGAGAGAGAGAGAGAGAGAGAGAGAGAGAGAGAGAGAGACCTGGGAATGGATCGCGTGTTTCACTTTAAACGATGGCCCACAGGTAGAGTTTGTTTCTCTCTCTCTCTCTCTCTCTCTCTCTCTCTCTCTCTGTTAGTCCGTCTGTCGGCTGATCACTTATGTATGTATGTATGTAATGGGCCAAGCTGGGTTAATATTATGGCACAGTGATCTATATAATGGAACACAACATTGCCGCCGCTAACACCTGTAAACAATAAATAGACTCGTTATAATGGTCACCTGTAGTTAATTAGCGACAGGTACGTTTCGTAATTAAGAGTGCAAGGTGTAGATTAATATAAGACGGGTAGAAGACAGGCATTATAACATACCTACGAGGCTTATAAATTGACAGGTAAGTAGTGGAGATATTATAATGCTCTCAAAAGATCTTACGAGGTTTATGAAGTGACATGGAAGTAGTGGAGTGAGGGGCTGGTGTTTGGATGAAATTGAACGTAGCAAGAGTTCAAGGTCCGGGTGAGGTGGTGTGGGGCTCTCTCTCTCTCTCTCTCTCTCTCTCTCTCTCTCAATTACAGGTAGTGCTAATTAATAACGCATGAGTGGTATGTAACGAGCATCATGCAGTCGTTTATATATATATATATGTGTGTGTGTGTGTGTGTGTGTGTGTGTGTGTGTCATGATTAATTACCCTTTGTCAGGTACATGTAATTTAGTGTCATGTCAATATTCCAAAGTATCCGCCAGGTATAAGGTAACATCATGGTCAAGATAGGTGTTAGGACCGCACACGACAAAGGTGTACCACTGACACCTGATTAGGGGTTGTGGGGGGGGGGGGGGGGGGGGGGAGAGCACCTGTGTTTGAGCCCCCACTTTCTTCTCGTTATTAGAGGGTTGTTTCCTCCTCCTCTTCCTCCTCTTCCTCCTCCTCTTCCCCTTCTTCTTCCTCTTCTCTTCCTCTTCTCTTCCTCCTCCTCCTCGTTGTCAAGGTTTACAACACAGGTTAAATTTACGCCAGGCAGTGTAGGTTGGTCTGTCAGTATGTATGTATGTATGTATGTAGTATGTATGTATGTATGTGTGTGTGTATGTATGTATGTAATGGATGTGATTGGACCTGAATTAACTCAGTTTCTGATGGACCCAATGCTGTTTCCTTACTTCTCACGACGACAGAATCACTAAGTTGTCAGATAAGTCATGTCAATAGCTTCTCATGTCAGTATCTTCTCATGTCAGTATCTTCTCATGTCAATATCTTCTCGTCATTATCTTCTCATGTCAATATCTTCTCATGTCAATATCTTCTCGTCATTATCTTCTCATGTTATTATCTTGTCATGTCATTATCTTGTCATGTCATTATCTTGTCATGTCATTATCTTGTCATGTCATTATCTTGTCATGTCGTTATCTTCTCATGTTATTATCTTGTCATGTCATTATCTTGTCATGTCATTATCTTGTCATGTCATTATCTTGTCATGTCGTTATCTTCTCATGTTATTATCTTATCATGTCATTATCTTGTCATGTCATTATCTTGTCATGTCATTATCTTGTCATGTCATTATCTTGTCATGTTATTATCTTGTCATGTCATTATCTTGTCATGTCATTATCTTGTCATGTTATTATCTTGTCATGTTATTATCTTGTCATGTCATTATCTTGTCATGTCATTATCTTGTCATGTCATTATCTTGTCATGTCATTATCTTGTCATGTCATTATCTTGTCATGTCATTATCTTGTCATGTCATTATATTGTCATGTCAATATCTTCTCATGTCGTTATCTTCTCATGTTATTATCTTGTCATGTCATTATCTTGTCATGTCATTATCTTGTCATGTCATTATCTTGTCATGTCGTTATCTTCTCATGTTATTATCTTATCATGTCATTATCTTGTCATGTCATTATCTTGTCATGTCATTATCTTGTCATGTCATTATCTTGTCATGTCATTATCTTGTCATGTCATTATCTTGTCATGTCATTATCTTGTCATGTGGAGATATTGTGACGGAAACAACACACACACACACACACACACACACTTCCTCTGTGTGTGTGTGACTGGCGGCTGGGATTGGCTGACTCACCTAGCGTCTCACGTCCAATCAGCATGGTTAGACTCCGGAGCCGACCAATGAAAACCTTCAATAAACACAATACATTACTTCATACTTCGGTTTGGTTTGGTTAGGTTAGGTTTGGTTGGGTTGGGTTAGGTTTGGTTGGGTTGGGTTAGGTTTGGTTAGGTTGGGTTGGGTTTGGTTGGGTTGGGTTTGGTTGGGTTGGGTTTGGTTGGGTTGGGTTTGGTTGGG
Source organism: Homarus gammarus (assembly GCA_958450375.1). Lineage (NCBI taxonomy): Eukaryota > Metazoa > Arthropoda > Malacostraca > Decapoda > Nephropidae > Homarus > Homarus gammarus. The sequence goes on from CAUDMG010002011.1 coordinate 701,352, forward strand.
TTAGGTTTGGTTAGGTTTGGTTTGGTTGGGTTTGGTTTGGTTAGGTTGGGTTTGGTTGGGTTAGGTTTGGTTGGGTTAGGTTTGGTTGGGTTAGGTTAGGTTTGGTTGGGTTAGGTTTGGTTGGGATGGGTTTGGTTAGGTTGGGTTAGGTTTGGTTGGGTTTGGTTGGGTTAGGTTTGGTTTGGATGGGTTTGGTTGGGTTAGGTTTGGTTGGGTTTGGTTGGGTTAGGTTTGGTTGGGTTTGGTTGGGTTGGGTTTGGTTGGGTTGGGTTAGGTTTGGTTGGGTTTGGTTGGGTTAGGTTTGGTTGGGTTAGGTTTGGTTGGGTTGGGTTGGGTTAGGTTTGGTTAGGTTTGGTTTGGTTGGGTTTGGTTAGGTTGGGTTTGGTTGGGTTAGGTTTGGTTGGGTTAGGTTTGGTTGGGTTAGGTTTGGTTGGGATGGGTTTGGTTAGGTTGGGTTAGGTTTGGTTGGGTTGGGTTAGGTTGGGTTAGGTTTGGTTGGGTTAGGTTTGGTTGGGTTAGGTTTGGTTAGGTTTGGTTGGGTTTGGTTTGGTTAGGTTGGGTTAGGTTAGGTTTGGTTGGGTTAGGTTAGGTTTGGTTGGGTTAGGTTTGGTTGGGATGGGTTTGGTTAGGTTGGGTTAGGTTTGGTTGGGTTTGGTTGGGTTAGGTTTGGTTTGGATGGGTTTGGTTGGGTTAGGTTTGGTTGGGTTTGGTTGGGTTAGGTTTGGATGGGTTTGGTTAGGTTGGGTTGAAACAGAGAGAAAGAAAAAATTATCACTGTGGTTTAAAGTTTCGTATTTTTGTATGTCTGAATTTCACACAAGTTCGCCACTATAGGCACAAGGCGAGAGAACGTCTGCTCGTATTGGCAAAGAGTTTTAATAGCTCGAACCTGACGTCAATGAGCTCGTGTTTAGAGGACGTAACGACCTCATTCAATAACAACTTCGGGTAGTTCATACAGTAGTTACCAAAACATTAAATTTATATCATGAAGAAAGAATTATTATTGAGAGAAATATATAGAACTGAGAGTGAGGCGGGTAGTGGAGGCGGGTAGCGGGTAGTGGAGTCGGATAGTGAAGTCAGAGAGAACGTGCTGTTAATGTTTGTGAACTAGAAAACGGATAGAGTGTTGCCGGATAGCCTTGTGAGCATGCGTGGTGTGTGTGTCTGTCTGTGTTTAGTTGTGCATCAGACTGCGTGAGGTGTGCATGTTTTTGTCTTCCTCCGCTTGGTGAACTTTTCTGAGTGGCTTCTAAAAGGTTGAACAGTCTTGGTGATGTGAGATATTGAACGATTGGTGAAGTTATTGAATATATAGGTCTTGGTGACGTGTTGTGGTGATTAGAAAAATGATTCCAGTTTAAGTGTATATAGCATAGTGACTTGGAGAAGGACATAGAACGACTGGTAGTGGTGATTCGTAATGGTGTAATGGTGTGATACTTGGTGAAACTGGTATATATAATATCACCTTACTTAAACTTTCATTGTACCAACACAATACAAAAGCAAGTGGTATTTTAGTGAACTATTGTTGACCCTTAAATGCTTGTGTTACCTGGTGATATTTGAGTGAAAATCCACCACCACCACTTATAAAGAAAAAAAAAAAATACTTGGCTTGTACACAGTGCTTATAGAAAACGAGATGTGTGGTGTTGACGTTACAAGTAAAATAATTATTTGGTACTATTTTGTCATGGAGGAAAACGGATTTGGATGTTAACTTCAGTTCAACCTCCACTTGGTGATGGTGGGTGTTCAACGGTGATAACTGGTGAACAATCGTGAGTTAATGGTTGAACTGGTGTGTGTCGCAAGGTGTGGATGATATAATTAACCTGGTAAGGCTCGCTTGTTAGGCTAGGTCAGGTCAGGTTAGCGTATTGGGAGATGAAATAAGCTTGGGTGCCTAATCTTCAGGTGGTGACCCTACACTTGTTGATGGTGTGACGGCGGGTACCTTGTGTTGACCAGAATGATTTAGTTAGTGGTGTTTAAGCTGTGGTATGATATCGAACTATCTCACTTGTTAACACTTGCCTGAATGAGTGTAGGTTAGTCGCTGGCGCCTTTGATGCAGCTGAGTGAGGTATCAGGTAATCTCACGGCGTGTCACCTTTGATACAGTCCTAGATTGGTTGATAGTTGAAATCGTCACAGCTGTCCTGGGTTGCACTTGTAATTATCTTAGCTTGTAAGTTAAACAAGACACACAGGTACTGTTCTCTTCACTCGTTGTTCCTTGGTTTAATGTAAATACACGTGGTGATTTTCTAGTTATATTGGGTAGTAATGTCTGTACAATTATTTGGTATTGACAGACTAATGAGCATTAGCTATTAGCTTGTAATTAGCTGATATAATTAGAGAGAAGTGCAGCCTGGTTAGCTGGTCTCACGACATGACTTTAGTGTATTGTGCTGGGCTGTGAACTGGTGAGAACTGGGCTGTACTCTCTCGAGTCTGGTGCCTGGAGAGTTACCCATCCTTCAACACGGGCATTATCTGAACAGCCTACCACACACGGAGGGTTGAGTCTGTAGTTTTATGGGCTGTTCACCCTCGGAGGTGTGGCAGAACAAATCCTTCACACCTCCACCCTCCTTCACACCTCCACCCTCCTTTTCAATCCCTCTCTCATGTTCTCCCTTACCTCACTCCTTCCCACGCCTTTCCCTCCCTCCTTCCTTCCCCCCCACACCCCCCACGTCTCTCATTCTTCTCCTTCCTTCCCTCCCTCTCCCTCCCACACCCCCCCCCCCCCACGTCTCTCCTTCCTTCCTTCCCTCCCTCCGTCAGCTCACAGAGGGCCAGTATCAGCCACACATTATCGTGGTCGTTTTTATATCAGCTGATGATCTAACTCTCATTAAATCCGTTTGGTGTCCGCGCCATTGTTAACTCGGTATTGTGACTGTCTTTCTTTTCCAGCCGGGAGCCTTATCTCTGCCTGACACCCTCCCACACACAGTCTCTCTCTCTCTCAGCTCCGCGTCACCTTAACTACCGGACCTCACTTTATCGATGTTTCGCCCTTGTTTTGGATTTGTTACCGTCGCCATTGGTCTGTGAAGGGGTATTGTGATTGGTCGGCGAAGGGGCCTTGTGATTGGTTGATGTGGTCGTGAAGAGGCCTTGTGATTGGTCGTGAAGGGTTATAGTGGTTGTGGTGGTCGTGGGAGGACTCGTGTACACTGTATAGGGGTGAGTGTTACGACTAGTGTGGGAATATTGTTACTCCCCTCACCACCTCCCCCTTCCCTCCTCCACCTCCCCACCTCCCCCTCCCCGCCTCCCCCTCCCCACCTCCCCCTCCCCCTCCCCGCCTCCCCCTCCCCACCTCCCCCTCCCCACCTCCCCCTCCCTCCTCCTCGTCTTCTTCCTCCCTCTCCTCTCCCCTCTTCCTCCCTCTCCTCTCCCCTCTTCCTCCCTCTCCTCTCCCCTCTTCCTCCTCCCTTTCCCCCTCTTCCTCCTCCCTTTCCCCCTCCTCCCCTTCCCCTCCTCCCCTTCCCCCTCCTTCGTTCTGGTGGCCAATCATCCGTGTTATAGTGCCCCACCCTACCCCACCCTGTGTGTGTGTGTTATTTATAAACCGGTGAATTAATTATAATTCGATATATTCACCCGTATACATACCTGACTACTAATTAATCTCCTTATGTATTATACAGACCTCAGGTAATATGCAAATACCATTAATAAAAAAAAAAGAGTAATCTAAGTCTTATAAAGGAAAGTATATATTTTTTTATATAATGATCAGAAAATATATAATTAAAAGAATAATTTATATCCTAGTATTAACATCGTAAGAGTGAACAAAAATCATAGAAAGTCAATTTAATTCTTGCATTATCGTGTCTTGAAATATCTTGGAACATTTACACAATCATAAAGGAGAGTTCTTTTGTGGGGCTGAACAATAGGGGGACTTATGTAGTGTATTTGACTCTCTCTCTCTCTCTCTCTCTCTCTCTCTCTCTCTCTCTCTCTCAGTAAGTTATTGGCTTCACCCACAATCTCTCAGCTCAAGTGCTCGTAAACCCTCACAAGTTATGCCGAGTTTGAGGATATTTTTGTCCTCTTGTGGCAAAAGGAATAGCGTGTGTGTGTGTGTTGTAATAATAATAATAATAATAATAATAATAATAATAATAATAAACGGTTTATTAATAGAGTTGCAGCCGGTGTGTGTGTGTGTGTGTGTTGTGCCCTTGTGCAGTCCACACCTGTGAAATGTGTGACACCTGGAGTAAACGCGACACACCTGCGATGACTATAAAACCTGTGGTAATTATAACATACCTGTGGTCAATGGCGATATCTCCAGCTATAACGTGACACCTCGACCACGCGACAGGTGTGTTTTCGCAGGTGTGGGGAGTGCTGTGGTGGTGTGGGAGGGGGGGGGGGGGGGAGTGTGTTTTCGTCCCCCAGGTGTGAAAGACGAGTGTGGTGGGGCGACACAGTGTACACCTGGGGGCGCTCAGGCACGATAATCCACCCCGTTGGTCGTGTTGTCCGCACCTGGCGCCCCGAGACCTTCCTGTGCGGCCTCGTACTGCTACAGGATCTTTCCAGGAAGGCCGCTGGGACGCTTCAGGAAGGAGGTAGTATTGTGCTCTTGAACGTTTAAAAGGAAATTTTTCTAAACGCTCCATAACGTTCCTGGAGGTTATTGAAACTCGGAATTCTTATTATTATTTTTTTTTTCCCCTCCATGTCCGCCTGACGTTTGAAAATTCTCCAGGTTATTCGCGAGTGTTTTTGGATGGGGCAGAAAAATCAGTGGACGATAGTGGGGGGAGGGGGGGGGGGGGACAATTCCTTGACGGTGGCCGGGTGCTGAGCCAGACACAACCGGAGTTCCTCACACAGTAATATTATATGATTTTTTTTATTTTTTAAGAATAATCCTCAACATTTCAGTGGATTATTTGGTGGTTAACAACAAGTACAAACTATTTTTTTTTCTCTTTACGTACGTCGTTTAGTTATGTTGAAATCTCTCTCTCTCTCTCTCTCTCTCTCTCTCTCTCAAAACACACACCCACCCTTTTGTCTGTCTGTCTGTCTGTCTGTATGGTCGGCTGGTGATTAAAGATCATTCTGGGTGTGTCCTTCCATACAATAGGTGATAACATCTGATGCGGTAACTTACACCCACTGAGGTAGTCACGTGTTGGCCAGGTACCCTTTGATTACACACACACACACCACACACACACACACACACCTGGTTTATGAATGACCAATAGCGCGCCACCTGGGTGTGTGTGTGTGATGTAATGAGGTCAAGATTACTCTTTTTACTCTTTCTTGATATCATGGTCTATGTGTCTGTTTCTCTCTCTCTCTTTAGTTATGTCTCGGTTTCTCTCTCTCTCTCTCTCACACACCATCTTTACGTAACCCCCCTCCCCATACCTCCCCGCCCCGTTGCCTTAGTACAGGTGTTGCCTCATTAACAAACAAACCTGTCAATTAATAGGTGATTTTGTGTCGATTATGTTCCTGGGAGTCTGTGTTGGTCACCTGCTTGAATAAGAGCCTTGATGAAACCACTCAGCAGCCCCTCACCCCTCCTTCCCCCCCCCTCCCCCTCACCCCTCCTCCCCCCTCCTCCCCCTCACCCCTCCTCCCCCCTTCCCCCTCCCTTCACTTTCTCCTATAGATGTAAGTGTGTTTGTTAAAGCAAGCCTGTTATTATGTGGGGGGGGGAGGGGGGGAGGGTAGGGGAGAAGGGAAGGAGTAGATGGGGGGGGGGAGGGGAGGGGAGAGGGGGAGGTGGAAGATATACCCACCCTCCTGATATACTCTTTAATATACCCCAGGTAAGATATACTCATCTGATATGCTCACCTGGTTGTTACACCGCCTGATATACCCTTGCTAGAGGTCAGTAGTGTTTGTTATTTAGTATACTGGGTGGAGCAGAGGTGCGTGCTGACGTCTGTTGTATCCCCGTCTCCACCTCTGTTTGTCCGTACCATAACAGGGAAACGGGAAACGGTACTGTTTTTTTTTTATATATATATCTGGTTTACTCCGTTTACTCTGGCTACATTTGGTTCTGTTTTGGTTTTTTGAGGTATCTAGGTCAAAGGTTAAGGTCGTGTGTGTGTGTTCTTACCTTCACCCTCTTCGCCTACCACAATCACCCTCTTCAACGTCACCTAGCAACCACCACCACCATCATCGCCACTACCACCGGGGGCATGACCATGTTAGACCAGATGAAAGTGTAAGTTTTGAACAATTGTATTCAGCTTCACGTCTACCATTAATGTGTGTGTGTGTGTGTGTGTGTGTGAGTGAGAAGGTCGTACTGCCCCCTACCTCATTAACCCCGCCTATGACCTACTCCCTAGCTCTGTCTCACCCCTCCCCTTCCTTCCCCCACCCCTCTTCACCATCACCCCTTTCCTCTCCCCCTCTCCATCTGCCCCCCCCTCACCCCACCCCCTCACCCCACCCCCTTCCCTACTAACCCAAGATTGAAATAGGATGAAATTGGTTTTAAGTAGAGAGTCAAGTAGATCAAATTGGATGCTGTAAAAATGTAATAGGAATATATAGACCAAATAAGATGGCAGACCAAATAGGTTGAATTAATAGAAATGAGTTCGATTATATACTAGCTGGTATATTAAATAGGAATGGGTAGATAATAGAAGGTAGACAAAATAGGCAGATGAGAGTTAAAGATGGCGTAATAGGATGAGTTAAAGAGGACCCATTACATTTACTTAAAGAGGAGATGTGAGATTAGACCCTAAAGGACTGATGTATTTAAAGGGAAGTCTCAGCTGTTATGATGTAAGTGAGACGTCATTCTGTCCTGGGAGTGTGGATGTGAGTGGATGAGTTACCCGGTGTGTTTGTTTATTGTTAAGGTGTGGATGTGAGTGGATGGATGAAAGGATGAATCATCATATACGTATGTGTGTGTGTAGTGAAGGGAACGTTTGTAATGAAATGAACGTTTTGGTAATCTTGTAAACCAATGACGAGATCGAATACGTTCATCTTGATCCCCTAAAACAATATAAACACACACACACACACCCACACACACACACACACACACACACTCACTCTACTACTACTTTGCTGTCACTTGGAATCGAGTATGACGATCATCCAGCTATGATACAATGATATGAGTTTAGGTTGGTGAGTTCTGAGGTGACTAAAGAGGCCGAACTGGACCGGCAGAGTCGTTCACAGACGTTGTGCGTGTGAAGGGCTACATCTAGTGCAGGAGGAAGGCGACAGCATCTTTCTGGCGTAGGCGCTTGTCTGCCTCGGTTTGCAGTCGGGCTAACTCGAACGTATTGACACCTTCTCGTGTGGTGCTCCTCCAAGCGTTACGGTGTGCAGTAATCGTCTCCCAGGTGAGGGGGGTCGATTTGGCACCTTTTCAGGTTTGTCTTAAGACTATCCTTATACCTTTTCAGTTGCTCGCCAGCGTTACATTTAGGTGACTGTAAAGTAGCTGCAGGTAACATGGCCAGTCCAGCGTAGTTGTTCATGGATAATGGTAGCCTCGATGCTCCTACAGTTGGTGTCAGCGAGGATGGATGGAACGTAGACTATGTTGGTGAAAGTTTTCAAGTGCCTTGAGGTGCCTCCTGTATGTGACCCATGTCTCATTGCCATATAGCAGGGTGGGGAGGACCACTGCTCGATAGACGTGCAACTTTGTAGATAATTTCAGCTCCCTACAGCTGAAGACGCGGGTACGGAGTCTGCCAAAGGCTTGAGATGCACAATTGCACATCTGATCCGGTGCTGATTTTCTTCATCGATGTCCGCGGTGGTGGACAGGTGGGAGCCGAGATACTGAAAGTGGGTAACATTAGAGAGGGTAACATGGTGGGGGTGTGGCTGAACCAGGGGCAGCCTGAATGAGAATCTGAATCTTACGCACATTCACCTCAAGGCCGAAGTGTGCATACACATCTGTGAAGGTGTTTAGGATCTCCTGTACATCGTGTACAGAGTGAGCAACAAGGGTGAGGTCGTCTGCATACTGAAGTTCAGTAATGGAAGCTGCCGACGCCTTTGTTCCTGCCTGGAGTCATCTTCTGTTGGAAAGATCCTTCATCCGGTACTCGATGTCCACCCCGCCGGCTAAATTGGCACTGGCACGAGTAAGGAAGACGGCCAAGAAAATAAAAAGGAGAGTTGGTGCCAGTATACATCCTTGTTCAACTCCTGTTTGGATGGGGAAGAACTCAGACTGGGTGCCGTTGTGCAGGACACTGCCGTTCATGCCATTGCGGAGTTGCCTCACAATGGCAATGAATTTTGGTGGGCAGCCAAACCGGCTGAGGGTCCGCCAGAGGGCTTCCCTGTTGACCGAATCGAAGGCCTTGGTTAGGTTAATGAAGGCCATATACAGGTCACGACGCTGTTCTCTGCACTTTTCCTGTATCTGGCGGGCAGCAGAAATCATGTCAGTGGTGCCACCTGATGGTCTAAAGCCACATTGAGAGAAAGTTTTCCACACACACACACACACACACACACTTATGACTGTGATGAATTGACTGTACGGAAGATTGGTTTAATTGTTGGGTGACTTATGGATTTTAATTGGTTGACTTATCGACTTAATGGTTGACCTAATCTTTCCTACCCTACCCTAACCTGGCTAGCACCCAACCTAACCTAACCTAGCCTAACCTGGCTAGCACCCAACCTAACCTAACATAACCTAACTAATTGGCTCTTTGGAGTATGGCATTGTGTGAGACCATTGTAGGAGCTACCATGCACGACCCCACGACCACCCACGACAACATGGGAACACAACACGACCCCACGACCACACACAGCAACACGATCACCATATATGATCACTACTCGACCTCACACGACAACCCGACCGTAACACGACCCCACTTAAGGAAAGGTTAATTTAGAAATAAGTTAGGTTAAGGGCTTGTTTGGTTTGGTTAAGAGGCGTGTGTATGGATGTATGCATGTAAAGTCCCCGTCACTTGTGCATTTACAGGGGCTCGTCGGGTTATATGTACAGTCCCCTTCACTAGTGCGTTTACAGGGGCTCGTCATGTTATATGTACAGTCCCCTTCACTACTGCGTTGACAGAGGCTCGTCAGGTTATATGTAAAGTCCCCTTCACTTGTGCGTTTACAGGGGCTCGTCAGGTTGTGTGCAGTGTGGCAGCGCTGTGTTTGTTTACATTAAACAGAAGGTAACTCACAATAGTCAACAGACTATGGAATCAAAGTAAAACAATATTAAAACAAATATCTCAATGTAATGATTTGTGGGAATGTTTATATGACGAGCCCCTGTAAACATACTAGTGAAGGGGACTGTACCTAGGCTATATGACGAACCCCTGTAAACGCAGTAGTGAAGGGGACTGTACCTAGGCTATATGATGAGCCCCTGTAAACACACTAGTGAAGGGGACTGTACATATAACATGACGAGTCCCTGTAAACGCACTAGTGAAGGGGACTGTACATATAACATGACGAGCCCCTGTAAACGCACTAGTGAAGGGGACTGTACATATAACCTGACGAGCCCCTGTAAACGCACTAGTGAAGGGAACTGTACATATAACATGACGAGTCCCTGTAAATGCACTAGTGAAGGGAACTGTACATATAACCTGACGAGCCCCTGTAAACGCACTAGTGAAGGGGACTGTACATATAACATGACGAGCCCCTGTAAATGCACTAGTGAAGGGAACTGTACATATAACCTGACGAGCCCCTGTAAACGCAGTAGTGAAGGGGATTGTACATAAGCGTGTATGTGTCTATGTATACGGGAGTGTGTGTGTGTGTACGAGAGTATGTATGTATGTATGTGTACTGGAGTATATATTTATAAGCGTGTTATGTATGTATGTGTACCAGAACATGTGTACACTTTCGCTTTTGTACACAAATACACAACCACGCTTAATTCTTCCCTGTGTACTTAAGCTCAGTGGTAGCGAGGGGTGTACACTGTGTGTTTGTTTGTCTGCTTGTTTGTGTGTGTGTGGACGTGTTTTGATGTGTTCATAGAGTCCTGCACTTTTGTGTTTCTTTAGTGTGTGTGTGTGTGTGTGCGTGCGTGCGTGTGTGTCGAGGGGCCAGCGACCACCACCATGTAATTAGCCCCATCATGTTCCATCAGTACCTGTCCAGAAATATCCCTCCCCCTCTCCCTCCCTCCCCCTCTCCCTCCCTCCCTCCCTCCCCCTCTCCCTCCCTCCCTCCCTCCCTCCCCTCCCCTCCCCTCCCCTCTCTCCATAATTGTGCTGGTCTATATCGGTACTCTGGGGAGGGGGGAATGTTAAAAATACTGAGGTAAATAATGGCCGGTTGGGTCATACAGTGGACCATCGCCTGGCATATATTAGTCACGCCAGGCGAAGGATCGTCTGGCGTATACCTTCCCACAACCATCAACATTGGTATTGTTCTTAATGTGATTGTGTTGCGTTTTGTGTTGATCGTTTTGTGTCGTGTTAAAATTGGTACGTCGTTTTGTATTGTGTTAACATGATGTTGTGTCACTTTCCCACGTATTAAAAAAAGGTTTTGTGTTGTGTTAGCATCGTGTTCCGTCGCTTTACAGGGTGTTGCATTGTTTTGCTTTTTATCATCGCATTGCATCGTGTTCCGCCGTGTTGACATATTGCAAGTTGTTTACATTTTGTTTATTGATGCAGATTTTCGCGGCCTTGTTTATAGTGCACTTCCTGGTATGACCCAAACAGTGTTACCACAGCACCAGTCATCTAGGTCATAGTGCCGGGGTGCTCAGTACGTGTGAACCTTCAAGGCCTGTGCGGGTGTTTACAAGTGCTCAGTACGTGTGAATCTTCAAGGCCTGTGCGGGTGTTTACAAGTGCTCAGTCCATGTGAATGTTGAAGTTCTGTTGTTATTGTCTGTGTCACGTATAAGATAAACTTTCTTTAGATTATCATTAATCATGGAGACGGGGGAGGGGGGTGGTTGTGGTGACGCCATAAGCTGGTAGTTGGTTTAGTTATTGCTTAGAGGAGTCCCAGCGGCGCCGTGATTAGCTTATTCTTGCCGTGATTAATGTGAAGTTAAAGGCCCCGCAGCTGTATATGTCAACAAATACGTAACCTAACCTAACCTTACCTTGTCTTGCCTTGTCTATTCTGACCAAACTCAAGGTAACCTCGCAAATAGCATGATATGGTAAAACACGCACACACACACACACACTAACTCTCTCACACACACACACACACACACAGAGGTAAACTCGTGTCACGTATGGGTTGTTATTTTTAATGGGACAGAAAATAAGTTGCTTCCGCCTGTTGGGAGGACTTCCTACCATCACCACCACCACAACCACTACACATCCTCACCCGTTATTGACACCACTACACCACCATCACTACGATACCACACCATCACACCAACACTACTATCTCACCATCACACCACACCACCACCATCACTACTGCCACAACCACACTACACCACCATCACTGCTGCCACAACCACACCATCACACCACACCACCATCACACCACCACCACATCACACTATCACACCACACCCCCACACCACTACTACTACCACACCACCATCACACCACTACAACACCACACCACCACAACACCACACCACCATCACACCACCACAACACCACACCACCATCACACCACCACACCACCACACCACCATCACACCACCACAACATAACACCACACCACCACCACACCACAACATCACACTACCACAACACCACATCACACAACCACACCACAGCCACACCCACAACCACACCACCACTACTACCTCACCACCACCACCACACCACCACCACACCACAACACCACCATCACTACTGCCACAACCACACCACACCACCACCACACCACAACACCACACCACCACCACATCACACAACCACACCACACCCACAACCACACCCACAACCACACCACCACTACTACCTCACCGCCATCACACCACCACCACACTACCACCACTGCACGGTACCTCACCAACTGATTCCTCCCTCTGGTGGGTCAATATTCTCCCCCTCAAGAAACTTTACCTATTCCAATATCTTACCTGAGACGTACTGGGGAGGGGAGAGGAGGAGGGGAGAGGTATGTGATGATGTTCCTGAGGTGTGTGTGTGTGTAATAATAATAATAATAATAATAAACGGTTTATTAATAGAGTTGCAGTCGGTGGCTGAAAATATACAGACTTACATTTGATTTAGACTTAATGATATAATATGCATTGAATACATTTAAAGGGCTGTACAGTACATAAATCAGGAGCTGTTTATTATTTTAACAATAGATGGGATGGTGCTGTTCTTATATCTATCGGTGCGGGCTCTTATGGGCTGAATTTTGTTGTATTGGCGGACTGCGCGAGTTGGGTGGGGGGCTGCAGGAGGTGGCGAGGGTGGTGCAGTAGTCCACGGCCAAACCTTTCCAGTGCTTGGTGGTGGAGGTCACTGAGGGATGGCATTTCCAGGGTGGAGAGAGCGTTGGTGTAGCCGGAGTATTCTGCGCCGAGCATGATTCTGCAGGCCCTTTTCTGTACCTTCTCTAGCTGACGTTGTTGGGTGGAGTTGAGAGAAGACGACCAGGCTGGTGACTCATACGTTAGTTTGGGGAGAATAAAGGCGTTGTAGATGGTCCTCAGCTCTGGCGTGGGTGTCCCAAGTGACCTAAGTCTTCGTAGCATGTAGAGACGGTACGAGGCTGCCTTGACTGTGTTGTTTACATGGGCCTTCCAGTCCAGTTTGTTGTCTATAGTTACACCCAGGAGTTTGGCAGACTGCACCAGCTGGTGAGGATGGGCACCCACTGTGACTGCTGGAGCTAGCACTGGAGTGGTGGCGGTATTGATGTGCATGACTACGGTTTTGGTGTGGTTGATGGTGACCTTGTTCTCCGTAGTCCATGCCTGTAGCCTGTCCAGGGTGCCTTGGAGTGATGTGTGTGTGTGTGTGTGTGTGTGTGTGTGTGTGTGTGTGTGTACGGGATTCTTACACCAGGATGTGCTGCAGGATGGTCATTACCCCCGTAAGGACCTCTTGTGGGCCTGTGGTGACGTTATAAGTATAGGAAATGACGTCACTAGTTCTGGATGACGTCACTAGTTCGACAGATGACGTCACTAGCTCTGGATGACGTCACTAGTTAGACAGGTGACGTCAGTACCTCGGTGACAGCTATAGACAGTAGAACAGTGGGAGAGGCGGACATCTTGGTGCCACAGTGAGGTTTCCGTCCACTTTCGCTCTAACCTATCCTAACCTCACTGCCGGGGGTGGGGTACTAAATAACATCATCGTGAAGTACAAAGACCAATCAGCTCGCACCATGCCCTCATACGCGTGGATATTGCGTTTTAGCAGGTAGAGGACTATACCTGTTGACAAACGGTGCCTCTCATTAATTACTGTGTCCAATGTTGTGACTATGTGGCTCTCTCCTTCCTTCCTTCCTTCCTTCCTTCCTTCTCTCTTTCCCTCTCCTTCCCACCTTCCATCCCCCTTCAGTCCCTCCCTCCACCATCTCCCTTCCATCCGTCCCTCCCCCTTCCTTCCCTCCCCCCCATCTCCTCCCCCTCTCCTCTCCTCCCCATTCCCTCCCTTCCTCTCCCCCTTCCTTCTCCCCTTCTTTCTCCCCCCTCCCCTAGGTAGTGTGAGTTACACGGGTCACAAGTTACACGGGTCACAAGTTGCACGGGTCACAAGTTACACGGGTCACAAGTTACACGGGTCTCAAGTTGCATGGGTCACGGGTTACACGGGTCACGGGTTACACGGGTCACAAGTTACACGGGTCACAAGTTACACGGGTCTCAAGTTGCATGGGTCACGGGTTACACGGGTCACGGGTTACACGGGTCGCAAGTTACACGGGTCACAAGTTACACGGGTCACAAGTTGCACGGGTCACAAGTTACACGGGTCACAAGCTACGCAAGTTGCACGGGTCACAAGTTGCACGGGTCACAAGCTACGCGGGTCACGGGTTACACGGGTCACAGGGTCGGCTTGGAACAATCGTCGAATATTATAGTAAAAAACTTTCCTAAACTCCCGTTGTTTTGGGTTAAGTGGAAGGTTCCCTCTTTCTCTTCCCCCTTTCTCTTCCTTCTCCTTTCTCTTCCTTCTTCCCCCTTCCCTCTCCTACTCTTCTCTCCCTCCCTTCCCTTCCTCCTTCCCTCTCCTTCCTCTTCCTCCCACTTAAACTAAGCTTTCATTTTACGTCGTATTTCATATCCGTTTTTGTGTTTTTATCTTTCTTTCTCTCTTTCTTACTTTATTCTTCATTCTTTCTTTATGTTTCGTCTGGGTTTGTATTCTTTCATTCTCCTTCGTTTTGTCTTTCCTTCCATTCCTTAGTCATTCTTCTTCTTCTTCTCGCTATTTACATTTCGTTTTTTTCACTTAATTCTTCATCTTCGTCTGTTTATTTTCCGTCTCTCCCGTTCGTGGTTTGTCTTGTGCTAAGGCAGCCAATCATAATGGTTTTATTTATTCAACCCAATTATGTATGGTTGTTGTATTGATCTCTGACGAGGCTTAGTTACCTACCGTGTCTGTTGTGATGGCTGCTGGGACTTGGACGTTGTGATGGCAGTTTGGACGTTGTGATGGCAGCTTGGACTTTCTGATGGCAGTTTGGACTTTGTGATGGCAGCTTTGGACTTTGTGATGGCACCTTGGACTTTGTGATGGCAGCTTTGGACTTTGTGATGGCACCTTGGACTTTGTGATGGCAGCTTTGGACTTTGTGATGGCAGTTTGGACTTTGTGATGGCACCTTGGACTTTGTGATGGCAGCTTTGGACTTTGTGATGGCACCTTGGACTTTGTGATGGCAGCTTTGGACTTTGTGATGGCAGCTTGGACTTTGTGATGGCACCGCGCTGGACATAACCCCCTGACTTACTGATTGAGAGAGAGAGAGAGAGAGAGAGAGAGAGAGAGAGAGAGAGAGAGAGAGATTTCTTTATTTTACTCCGATGTGGTCAGGTCAGGTCAGGTCAGGTCAGGGATAGTCTGGATTAGGGTTAGGTTAGGTTAGAAGTAAACAGTACCCTTAAGCCCTCTTTATCTCTCTCCCTTCCATCCATCCATCTTCAGCTGACTTCCACATTCTCCTCTCCCTCCTCCTCCCCCTCCCTCTTCCCCTTGCATCCTTCAATTTCTTTTCCCTCCCTTTTCCTCTCCCTCCCTCCTTCATTTCCACCCCCCCCTCCTCGTTATCAGCTGATCTGTGAAACCAGCTGTCCATCCCATTTCCTCTCCTCACTCCCTCCTCTTCCCCCCCCTCTCTCTCCCCCTCCCTCCTGGTCTAGAAGGGGTGGGTAGGGGAAGGGGTGGGGGACCGGTCTAGTCATAACCCTTAAAGGAACTCGTTTTAAATCCGCTCTTGTCTTACATGGTCAAACCCTTACCCCCCATCCCTCCCCTCCCCCCATCCCTCCCTTCCCCCCATCCCTCCCCTCCCTTCCCCCATCCCTCCCCTCCCCCATCCCTCCCCCTCCCTTCCCCCATCCCTCCCCCTCCCTTCCCCCATCCCTCCCCCTCCTCTCCCCTCCCCCTCCCCCATCCCCTCCTTTCCCCCTCCCCTTTCCCCCCTCCCCTTTCCCCCCCTCCCCTTCCCCCTCCTGAACCACGCCCCAAATGCTCTTATTAAAGGCTCTGACTGAAACTGTTTAGCAAAAAGAAAGAGAGAGAGAGAGAGAGAGAGAGAGAGAGAGAGATAGCTCTTTGGATGCTAACTAACTCTATTTTCCTAATACTATCATAAAGTTTTAAGTAGTTTAAAAGTTAGCTGAGTTAATCTTGTCTGAGTGAGATGTAAAGTTAACTTGGCGAGGTTGAATGTTTTCTTTGCCGGAGTTGACGTTTTTATTCCGTGGTTTAACAAGGTGTGTTGCGGGCACTTTGATGGGGTGTTGTTCTTGTTGTTCTTCGTCTTGTTGTTTTTGTTCTTCTTGTTCTTATTTTTTCTTCCATCTTCTTCTTCTTCTTCTTCTTGTTTTTGTTCTTCTTGTTCTTGTTCTTTTTTTTTCTTCTTCTTCTTCTTGTTTTTGTTCTTCTTGTTCTTATTTTTTTCTTCATGTTCTTCTTGTTCTTCTTGTTCTTCTTGTTCTTTTTGTTCTTCTTGTTCTTCTTGTTCTTTTTGTTCTTCTTCTTCTTCTTCTTGTTCTTCTTGTTCTTCTTGTTCTTCTTCTTGTTCTTTGTCTTATTGTTGTTGTTCTTCGTCCTTTAATTTATCACGTTTGCCTTGTGTCTTGCTTCCGTGTGTGTTGACAAAGCATTGAAGGGTCAGGAGGGGAGAGATGGGGGAGGAAAGGGAGGGGGAGAGGGGTGAGGGGAGGAAAGGGAGGGGGAGAGGGGTGAGGGGAGGAAAGGGAGGGGGAGAGGGGAGGAAAGGGAGGGGGAGAATGGGAGAGGGGTGAGGGGAGGAATGGGAGGGGGGAGAGGGGTGAGGGGAGGAAATGGAGGGGGAGAATGGGAGAGGAGTGAGGGGAGGAATGGGAGGGGGAGAGGAGTGAGGGGAGGAAATGGAGGGGGAGAATGGGAGAGGGGTGAGGGGAGTAAGGGGTGAGGGAAGGTCACCTAGAGTGATTGTGGCAATACAGGTGTTGTTGACTCTTGTCTGGCCTTGTTTACCTCAACCCTCCCTCTCTCCTTCTCCCTCCCTCCCTCCCTCTCCCCCCTTCCCTCCCCCCTTCCCTTTCCCTCCATTCCACAGTTCTACCACCATCGCCACATCACCAACACCCTCTTCTACCACAATCTTGCTATGACTTACAACCACCACAACCACCACCACAACAACCACCACCACCACCACCACCACCAATGGTTAACTCAGAGCAGGTAGTTCTTTCAGCTGTTATGGCCAGTAATTTAATCGACCATCTGACCTCTCCTGTTGGTGACCTCTTTCTCGGAGGCCGTGAGGGGGAGGTCACCGCTGGTTCTGGGTCAACACGGGGGCACTACACGATAAGAACCTGATATACACTTTTATGTGGTTGGGTTTTAGTGTTGGGGGGTTCAGGTGTGTTGGGGGTTCAGGTGTGTTGGGGGTTCACGTGTGTTGGGGGGGTTCAGGTGTGTTGGGGATTCAGGTGTGTTGGGGATTCAGGTGTGTTGGGGGTTCAGGTGTGTTGGGGGTTCAGGTGTGTTGGGGGTTCAGGTGTGTTGGGGATTCAGGTGTATTATTATTGTTGTTGTTGACCTGTGACCTTGACCATTCATCTCTCGACTCACCGCAGCAGCTGTAAGGAGGGCGAGCACTAGTGAGTAACGTAATGGCGTTACTGGCACTCTTAATGGTCGAATAAGCTGGTCTCCTTATATCACCTCACGATGACCATTAGCCTCGTTTAGTTTATAGCTCGTGTGTGTGTGTGTGTGTGTGACGATGAGAGGTGATGGGAGGCTTCGGCCATTACTCTCCCGCGGGTGTTCGCTGATACGGAACCTCCATCATCGTCAACTTCCGCTCAATACCCAAAATCGAACCCGAATCCAAAACTGAACCCGAATCCGAACCCGAATCTGAACCCGAACACAAAATCGAACCTGAACCCGAAACCGACCACAAACTCGATCTAGAATTTGAAACCGGAACCAAAAGTCGAAGCAGATGTAGAATTCGAAACCGAAACCTGAAGCCTTAAACATTATCTAGAAGAGGAGACTTGGTGGTGGAGACGCGGTCGATGGGAGACAAGAGGAGGAGGAGAAGAGAGAGATACTGGAGACATAAGAGATGTCTCACAATCTCCACGTGATGTTGATCTAACCCGAGATTATCTCTTGGTTACCTGAGATCTGTCTGTCTGTCTGTCTGTCTGTCTGTCTGTCCTAGAATATAAAACTTAATTTGAAGGAACAAAAGCTTTAGTAATCAGATAAATACACCATGTAAACAAATAGATAGATAGATTGATAGATAGATAAAGCTTAAGTCATGGACGACGATTCGAACACATTGGTTAATCTGGAACACTGAGGGGGGGGGGGGTGGTATATAGATTTTTGGCTCATTATGTTGTTTGTGGTTGAAATTGTGGTTGTTGGTGGTTATGGATGTTAGTGGTTGTGGTGGTTAGTGATTGTGGTTGTTAGTGATTGTGGTTGTCAGTGGTTGTGGTATATATTTGATCTTCTTGTATATATGTAAAATCGCTACTTCGTTCACACATCCCGCCTTTGATTCATGTTACTTCATCTGCTTTAGTTGAGAGAGAGTGAGAGAGAGAGAGAGAGAGAGAGTGAGCGAGAGAGAGTGAGAGAGAGAGAGAGAGAGAGAGAGAGAGAGAGAGAGAGAAAGAGAGAGTGAGAGAGAGAGAGAGAGAGAGAGAGAGCATATTTCTATATATAGTCGTTGCCGTGCCGTAACCTACCCGAGTCTTTTCTTACTGTTTAATCAATACACCTTTTCACTTTGAAGCTTCAATTGAGCAATCCGAACCCACTAATGGCTGTGCTCGGTGCTTCACGAACCTCTGAACTAGGGAGTCGAGATGATCGAGAGTGAACTTGGGGGGGGGGGGGGATAGAACATTTTTTTTTACACGTTTATTTTTTAGTTCGGTTTTGGCGCTGTTAACCGTGTGTTGTTCGATGCTTCGCCCGTCTCTGAACCACTTTGTGTGAGAGGTGATGTGGCTGTGTTTTTTGAATCGCGTTTTCGACCGTAATGCACGTGTGGGTTAGCATCCTCTGCATCATGTTGTGTTGTCCTATTTCTACTTATTATTATGATTATTTCGGCAGGGGTTTTGTTTATGTCTGTCTATTTGTCTGTCTGTCTATGCCTAGGAAGTCGATTGCTGTTGCCGGGAGATTTTTCTGATGACGTCATTGTGTGCGTCATTTGTGTGTACGTTATGTGTGTATTTTATGTGTTTGTGTATATATTACACTACACACTAGCGACCTGTGGTGTAATGGTCAGCATGCTCGCCTCGCAAGCAAGTGGACCCGGGTTCGATCCCCGGGCTAGGTGAAACTATGGGCAAGTTTCTTTACGCCATTTGCCTCTGTCTACCCAGCAGCAGTAATTGGGAACCTAGATGTTAGCCAGTGCAGTTGGTGAGTTGTCCGGTCATCTCGGACTATTCCTTGACACTGGGTCATGCAGCTCGTTAACTCAGGGTGTGGTTGTTGTGTTGGCGACAGCTTCTCCACCTAAACAAATTCATGCCTAGGTGGCCCTTGGGCCGGCCATCCTCGTTACGCGAAGGGCAACTAATATTATATTAAAAAATATTCTCTGTGTGTGTGTGTGTGTGTGTGTGTGTGTGTGTGTGTTTTGTGCGTCTTTGCCATGTGCACCATCGTCACCATGTGTACGTTTTTCATCTACCAATGCCCCCATGTGCGTTTATGACTAATTCCTTAAATTGTACCGTAAGGAAAATGTGATAAACGGTGATAAGTAACGTAGATGATAAGAGGAAGTACTAAGAACCAATTGAGTGAATGGTGAGACACTTGGTGAGGAAGAAGTGATGTGTAATGGTGCCTCGTGTCATCACCATCGAGTTCACCATCATCACCATCACTAAAGGAAGGCTATAGGATGGTGATGGTGATGTGAACTTTCATCAGATGTCACCAAGTTCCCTGTGAAGATTTGGTCTGGAACTCACCATCATCGTCCTCGTCACCATCCTCGTCCTCCAC
The DNA here is from genome assembly GCA_958450375.1 of Homarus gammarus. Classification (NCBI taxonomy): domain Eukaryota; kingdom Metazoa; phylum Arthropoda; class Malacostraca; order Decapoda; family Nephropidae; genus Homarus; species Homarus gammarus. Next base: position 721,079 of record CAUDMG010002011.1, read on the forward strand.
CGTCACCATCCTCGTCACCATCTCCCACAATGGTGAAGGAGGAGTCAGCACTAGCGGCTGGCCTCACCTCCAGCATATGTTCCGTGTCACCACTAGTACCTATGTCACCACTAGTACCTGTGTCACCACTAGTACCCGTGTCAACAGTAGTATCCGTGTCACCACTAGTACCCAGGATAGAGGTTGTATCCTCCGCCCCCGCCTGGTTCCTGGTAAGTACACACACACACAAACACACACACACACACACACACACACACACACACACACACACACACACACACACATACACACACACACACATCACATCACAATGACTACATAACATCACACCACTTTACTTAAAACATAACATCACATTAGACCACATCATGCCACATCACATTAGACCACATCACATACCACACCGTCAAGCAGGATTTCGTTACCTAACATAACGGATGACGTCACGTGGGTGTAATGGCTCTGGGATGGTCATAGAGAGTAATACTTACCTTTGTGTTCTTTATTACAGGTACGTGTTGTGTTGTGGTGACCGTGTTGGTGAGTACCTCTCTCTCTCTCTCTCTCTCTCTCTCCGGAAGCTAGTATTTGTGTCCGTGTTTTGTTGAGAGAGAGAGAGAGAGAGAGAGAGAGAGCTGGATATCCCAAAATCCCGTTTAATTAATGAGGCGGAAACTACTACTAAAGGGTCCTCCTCCTCCTCACCTCCCCCCATCCTCTCCCCTCCATCCTCCCCCCTCCTCACCCCCTCCATCATCCCCCCTCCTCACCCCCTCCATCCTGCCCCCCTCCTCACCCCCTCCATCCTGCCCCCCTCCTCACCCCCTCCATCCTCCCCCCTCCTCACCCCCTCCATCCTCCCCCCTCCTCACCCCCTCCATCATCCCCCCTCCTCACCCCCTCCTCCTCACCCCCTCCTCCTCACCCCCTCCTCCCCCTTCACCCCCACACCCGCCTTGATCCTTCATCCCCCACACCCCCACACCTACCCCCCACACACATCCCTACTCTGCATCAGTAGCACCAGTGCAGGCAGAAAGCAGGCGGTTGTTCGTCTGGCGCAGTTGAATCAGACAGACAGACAGACACACAGAATTCAAGATGTCTCGTCAGGAGGTTAACAAACGTAGCTGTGACCTCTGTGACCGGTTGGTTTAGAGGCTACCTAACCACCGGAAGTAAGAAAGAGCTACACCACCCCCCCCCCCCCCCCCCACTCACACAAAGGTCGGTTTCCCATTGCAAGAACATAGGAGTGACGGTCTTAGAGTTGCCTTAAGCTGAGCCCACAAGTTGTTGTTATTGTTGCTGTTGTTTTTTTCTTCTTGATGACTGATGTGGGTTGGTTGCTTCTGGTTCAATCCCCCTCCCCACCCTTCCCTTCAGTTCCTTCCCTCCCTTCAGTTCCCTCCCTCCCTCCCACCTCCCCAGCCCTCTCCCCTCCCTTCCTACCCAGCCCTCTCCCCTTCCACCTCCCCAGCCCTCTCCCCTCCCCCCTCCCAGCCCTCTCCCCTCCCCCCTCCCAGCCCCCTCTCCCCTCCCACCCCTCCAGCCCTCTCCCCTCCCATGTGGTTGTTGTGGTTAGGGGTCGTGAGGGGTTAGAGCAAGACCATTACATCCAGGTAACCCGGGGGGAAGAAACACACTCTAATTGGGCTGTTGAGAGAGTCGTTCGTATCATGTAAACTACCTCGTGATTCTTGCCAAGTTGTCTTGATTTGATGTTTGGATTTTATTCTTTCGTTTAATTACTTGTTTGTTATTTGTTTACTTATTTCTGTTTCACTTGTTATTCTTTCCTATTTAATTTATCTCCATCTTATGTTAATTTATCTTTTGTTTTGATTATTTTTCATTAAGTTTTTCTCTGGTTTCGTTTTTTTTTAATAATTGTTAGTGTGAGTTAGTCTACTGTGTTAGTGTATCAAGATGACTTATTACAGAGAAGGACCCACCAACCCTTGAGGGACGCCGGCTGATGTACAGGTGGTGGTGTTAGTAGTAGTTTTGGTGGTGATGGTAATCGTGGTGGTGGACTGATTGATTACACACTTGTACACACTGCGACACATCAGTACACACTACCACACACCTGTACACACTGCCACACACTACGTACACACTGCCACACACTACTACACACCTCCACCACACTACTACACACCTGCCACACACTACCACACACCTGCCACACACACACACACACTGCCACACACCTTCCACACACCTGCCCCACACCTGTATACACCTGGCCACTTTCTCTCCTTTATATGACCCTTTGTTTCCTTACATTTGAATACAAAACAACTTTCCTTTACTCATCATCACCAGTATTGTGTGTAGGAGGGGGGGGGGGGGGGAGGCGGGTGTGCAGGGGGATGTGGATGTTGGGGGTGTGGGTGTGCAGGGGGATGTGGATGTTGGGGGTGTGGGTGTGCAGGGGGATGTGGATGTTGAAGTTGTGGGTGTGCAGGGGGATGTGGATGTTGGGGGTGTGGGTGTGCAGGAGGTTGTGGATGTTGGGGGTGTGGGGATGTGGGGGCCTTGGTGTGGGGGTATGGGTGTGTGTTAATCAGTTAATGTTCTTCTCTAAGTAACAAATTTGTGTGTATATCTGTCTGTCTGTCTCCCTGTCTGTCTGTATAAATAACACACCTGTCCACCAAATTAACAGCGACTAAATAAACAATCATAAAAAATATATCAACTTTCAACAGTAAAAAGACAAAGTAGAAAAAGTATAATTTAATCACAACTTTTGTTTTTGTTTTTTAATTCCATAAAAAAAGTGAGATTCAGTCCGTTAGGTTAGGTGAGGTTAGGTTAGGTGGTGAGGTGAGGTGAGGTTAGGTTAGGTGAGGTTAGGTGAGGTTAGGTTAGGTGAGGTAGACCTTTAAAAAAATTAAAAAATCTGTGAAAGATTTAACGAGTTCTGTGATATTAATTACTAGAGAGAGAGAGTTCTATTTATACCTCTCTCTCTCTCTCTCTCTCTCTCTCTCTCTCTCTCCGCCTCTATCCTTCCTATAGTATTTCCTCGTTATCCATCTTTCCCAACGTCCCTCCCTCCTTCCCTTCCTCCTTCACCCCTCCCCATCCTTCCTACACCCCCCTTCCCTCCTTCACCCCTCCTTCCCTCCTTCACCCCTCCCTCCCTCCTTCACCCCTCCTTCACCCCGCCTTCCCTCCTTCACCCCTTCCCTCCCTCCTTCATCCCTCCTTCCCTCCTTCATCCCTCCTTCCCTCCTTCACCCCTCCCTCCCTCCTTCACCCCTCCTTCACCCCGCCTTCCCTCCTTCACCCCTTCCCTCCCTCCTTCATCCCTCCTTCCCTCCTTCACCCCTCCTTCCCTCCTTCACCCCTCCTTCCCTCCTTCACCCCTCCTTCCCTCCTACACACACACACGCCCTCAACCAGTTACTCGCCTCAGCAGCTCCTAAAGACAACTTCCCTCATGTGTGAAAATCATTATTAATTTTTAACTATTTTTAGCGAATTGTCTTTTGTCTGCAATGGCTGATGAGGGGGAGAGGGGGGTGGAGTGGGGGAAGGAAGGGAGCGGTAGGGGAGAGGGGGGTGGAGTGGGGGAAGGAAGGGAGCGGTAGGGGAGAGGGGGAAGGAAGGGAGCGGTAGGGGAGAGGGGGGGGTGGAGTGGGGGAAGGAAGGGAGCGGTAGGGGAGAGGGGGGTGGAGTGGGGGAAGGAAGGGAGCGGTAGGGGAGAGGGGGAAGGAAGGGAGCGGTAGGGGAGAGGGGGGGTGGAGTGGGGGAAGGAAGGGAGCGGTAGGGGAGAGGGGGGTGGAGTGGGGGAAGGAAGGGAGCGGTAGGGGAGAGGGGGGGTGGAGTGGGGGAAGGAAGGGAGCGGTAGGGGAGAGGGGGGTGGAGTGGGGGAAGGAAGGGAGAGGGGGGTGGAGTGGGGGAAGGAAGGGAGCGGTAGGGGAGAGGGGGGGTGGAGTGGGGGAAGGAAGGGAACGGTAGGGGAGAGGGGGTGGAGTGGGGGAAGGAAGGGAGCGGCAGGGGAGAGGGGGGGGGAGTGGGGGAAGGAAGGGAGCGGTAGGTGGTGATGTATGTATGTATGTATGTATGTATATTTATGTATATGGTGTAATGGTCAGCATGCTCGCCTCTCAAGCGAGCGGACCCGGGTTCGATCCCCGGGCTAGGTGAAACTATGGGCAAGTTTCTTTACGCCATTTACCTCTGTCCACCCAGCAGTAATTGGGAACCTGGATGTTAATCGGTTTGCAGATCGTGTTCCGGGGTAATGGTTAGCCAGTGCAGTTGGCGAGTTGTCCGGTCTTCTCGGACTATTCCTTGACACTTAGTCATGCAGCTCGTTAACTTAGGGTGTGGTTGTTGTGTTGGCGACAGCTTCTACACCTTAAACACTGGGTCATGTAGCTCGTTAACTCAGGGTGTGGCTGTTGTGTTGGTGACAGCTTCTACACCTTAAACACTGGGTCATGCAGCTCGTTAACTTAGGGTGTGGTTGTTGTGTTGGCGACAGCTTCTACACCTTAAACACTGGGTCATGCAGCTCGTTAACTCAGGGTGTGGTTGTTGTGTTGGCGACAGCTTCTACACCTTAAACACTGGGTCATGCAGCTCGTTAACTCAGGGTGTGGTTGTTGTGTTGGTGACAGCTTCTACACCTTAAACACTGGGTCATGTAGCTCGTTAACTTTGGGTGTGGTTGTTGTGTTGGCGACAGCTTCTACACCTTAAACACTGGGTCATGCAGCTCGTTAACTCAGGGTGTGGTTGTTGTGTTGGCGACAGCTTCTACACCTTACATTCACGCCTAGGTGGCCCTTGGGCTGGCCATCCTCGTATCACAAGGGGCAACCATTACTACTGTGCATGCATCACCAGTACTGAGAACATGTGACGCTGGGCAGTACACATTAATTTCTTCCTATCTCTTTCTTTATTATCTATTTCCCTTCCTCTCGTATTTATCAGTCAGTTGTGTTTCTGCCTTCCTTCCTTCTCATTATCTCTTTATGTTTATTTTCGTCATTCTCCCCTCTGTGCCCTCATTCACTCTCTCCCTCTCATTTATTGCTCCCTTCTCTCTTATCTTTATGCTTTATTTATTCTTTGCCTTTGACTTCTTCCCCATTTCCTCTTATTCCCTAGAGTTTCTTTATTTCTTTCATTCTTTATTTTTGTTGTTCCCCTAACTTTATATTCACCCCTTCTCTCCATTACCTATTCTTGTTCCATCCCTAACCCCCCTATTATCTCCCCCTACCAATTATTCTTTATTTTTGTATATCTTCCCCTATCTTATACCATCCACCCCCCTTTTTTTCTTCCTATTATACTCATTTCTCTCCTTTATCATCTCTCCTTATTTCTATTTTCAGTCCATAACTTAACCCCTCAGGTGTTTACATCACCCAGCTGATCCCGATGACGTCACGAACCAAAACAAAAGCCGCCATATTGAAAAAAAAAAAAAAAAAATTACGCGGGTAATTTGAAATAACACCGAGTGAAATCATTCAAAGGGCAGAGAAGATTGGTGATTGGTCGAACTGTTATTCCTTGTAGTTTTATATTTCAAGTGGATTGGGGAACAGATTGCTATAAGAAAATGGCCTCCGAGGTATATGGTGGAACTGGACAGACGGACGGACTGGTTCCAACGGGTCAGGGCGGCGCCAACTAACCTCTCTCTCTCTCTCTCTCTCTCTCTCTCTCTCTCTCTCTCTCTCTCTCTCTCTCTCCTACACCTCTAAGTTACCCAGTAAATTGGTCAAGAAACAGACAAACTAACTAACTTCTCTATACCTCATTAGTATAAACGCAATAATCACAGGATCCTAACTGGGCTAATTACTCAGGTGTAATTTTACCTGTATTGAAAGCCCCCTCTGTCCCCGAACTGTGATTATAACCATGGCTGAGCTATTGGGGTAATTATATGATTATTTTTATAGTAATGGTGAATACGTGTTTATTATTATTATTATTATTATTATTATTATTATTATTATTATTATTATTACTGTTGTTGTTTTTATTTTATTTTTTATTATCACCATTATCATCATCATCATCATCATTATCATTATCCAGGTGAACAGCTCGAGACATTCATCAGAGAGTTAAGTCTTCTCATGCCTTAATTTGTCTCTCAGGGAGGTGTCTCTCTTGAGTGTGGGGGGGGGAGGGAGGAGAAGAAGGAGAGGGGGAGGGGAGGGGGGGGGGGAAGAGAAGAAGGAGAGGCAGGGAGAGGGGGGAGGGGAGGAGGAGGGTCTGTATACATACATACATACATATATACATACATACACTGACACAACACATACATATAATAATAATAATAATAATAATAATAATAATAACACAAATAATAACACAATACAGAGACGCCAAGAAACCACACCCAACCCACTACAACCCAACCCACTACAACCCAACACAGCACAGCACAACAAAGAGGGGAAGGAATAGCTCCAGGTAAGACATGATAACGTGTAGGGCAGTTATATATAGGTGTGCTAATTACCACATAGAGGTAATTAACAAGCCCAGGTAAGAGGGAGGGTGAGAGGGTCAGGTTAGGTTAGGTTAGGGTAGGTTAGGTTAGGTTAGGTTAGGTTCAATGAGAGTAAGATTGATTTTTGTTCTAGCTGCCATGTGTAAAAGCGCCGTTTGTAGTGTGTGTGTGTGTGTGTGTGGACTTTACGACACACTCAGACTCCCAGGGGTCAATTGCGGTTGTTCCGTGAGACCTAGTGGAGTATTGTCTCTCCTTAATGCAGAAAATGATGGGAACTGTGTAAGTCGAGCCTGGGAGCCTTGGGAGTGATGTCCTCCCTCCCCCCACCCCCCCCTCTCGCTCCACTCCTCCCTCTTTCCCCTTCTCTCTCCCCCTCCCCTCCCCCTCTCTTGTCCCTTCGTTCTGGCCCTTACCCCAGGGAGTAAGGAAGCCCTGACAGACAGACACATCCAACTCCAGGGTTGTGGTTTATGCCCTTTGTTTAGCTCTAAGTGGAGGGGGGGGGGGGGGTCGTAAGTGAGGGAGGGGGTCGTAAGTGAGGGAGGGGTCGTAAGTGGGGGAGGAGGTTGGATGTCGGGGGGAGGGGTCGTAAGTGAGGGAGTCGTCTTGCCTTGGGTCATTCCTGTGTTAGTTTTGTCTCTGGTTATATAAGAATTTTGGTGTGTGTGTCTGTGTATGTGTGTGTGACTCGCCTGCTTGCGTGTGTATGTGTGTTTGATCTATTTATAAACACACACAGGAGGAGGGGAGGCGGGAGGAGGAGGGAAGACGGGAGGAGGAGGTAACCTACTTTTGGGTCAAACAAAATCTTAAAAGAGAAGAAGAAAGGTCGGTACTGCACGGAGGGTCACCTGGGGAAGAGGGAGCCAGGTGAACAGTGGCCCTCCCTCCTTCCCTCCCTCCTTCCGTCTTACATCCCTCCCTTCCTCTCCCCCTCCTTCCCTCGAGCCTTCCCTTCTTCCTTAAATCGTTCATGTGTCTTGTATTTCCTTCTTTGTATGTGTCTATCCTCCTCCTTCACTCCCTCCTTCTACCCCCCTCTATTCCCTCCTCCTTTTCCTCCTCCTCTCCTCTTCCTTCTCTCCCTTGCATTGTGTGTTCACCTTACTTACCTCCTCCCCCCCCCATCCTTTCCCTCCTCCCCTCCCATCCTTTCCCTCCTCCCCCCCATCCTTTCCCTCCTCCCCCCATCCTTTCCCTCCTCCCCTCCCATCCTTTCCCTCCCCCCCCCATCCTTTCCCTCCCCCCCCATCCTTTCCCTCCCCCCCATCCTTTCCCTCCTCCCCCCCATCCTTTCCCTCCTCCCCCCCATCCTTTCCCTCCTCCCCCCATCCTTTCCCTCCTCGCCCCCATCCTTTCCCTCCTCCCCCCCCCATCCTTTCCCTCCTCCCCCCCCCCCCATCCTTTCCCTCCTCCCCTCCCATCCTTTCCCTCTTCCCCTCCCATCCTTTCCCTCCTCCCCTCCCATCCTTTCCCTCTTCCCCTCCCATCCTTTCCCTCCTCCCCTCCCATCCTTTCCCTCTTCCCCTCCCATCCTTTCCCTCCTCCTCCCCCCCCCCATCCTTTCCCTCCTCCCCCCCATCCATTCCTTTCTTCCTCTCCCTTCCCATCTTCACTTCTTCTCATCTCTTCTTCCATTTCCATCCTTCTCTTCCTCTTCGTGTTATAGAGTAAGGGATGGAAGGGAAGGAAGGAAAAGAGAGAGGGAAGGAAGGGCAAGTAGGGACGGATGGAAGGAGGAGGGAGTGAAGGAAGGAGGAGGAAGAGAGGGAAGGAGGAAGAGAAGGAAGGAGGAAGAGAAGGAAGGAAGGAGGGAGAGACGGGTGTTTTGTGAACCATTGTTTACTTTGCTTATTTTAGTTCATCTTTTGTCTTGAAAGGAAAGTGTTCCCGTTTAGACGATCCTCTCTCTCTCTCTCTCTCTCTCTCTCTCTCTCAATCATCATCATCACTAATCGATGTACACGAGTAGATCGATCGGTCGGTCAGTCAGTCAGTCATAAAAAAATTTCCATAATGACTTAACGTGGCAATGAGTCTTTCATTTGTAGGTTAGGTTAGGTTGTTCGGTTGGTTAGGTTAGGTTGTTCGGTTGGTTAGGTTAGGTTGTTCGGTTGGTTAGGTTAGGTTGTTCGGTTGCATTGTGTTAGGATCTATTAGGACTGGGGCCCACTAGGACTGGGGCCCACTAGAACTGACCAGTCACCTCAGTAATGACTACATAAACCTGAATTATTCCTTAATGTGAGTGACTGGCTCCCTCAGGACCTCGGGTGTTGGAGCTGATTACCTTCCTCTCCCCCCTCACCACCCCTCTCACCACCTCACCACCCCTCTCACCACCCCTCTCACTCCCTACCACCCCTCTCACCCCCTCACCCCTCTCACCACCCCTCTCACTCCCTACCACCCCTCTCACCCCCTCCCACCCCTCTCACTCCCTACCACCCCTCTCACCCCCTCCCACCCCTCTCACTCCCTACCACCCCTCTCACCCCCTCCCACCCCCTCCCACCCCTCTCACCCCTTCACCACCCCTCTCACTCCCTACCACCCCTCTCATCCCCTCACCCCCCTCACTCTCTCAACCCCTACCACCCCTCTCACTCCCTACCATCCCTCTCACCCACCCCCCGTTACACCTACACAGTCTCAAACCAAGTGAGGTGTGGGTGAAGGTTTCGCAATAGAGTTGAAATCCTGTCAAGTAATGTTGGTCACTGGGTAATGGGTGTGGTGGCGATATATCTTGAGGTGTAGTGAGAATGGTCGACCACGTGTAGGTATTTGGTAACACTGATGATTTATTTCTTATAGGGGTGGACGTGTATGATGATATTGGTAACACTGTTAATTTATTTCTTATAGGGGTGGACGTGTATGATGATATTGGTAAACTTGTGGGGGTGGACGTGTATGATGATATTGGTAACACTGTACACTTACTTGAGGGGTCAATGGCTAATTATTTCCAAGTCTTATTGCACCGACCTCAGCAATGGGGTTTGTTATTAAGACTAGAACCCATCAGAATTGGAACCTATCAGAACTGGAACCTATCAGAACTGGGACCTATCAGAACTGGAACCTATCAGAACTGGGACCCATCAGAACTGGGACCCATCAGAACTAGCAATCAACAATCAGAACTAGTTAAAGAGACGACAGGACGGTGTTATAAATGGTGTTTACCTGTCGGGGGGTGGGGGAGTCACGGGTCACCTTACCTGTATCTATCTACCTGGGGTCCACACCTCCTGTTTTTTTTGGTTAATGCATTTTAAGATTTTCTTTTATTTTGGGGGATTTTAGGTTTTGGGTAGTTCTCAGGGATAAATTTTAAGGTATAAGATATTTTTTTTAGGAGGTTTAGGGTTACTTAAAAAATATTACGGTATTTAGGTACATATATATTATATTTACACACACACACACACACGCACACTGTATATATTCCCCCCCCCCCCTTTACATGACGTACAGTACCTGACTCTCTCACACATCGTTACCACATACCTTAATCCCTAAACGATTCGTAACGAGCGTTTAGGAGTTCAGGGTAGTTCATCTGACGTCCCTTAATGGTCGGACAGGATGGTTGGAATGGGGCTAGGATGTGTTGTTGTTGTTGTCTGTTATTGTTCCCTTTGTTTTGGTGGGATGGTGGGGTCTCTCTCTCTCTCTCTCTCTCTCTCTCTCTCTCTCTCTCTCTCTCTCTCCCTCTCCATACCACCACCACCGCATTAAAATTCTCGGGTCAATAGAGTGTTCCACAAGTCGATCCTTAAAGTCGACAAACCCTTTCCAACCAAACACATCGATGAACCTTACGAACACAGGTAAGATACTGTCAATGTGGTACCTGGGAGGAAAGGGGGTAGGAGGAGGAAGGGGAGGAGACAGGAGGAGGGCGAGAGAAGGGATGGAGGAGAGCGAAGGAGAGATAAGAGGAGGGAGAGAAAATGGGAGGAAGGAGACAAAAAGGGAGGAGGGAAGGAGGGAGGGAGGGATGGATGGGGAAGGAGGTGGAATAGGGAGGGAAGGTGTGACGGAGGTAGGAGAGGGAGAAAGGGAAATAGAGAGAGAGGGAAAGGGAGGGAGAGATGGAGAATGGGAGAAGAGGAGGAGAGTGACAGGGAGAAGGAAAGAGACGGAGAAGGATTTTTTTTAGTTTAATAAATTTATTGACAAAGCTTGTAGTACAGTTTGCCTATTGTGAGTAATTCAGTCAGGTCTTGACACTGAGGGTGGTATCACTGTTCACTGCCACACAGGACAGAGGTTCATATACATTGGACGCCATATTCTAATTGAGGACTAATCAGTGTGGGCTTGCAAATTTTGGATAGACAGCAAGAATGTCCTCAAGCACTCCTGATTCAATGTAGTAATTACATAGTTCATGATACAATAAGCCAGGTGGCCAAAAGTCTTTGACAGTGTCACATTCAATAATTTAGTGTTCAAGTGTTTGCTTTAAAGGTTTATCACAAAGTTTACATGCTGAGTGTTCCGGTATGGGTACAGCGTTAATAACTTGCCAGATGTGTCTGTATCCTAGCCTAATTCTGGCCACGACTACATCACGTTGTCTGGTTCTGTCCTTATGCTGGCCATACCGGTACCTCTTGTCACAAAATCTGTCATATTTACTACAACTGCCAAGTCTCTCTGTATTTCTCAGTTCTTCTAGATCAGAGTTCATGATTTTGACTTGTATGTTTTTAAGTACAGCATTGAACAGGCCAAGGTCACGGTCAACATTTTCTTTCTTACATGCCTCATTGGCCAGTCTATCAGCACGGTCATGATACCTGATTCCAACATGGGACGGAATCCACACAAATTCGATACGAGAGTTGTGATCATTGGCAGTTATCACATTTCTTTTAATATCCCAGACAACTTTAGACATAGAGCCTGACGGGCTGTTCATCGATTTCAAAACACTTTGAGTCACAGAATATCACCCCACCTCCATTTTCTTTGAGGTAGTCTGCAGCTAAGTAGATTCCAGTTAGTTCAGTTTGTGTTGTGCTGGCCCAGTTGTTCAGCCTTTGCTTGTTTGAGAAGGAGGGGGAGATGGGGAAAGGAGGTGGAGAAGGAGGAGGGAGATGGGGAAAGGAGGTGGAGAAGGAGGGGGGACAGGGGGAAAGGAGGTGGAGAAGGAGGGGGGAGATGGGGAAGGAGGAGGGTGATACGGGAGAGGGAGGGGTGGGGACAGTTTGTTCACATTCAATGGTTATATTGAGGAGTCTTTAGGGCTGACTGCGTGATGACGGTATGGCTCTTGTTGTAGCAGAGGCGCTGACGAGGACTGGCTCATTGTGGTGATGGTGGTTGGTGGTATTGATGGGTCATTTGTTTATCTTTGTCTCTCTCTCTCTCTCGCCATTATTTAACATGGGATATCTCTCTTGTTTACAGTCGTCTTCTCTTTCTTTTTCTCTACTCTTCTCTACTCTACTCTACTCTACTCTACTCTTCTCTACTCTACTCTACTCTACTCTAATGATATTTTAACGAAAGTATTGATTTGGGTCTTGTTATAAATGCTGTCTTTACCTGTAGAAATCTTCGGTCACTTCCTCTGTTCCAACACTACTCAGCGTTTATTTATACTTTTTAGAGTATTTTATTTTTAATTAACATTATTTACTTAGCATGTCCCTTTATGCTTTGACTCGCCAGGAAATAATTAGTTTTATCATCGTAGGTGTTTTCTAGTTTTAAAAGAATTGAGTTATACCAGCAAAAATACGCGACCACCCCTGGAACTCTTATCACGTGTGTGTGTGTGTGTACTACTTTTTTATACTATACAAACTTTCGTGTGCAAAGTTATCCTCTTTAATTTTTTCACGCAATCTTCCTCCCTCAGTTTTCCCAGGCAATATTCCTTCGTCAGTTTTCCCGCGCAATTCTACTTAGTTTTCCCGCGCAATTCTACTTAGTTTTCCCGCGCAATTCTACTTCGTTTTCCCGCGCAAACTCATACCAGTTCCCGTGCAGTTGTTATCCCAGTGCAGCAGTCCTCCTCCGCGTAATCTTTGCGGCGTAATTCCCGTCTCGTGAGTGAGCGGGTCTTGGAGGGGAAGGGGGGTGTGGGTGTGGGGGGGGGGGATGTGTTTCTCTTCGTCGTTGTAAAGTTCATTCTGACGTGTCATTACCCGGTTGGATGGTCCTTATGGCGTGCTTCTTGGGTGCCGTTTATAACTAAGGTGAAGGTTGGGAGTTTATTTAGGTGGCTTAAAAAGGCTAAATTATGGCAGGTAGTCTTTTGGTGGGGGTCAGGGGGCGGGGACACACACACACACACAATGAACCACAGATTAAAATATACTTCCATTCCACCTTCCCTTCACTCCATCACCAGAACCCACCACCAATCTTTCCCATCACCCCCTGATATCCCCCGTTAGTAAAAGAAAAAAAACAGTAAGAACAACGGCAAAACGGAGCTGTTAACGGGGGAAAACAGTGTGAACCTTGGCTGCAGTACAGACTTACGAAGGACTGTATAACTGTGAGTGACTGTGCAAGAAGGAGTGACTGTGTTAGACTCTGAGACTATGCATGAAGCTGTGGGTGACTGGTGTACAGGAGACTTAACTGTGTATGACTGCGGGGTGTACATGAGATTGAGTGACAGCGAATGAAACTGAACGTGATTGTGCACATGAACGTATGAGAAAGTAAATTATGACACGCATACACACACGCACGCACACATACACACACACACACACACACACACAATAAAGACGTAATGTGTTTATGGTAACAATGGGCAGAAGAATTTTTTTAAATACTTGTTAACACTGAATCAAATATCAAAGGTCGATTTTTTTTTCGTCTCTATTTTCTATTCGTCATTTTTCGTCACTTTTTTTTTTATTTTTTTATATATTTGGTTAATTTTTCTTATGTTCGTCCATCTTGTTCTTTTAAGAGGAGGTATATAGCTTTCTGCCTTAGCCGTGTGTTTGTATGTGTGTCTGTCTGTCTGCATGTGTGTTGCCTCTCTTCCTCCTCCTCCTCCTCTTCCTCCTCCTCCTCTTCCTCCTCCTCCTGTTGGATCTTGTTGGTCTTCTTTAGATCCTTGAGTATTTGGGCCAAGGTGATCCCTCCCCCTCCCCCCTTCCTCCCCCTCCCCCCTTCCTCCCCCCTTCCTCCCCCTGTCACCTCACCCACCCCTTGCCACCCCTCTCCCCTCCCTTCAAATCCCCCCACCAGTCATTAACCTCCCCCCCCACCTCCCCCCACCTCCCCCCCACCTTTTGGCCTCCTCCGCTTTCTTCTCCTTCCTCCTCCTCCTCCTCCTCCTCGTCATCATCATCATCATCATTATTATCATCATCATCATCATCATTATCACCATCATCACCATCATCATCATCATCATCATCATCATCATCATCATCATCATCATTATCACCATCATCATCATTATCACCATCATCACCATCATCATCATTATCACCATCATCATTATCACCATCATCATCATCATCATTATCATCATCATCATTATCATCATCATCATCATCATTATCATCATCATCATCACCATCATCATCATCATCATTATCATCATCATCATTATCACCATCATCATCATCACCATCATCATCATTATCATCATTATCACCATCATCATCATCATCATCATTATCACCATCATCATCACCATCATCATCATCATCATCATTATCACCATCATCATCATCATCACCATCATCATCATTATCACCATCATCATCATTATCACCATCATCACCATCATCACCATCATCATCATCATCATCATCACCATCATCACCATCATCATTATCATCATCATCATCACCATCATCATCATCATCATCATCATTATCACCATCATCATCATCATCATCATTATCATCACCATCATCATCACCATCATCATTATTATCACCATCATCATCATTATCATCATCATCATCATCACCATCATCATCATCATTATCATCATCATCATCATTATCACCATCATCATCATCATCATCATTATCACCATCATCATCATCCTGGCTCGACGTATTATGCGCACACCTGTCTAATAATGGAGGTTAATTAACAGGTACACTGACTTACCTGGGCAATTTTGACATTCTGCTCCCTCCTTCACCCTGTCTCCCTCTCTTTCTCCCTCACTCCTCGCCCTCACCCTGTCTCCCTCTCTATCTCCCTCACTCCTCGCCCTCACCCTGTCTCCCTCACTCCCTCCTTCCTCCCCTCCCCCTCCCCTTCCCCCTTCCCCCTCCCCCTCCTCCCTCCCCCCTCCCCCTCCCCCCCCCGGCATCTTATAAACCAGTAATGAGGTTAATGTACAGTTTATCAATGACGTATTAGAGTCTTTTAACATTTCCAAAGGTTAAGAATTTTTAACATATTTGACCTGACTAAAGAACTTTTAATTGGAGTGAGATTATGTGAATTATACTTAGTGTTTTTGTTTGTTTTGTGTCCTTGTTTTGTGTCTGTTTGTTTTTGTTTTATGTCACAGTTTTTCTTGTTTTTTTGTTGATACATTTGTTGAATAGTAGTCATGTTTGCTATCCATGCGTCTGTTCGTGTCCATTCTTTTGGCTGTCCGTGTGTCCGTCCGTGGTTGCTTTAAGACACAAGGGGAGGGGGATGGTTGTTCTTGCTTGTCTTTCAGCAGTGGGGAAAATCTCTCTCTCTCTCTCTCTCTCTCTCTCTCTCTCTCTCTCTCTCTCTCTCTCTCTCATCGTCGTCTCAGGTGTGGGCAGGTGGGCCGGTATATAAAGGTAATGGACAGGTGGAATATACTCTGTGGAATATGCACGGCAAAATTTTCTGAATGAAATATACTTGATAAAATATAACACCAATGTTAATATAATAATAGTGGTTGCCCCTTGTGTAACGAGGATGGCCGGCCCAAGGGCCACCTGGGCGTGAATTTGTGTAAGGTGTAGAAGCTGTTACCAACACAACAACCACACCCTAAGTTAACGAGCTACTTGACTCCGTGTTTAAGGTGTAGAAGCTGTCGCCAACACAACCACACCCTGAGTTAACGAGCTGCATGACCCAGTGTTTAAGGTGTAGAAGCTGTCGCCAACACAACAACCACACCCTGAGTTAACGAGCTGCATGACCCAGTGTTTAAGGTGTAGAAGCTGTCGCCAACACAACCACACCCTAAGTTAACGAGCTGCATGACCCAGTGTTTAAGGTGTAGAAGCTGTCGCCAACACAACCACACCCTAAGTTAACGAGCTGCATGATCCAGTGTTTAAGGTGTAGAAGCTGTCGCCAACACAACCACACCCTAAGTTAACGAGCTGCATGACCCAGTGTTAAGGAATAGTCCGAGAAGACCGAACAGTTCGCTAACTGCACTGCAAATCGATTAACATCCAGGTTCCCAATTACTGCTGGGTGGACGGAGGCAAAATTTTTAATATTCACCGTGAAATATACACAGTGAGATATACACACAATGGCCGCTGTTATGTGATTACAACAGTTTCCTCAAAATGTCATATTGTTTGAGTGTTGGTAATTGTTTCTACTGTTTATACATTTGTTTTCGGGGCCATAGTGAACGCCAGCCCCGGATGCCGACCCCCTCCCCCCCTCTCTCTCTCTCTCTCTCTCTCTCTCTCTCCCGGGTCGGATTCAACACCAGGTCGGGTTTCGTTCCATGCCGGTTTTGGTGCCGGGTCGGGTTCGGTGCCGGGTCAGTTACGGTGCCGGGTCGGGTTCGGAAAAACAACTTTGGTCGGTTAACCCTGTTCGCTTTGTTCGTAAACTTGGAGGAAGGTGTTGTGGTGGCGGCTCTGTGAAGGGGACAAGTTAAGAACAACGTTAAAGTGAGACCCAAGTTTTAAGTTCCTTATCTAGTTTGTGTACAGGGAAGAGGGAAGGGGGGGGGGGAGACGTTGGAAGGGGTGGAAATGTGTAGTTGTCTTTTGTTTTTCTAAGGGGAAGGGAGGGTCGTTGGTGGTCGACGAGTCTGTTATCTAAATTCCTAACCCCGTTTTGTCGTGGGTTTTTTTAGCCGTAGTTTTCGTCTTCATCGTCGTCGTCTTCTCATTAAGGACCTATTAGGACTCCTGACGATCAGATTTCGTCCTCAGCCTGATAGTGTCGCGATATTGGCTTCGTCTGCGACAGGTTACCATTGTCGGGGCTGATTAATTGAGTATCCCCTGCTCATCCAAGAACAAATTTGACGTTTTCTTTTAAAAGTTTTTTCTTTACTTCGATTTCCTCTGGGTTCTACGTCATTTCCAGGGTGTCGGGGCGGCTAAACTGGATGACTGAGCGGAGGCAGTTTGGTGAATATATTTAATAGATCACAATATTGAAGAAATATATAGATACATATAATCTATTTCTTGTGTTATATATTTGAAGAGTAAATATATTAATTAGAATTTAGGTAACTAATACGAACATAATTGAATATACACACGCGCGCTATGTATACACATATACATGCGTAGGTACATGTATAATTTGTATAGTGTATTATATTCCAAGGTCGGAGCCGAAAATAACCGAGGAAGTTGAGACTGACAGTACAATGGTGTGTGTGTGTGTGTGTGTGTGCTGGTAGCCCAGTTTGTTGGGTTTCGCCTCAGTAGCCTGTCCATCAGGCATTGCCTTCGTCCGCCGGTGTAGTCGTTGGGTTCCCATGGTGGTCACCTCTTCCACCGTTGGGGTCTTGTTGGAGCTCTGTAAGCATGTCTGCCTGATGCGGGGCTCCACCGCAAATTTTTCGTTCGGGGTTTACTCCCGTAGCCTTATACCTGCCAAGGTTGATCCACAAGGCAGCGGGGCGGTGGTTGGTAGGCGCCAGGACGTGTCCACATGCCAGTGGGCCTATGTGCCGTCCCTCTGGGGCCCACTGCTGCTCCGAGATCCTCTAATGGTCTAGCCTGGGTCCACGAGGCACCCAGTTGCCGTGTGTTGCCACGAGGAGGCACAGCAAGAGTCTTGATGGTGAAGAGGCTGTGTACTGGCAGGGCAAGACTTGTGTAAGTTGCTTCCCTGTTCACCACGAGGGCCAGCCAGCGGCGGCAGCTGAACGCGAGAGGGAGCAAGCAGTGCTTGTGTGTTCTCTCTCTCTCTCTCTCTCTCTCTCTCTCTCTCTCTCTCTCTCTCTCTTTCATTTCTGATTTTCCATTCGCTTTCTTTTTCCCTCTTCTTTCCTCTCTCCATTCCTCCCTCTGTCACTCCTCCTCTTGTTCTCCCTCTTATTCTATCCACTCTCTCTTCTTTCTTCCCCTCCTTCCTCTTCCTCCTCCAGTGTATTATACTGCTGGCGGGGCGAGGCGGTTCACTGTGGGGATGTCATTAAGTGGGTCACAAGTTATTAATACATTATATTTATGTATTTTTCCATTGGTAGCGTCGTATGGGGGCCCTTGTGTGTCTGGAAAAGAGTTGGAGATGTAACGCATACAGCTGACGTCATTCCTACAGCTGATATCACTTCTACAGCTAATATCATTCCTACAGTTGACGTCACTTCTACAGCTGATACCATTCCTACAGTTGACTTCATTCCTACAGCTGTTCCTGTCATTTTCACCCTCGTTGATGTCATTCCCACACGTGTTGACTTCATTTCCACACTTGTTACGGTTCTCCCACACCTGGGGGGACATAACATATGCATGATGTCAAGGTGACACCTGGTGACACCACACTACACCTGCATGACGTCAGAGACACACCTGGATGACGTCACTCCCCTAATTCATGTCATTGATTTTCCTCAACCTCTCACCGCTGGTCCTGTAGTGTTGTAAGGCACAGGTCAGATGGGCCCCAGTCCAGATGGGCCCCAGTCCAGATGGGCCCTAGTTTTAATGGGCCCTAGTTTTAATGGACCCCAGTTCTAATGGGCCCCAGTTTTAATGGATCCCAGTTCTAATGGGCCCCAGTCCTAATGGGCCCCAGTTTTAATGGACCCCAGTTCTATTGGACCCCAGTTCTAATGGGCCCCAGTTTTAATTCGTAGGTTAGATTAGGTTAGATAGGATAGTAGGTTAGGTTAAAGTAGGTTAGGTTAGGTTATTGGGGTACATTTTTCCTTCTATCTGTCGAAGGCAGACAGACAGACAGACAGACAGGCGGGCGGACAGGCAGACAGACAGACAGGCGGGCAGACAGACAGGCGGACAGACTGGCAGACAGACAGACAGGCGGACAGACAGGCAGACAGACAGACAGGACAGGACAGACAGGCGGACAGACAGACAGGCGGACAGACTGGCAGACAGACAGACTGGCGGACAGACAGGCAGACAGGCGGACAGACAGGCAGACAGACAGACAGACAGACAGACAGACAAAGACAGTTTAGACGTAGACAGACACACTCACTCTCATTCCCTCACACACTCGGTCACAGACAGACAAATACACTTAACATGTCCCCATTCACTTAGGTAGATTGATGAAGTGCAGCAACAACAACAACAACAACAATAATAACAACAACAACAACAATAATAACAATAATAATAACAATAATAATAACAATAATAACAACAACAACAGTAATAACAACAACAATAACAACAATAATAACAACAACAACAACAATAACAACAACAGTAACAACAACAATAATAACAACACGTCTCGGGGTCTCGCTGTCAACATTAACAGTGGGGAGACTTTACATGGCCTTAACTACTAAATGTAAACTCAAGAGGATTCTAATTGGACAGTCTGGTAAACATTAGACTCTAGCCATGACGTCAGAAGTGTAGTGAACGGTGATTGGTCTGTGGCTTGTGGTAGGGGCGGGGTCACGTAATACAGTAAAATAAAAATAAATAAATAAATATTTTTTTATAGTTGAATGGCTTTGTGTGTGTGTGTGTGGGGGGGGGGAGATAGAATGGGGTCAGGGGAGGAGAGGTGGGGGTGTACACTATATTACCTGCACACAGGACGAAGGATCAGTGAAGGAATCCAGCCAGAGGGGCAATAAAGGGGTCCTAACACCTTCTTCTTTTATATTTGTGTAGAGAAAGAGAGAAGATTAGAGGTGGGGGAAGGAAGTTATAGTTCAGAAATTGAAGAAATTTAGTAGGAGGTAAGAGAGGGCGGGCTGACCGCCTTATGGTGTGTTAGGGTTGTGTCATGGGTTAGTTATTGTCTGTCGGTACAGGCACTAGACATCCTACCCTGTATATATGGGTGTTTTAAGGGCCTTATTTCATATTCCGCCGACCCTACTGGCGGATGCTGGTCGAGGGAGGTTGTCTATTGCCTGGCCGTATAGATCGGGGGTGGTAATGGTTGTTGTCGTTATCTGGTGGGAGTCTTTGAAGGAGTTCTTGCTCTGATCGTTCTATATTTTGCCAGACTCTGCTGGCCAGGGTGTGCAGCTGCTGGTTGATGGGTTTCATTCTCAGGTCTCTATGTATCTCGGCTGTGGTTCTGGTGAAGGGGTATCTTTCACCTGTGACGAATCTTAGGGCTTCATTTTGGACCACCTGTAATTTTAATGTTTGAGTGTTGCTGTTAAGAGGTACTGCTGGGTAAGTTAATATCGGTGTGATAAATGATGTCACCAGGTGGAGTTTTATCTTCTCAGGAAGCGCGTTAAAGCGGTATAGTTTTTTCAGCTCTCTTCTTGACTTTTCCTTCCTGGTGTGGACATGATGGGAGTAACCTGTCGTGGATATATGCAGGCCCAGGAGGGGTTACTAATGGATGGGTCTTCTTCCTGCATGAGGGTATTACTCTGAATTTCGGGAGACTGGTTTGGATTTTCCATTGTTGTTTCGTAATTATTTACCCTTTCTAATTCACGCCTGGTGTTGTCGACCTGTAACGCTCGCGATTTTCCTTTGTGTGTTGTTATTTGAGTGATGTCATCTGCATACATAATATCTTCGTTACCTATTCTAGTGGGAGGCGGGGTGTCACTTGTGTAGATAATATATAGGGTGGGGGAGAGGACGCTCCCCTGAGGGACTCCGCTCATGAGAGGGAAGGTCTCTCCTGTGTGTTGTTCTACCCTCAGTCTAGCATTTCTGCCGTCAAGAAAGTTGCAAAGCAGCTTTTCAATGTTGGTGGGAAGTCCGAGTTGGCGGATCATATGTTTTAGGGGAGGGGACAGAGGAGAGGTGGGGGGAGGAAAGTACGAACGAAAACTAAAGTAGAAGAAAAAAAGAATTAACAGGAAGGAGGAAGTGGGTAGGAGGGGAGGGAAGGAGGAGGGGAGGGAAGGGGGAGGGAGGGAGGGGAAGTAGGGGAAGGGGAGGCACAGTGGGAAAGGAAATGAAGGCGGAAGAAGAAGAAGAAGATGATGATAAAGACAAGTGCAGGAGAACGGGGGGGGGGGGGGGAGGAGGAGGAAGAGAAAGAAAGAAATGAAGAGAAGGAAAGAGATGAAAACCTCCTCCTCCTTTTCCCCTCATTTTTCCTCCATCCCCTCTTCTTCCTTCCCCTCCCTTGTTCTTGCCCTCCTCCTTCCCTCCCTTTTCCTTCCTCTTTAACCCCCGTCCTCTCCCCTTCCCCGCCCTCCTCCTCTTTCCCTCCTATTTTCTCCCTTTCTTCCTTCTTCCTCCTTGCCTCTTTATCCCATTCCTTCCCCTTCCCGTTCCTCCTCCTTCCCCTTGTACCATCAATAGGGTGGAGGGAATAGTCAGGGGGAGGGGGGGGGGGGGGGGGTGAGCGGTCAGGCAGGTACACACGGTCAAAACAATACTTCATGTGACCTTTGACCCAACACGGCAGCCGCTCATCAAACATGTACACAGACAAGGTGAGTGACCCCGATCCACACACCCCCCACCCGTGACCCCGATCCACACACCCCCCACCCGTGACCCCGATCCACACACCCCCCCACCCGTGACCCCGATCCACACACCCCCCACCCGTGACCCCGATCCACACACCCCCCCACCCGTGACCCCGATCCACACACCCCCCCACCCGTGACCCCGATCCACACACCCCCCACCCGTGACCCCGATCCACACACCCCCCACCCGTGACCCCGATCCACACACCCCCCCACCCGTGACCCCGATCCACACACCCCCCACCCGTGACCTCGATCCACACACCCCCCACCCGTGACCTCGATCCACACACCCCCCCCACCCGTGACCCCGATCCACACACCCCCCCCACCCGTGACCCCGATCCACACACCCCCCACCCGTGACCCCAATCCACACACCCCTCACCCGTGACCTCGTATTCCGGGGGCCGCTCAGAGGGAGGAGGGGAGGGGGGCGGTGACCTCGACTGTATCTTATGATGTAATTTGTTATGAGAAGTTGTAACCTGTGACCTTGTGAAGTGTTGTGTGGGGGAAGTGGTGATGATGGTAGTGGTGATGATGGTAGTGATGATGGTAGTGATGATACACACACACACACAGGACTGGGCTGACATAATAGCGTCCTGATGAAGACAATAAAGATCATTTATAGTCTATATTTCACCTCTATGAGCACTGAGGTCAAGAGCTCCCTCCCTCCCTTCCCTCCCTCCCTCCACCACTCCTCCCTCACCCCTTCCTCCACCACTCCTCCCTCCCTCCCCATCCCTAGTGTAAATAATTGCTTTAATATTGCTTGGGTCATGTTGTGGGTCATCTTGGTGTAGTGGACGGAAGTGTGTGTGTGTGTGTGTGTGTGTGTTATGGTGGTGGTCAAGGATGATGGCGAGTGGTATTAAGTCCCTAAGGATTAAATACTTCCCCTTGATGAAAAATATTAAAATTATCCTGTCTATTAACATTCTTTTCATCTGTTTTCGAATCAGTGGACGAGGGGCACGACTATGATGTGGTATATCTCGACTTTAGCAAAGCCTTCGACAGAGTCCCCCACGAAAGACTAATAAGAAAAGTGGAGGCTCATGGCATTAAAGGAGATATTCTAAAATGCACTTAATCCGATTGTGGTAACGTCACAAGTGGAGTTCCCCAAGGCTCAGTACTTGGACCATTATTATTTATTATATACATAAGCGACATAGATATCGGCGTAGACATCAACATAAGTAAATTTGTTGATGACACTAAAATAGTGCGTGTAATTAAATCTGACGAGGACTCCGTAAACTACAGGAAGATCTAAACAAATTTTTCGAATGGTCTGAAAAATGGCAGATGAAATTCAATGTGGACAAATGTAAAGTACTCAGTATAGGAGATGTAAACAGGGAAACCAGATACCAGATGAACAACGATGTTATAGAGAAAACCGACTGTGAGAAAGATTTAGAAGTAATGATAAGTAGGAATCTTAAGCCAAGTAAACAATGTGTATTTGCTCGAACCAAGACTAATAAAGTACTTGGGTTCATACAAAGGAGTGTTAGTTACAAGACTAGCGAGGTCATCCTAAAACTATATCTTGCGCTTGTTAGACCTCACTTGGATTACGCAGTTCAATTCTGGTCACCGCATTACAGAATGGATAAAGAATCCTTAGAAAGAATTCAGAGGAGAATGACAAGACTAATCCCGGGCATTAGGAACCTTGAGTACAGGGACAGGTTAAAGCATCTTAATTTGCACTCCCTCGAGAGACGTAGAGTGAGGGGCGACCTGATAGAGGTGTATAAATGGAAGTCAGGGCTAAACAAAGGGGACATTACAAAGGTACTCAAACTATCCAACCAGGAGCGAACTCGTAACAATGGTTTTAAATTATACAAATTTAGATTTAGGCGTGAAATAGGTAAACACTGGTTTGGAAATAGAGTAGTGGACGAGTGGAACAAGTTACCAAACATTATCATTAACTCTAACACGCTGGATAGCTTCAAACACAGGTTGGATGGATATATGAGAGATAGGGGTTGGGTGTAAACGGGACTGTCCAGTATGGCCCGCTGCAGTGTCCTCCATTCTTATGTACTGTTACATTTTCGTAGTTACTTATTCATAGGTGATGAAACAGTAATAATTGTGTGTGAAGATTATTCTTTTAATAAATATTACATTACTCGCCATAAACTGGCTGTATCTACCTCAACCACCAGCCACATTATATAGAATTTATCAATCAATTCGCGGGCCGCACAAACACTTGGTTCTGGCCGCGGGCTGCCCATCCCTCCTTCACGTTCATCATCAACAACAACCAACAAACGATACTTACGTTCATCAACAAACCTCTCCTCCATGTTTTCTTCTTCCCAAAACATGATAACGTTTTATTTTTTTTTAGTCTCCTCTCGCCTACACTGTGTCCAGCTTTATCAGCCATTTAATTAACTTCGCCGCCGCTGGGAGCAATCATTCCCTCACACCGGTTTAGTTTTACCTGTCTGTCTGTCTGTCTGTCTGTCTGTCTGTGTTATATTTTCATGTTACGTTTATATATTGTGTTTGTGTCGGTACTTGTGTGTGTACTGTGTGTGTGTGTGTGTGTGTACAGAGTGACAACAGGAATAGTATAATCTCGATGATAATTGCAAAGATTATATTATCATTGGCTAAACGTGTACCAGATGATCCTATCCCAGTGATTGGTCAAGCGTGTATTAATACGTCACACACACATTGGTTTCTAATTGGTCAGAGGTAAAAGTTGTCACGTAGTCATATATTTATACCCATTGATGATTGGCTAAAAATTTTCGTACATCACTGTTTCGTCACAGATACGCGGGTACACGGGGCTGTGATTGGTCGGTGTCGTAAGAGGTAGAGGATTGCCATATCAACATCAGTGGACCTTTAAATATTAGTGTTTCCTCTCGGACGTCATCACCCAGGAGGCTTCACGCCACTAGAAAATGAATTATGGTGTTAGCTCAGGCGTAATGGCGTAAGCGACGACTGATGAGGGATGTGAGGGAGGTGGGATGTGTTAGGGTGCATTGGGATATGTTGGGATAGACTGAGATGAATTGGTATGGACAAGGGTGTGTTGGTATGGACTAGGGTGTGTTGGTATGGACTAGGGTGTGTTGGTATGGACTAGGGTGTGTTGGTATGGACTAGGGTGTGTTGGTATGGACTAGGGTGTGTTGGGATGTGTTGGCCTGGACGGTACGACAGACAGAGAGGAGAAATGACAGAAAAAGACACAACCAGACGAGACGGGTGCACTAATTCAGTCAGTCACTCGGTTAAAAATCTTGTCTAGATCCCTTTAAACCACCTACACCACCCCTAACACCTCTTAAACCACTTCACTACCCCCACCATCCATTAAACTACCCCCCATCCCCCACTTAAACCACCCCTCATCCACCACTTAAACCACCCCCCATCCCCCACTTAAACCACCCTCCCCATCCCCCACTTAAACCACCCCCCATCCACCACTTAAACCACCCCCCATCCCCCACTTAAACCACCCCCCATCCACCACTTAAACCATCCCCCATCCCCCACTTAAACCACCCCCCATCCCCCACTTAAACCACCCCCCATCCCCCACTTAAACCACCCCCATCCCCCACTTAAACCATCCCCCATCCCCCACTTAAACCACCCTCCATCCCCCACTTAAACCACCCCCCATCCCCCACTTAAACCACCCCCCATCCCCCACTTAAGCCACCCCCCATCCACCACTTAAACCACCCCCCACCCCCATCATCTCCCCCCCCCCCCCCACAAGATTAGGACAGCCCGTGAAAATATTGCTAATGAAACCCGTGGAGAGATCCGGATTCAGCTGCCCGAACGCCCGTAAAAACGTCAATATTGCCATGCTTGTGGGAGACTGCCGCTGTCCCTGGGAACTTTACTGCCGAGGCGCGGTGGTTATTGGTCGGTGTGATGTATGACGTGTCCAGAGCTGACGTACTTGTTGTATTTATGCATAACTACAAAATATACATGTATGCTGCACAATATACATGCTTGTTACGTATTTGTATATATGTGGACACGTATATGGATGACTGGGATGGAGGGCTGAGGGCTGGAGAATTAAGGGCTGAGGGCTAAGAGAAAGATCATAAAGGGTTGAGGCCTAATGAAATAAATATTGGGGACTAGGTGAAGGGCTGGAAAGGACTAAGGGTTAAGTAAGTAAGGCTCATTAAGGGTTGACCAATGGTTGGGGAGGGCCAGGGGTATAAGGGGTGATGGCTGGTGTTTGCTCTCTCTCTCTCTCTCTCTCTCACCTGGGGTTCAGCAGGTCGTGTGTCGTGGACTGATACTGTCGTGGCAAGACTACACGACATCCGGGGGATTACCTTGTAAGTCTTATGTTTTGCTCGACTCTACGACACGTGAAGAGACATCGATGATCAGCTCTGTGTGTGTGTGTGTGTGTGTGTGTCACGTCTACACAACATAAATTTAAAACACGTTAATATTATATTTTACTTTCTAATTTGCATTTTTTACCTGACCCGGAAGTTTCAGGTTCGTCAGGTCAGCTCAGGTCAACTCCTCACTTCCGGAGACTCCAGGGTTGAGGCGTGAGTCTGGTAACACTGCGCCACACTAGGCATATGTGCCGCAGTTGGCAATAATGTATGGGTATTAATAGTCTGTCGCACGTAAATTACGGGATTAGCTGTTGGCAATATTGGTAATGGGTGTTTTTTAGTGTGTGTGTGTGTGTGTGTGTGTGTGCGTTCTCTTGTGTGTGGTGTGTGTGTGTGTGTGTGTGTGCGTTCTGTTGTGTTTGTTGTGTGGTGTGTGTGTTTGTGTTGTGTTGTGTTGTGTGGTGTGTGTGTGTGTGTTGTGTTGTGTTGTGTGTGTGTGTGTTGTGTTGTGTGTTCTTTCCGCCGACCAAAACAATGCAGTAAATAGTGAGATAAATTTAGTCTTTTGATTTAGTAAGTTGCCGCCGCCAGGGTGTTGCAGAGACTCAAGCAACTCAAACAACTCAAGCAACTCAAACAAGAATCCTAGCTATACTGTTTTAGTGTTTGTGTTGCAGAGACTCAAGCAACTCAAGCAAGAATCCTAGCTATACTGTTTTAGTGTTTGTGTTGCAGAGACATTGCAGGGGCAGGACTCAGCTGTTGCAACACTTAATGCCAGATGTATTTGGCTTGCTGAGGACGATGGTTTGAACCCTTTGGGGGACGATGGTTTGAACCCTTTGGGGGACGATGGTTTGAACCCTTTGGGGGACGATGGTTTGAACCCTTTGGGGGACGATGGTTTGAACCCTTTGGGGGACGATGGTTTGAACCCTTTGGGGGACGATGGTTTGAACCCTTTGGGGACGATGGTTTGAACCCTTTGGGGGCGAAAGCTTTAACCCTTTGGGGACGGTGGTTTGAAGTTTGAACCCCTTGAACGTTTGACTCTTCAAGGACAATGGTTAATGCTTTTGATGACCATGACTTAAGCAGCTCACATACTTCACAAGACACACACACGCCACACACACACACACACACACACACACACACGGAAACACAGTTACCTTCTGGGATGGTGAGTCGGTGAGGAACATGTCTGGTCGGTTATATCAGCGTGTTATCAGCGTGTTATCAGTACGAGGTGCCCCTGCTAGATGCCCTGAGAATGACAGTTCTTCTTTATTGTTAACAGAGATAAGCGGTGCTGGGTGGTAGCGTCAAGGGTCAGTCGCTGCTGGTGGGAGGTGAAGGAGGGAGGTGTGGCCACGCCCGCGGCTCCGTGTTCTACTGCCTCAAAATTTATCACATGTGACTGTTGTGTCGTAGGAGCTGGGTTGTGTGTGGTGGTCAACTCCGTCGTGAAGAACAGCTCTGAGTGTTGGGAGTGCTCGGGGTGTCGTGTCCGCTCCTCACGCCAACGTTCGTGTTTTGTATGTGATCTGAATTGTTCAAACGAGACTGTTACGAGTGTGAGTGTTCGTGGGTGTCATCTCTGGTTGTCTTACGAGACACGAGACGAGCCTCAGTGTTGGATCACCAGACGTACGTCGTCAGGATCATGAGGGACACGTGTAGGAGAGGTATTGGCAGCAACTGAAGGGTAGTCTAGATTCTGTCATTATCAGCATGGCTAATTACAAGACCAAGAGACGCCCGTTGTCCTGTGAGGTGCACCTGAGTGTTATTCAGGAGGAGGAGCTGGAGAGTCTCAGGAAGAGGCGCGAGTGGATGGAATCTGAGAAACACAAAGGCAGACGAAGCAAAAGTGAGAGTGATGGGGATATATGCGACAGAGGCGACGGCGACAGTAATGATGTCCTGGAAGACGAGGTCATGGCGGGACCTCAACAACTCCCCAACAACGACGATATCAGCCCCAGCGACGTCTTCAGCATCGTCGACGACGGTGACGACGGCGCCCCGGGCGGTAGAAATGACGACGAGAACGACAACCTTAGATCATTCTACACACACCTGGACGAGAGGTGGCTGACCAGTAGCCTCGGGGCCCTCTCCATAGACCGCCACAACTCTCTCACTCTCTCCTACAGACAATTACCTTTCGACGAGGATTTGAGCGTGGCGCCGGGTGAAGGGCCCAGGAGCGTCCTCCGCAAGACTAATAGCTTGGATTACATCAAGCCCAAGGGAAACAGCTACATTCGACGAGCCATTCCCTTCCTCTCTCGCATGACGTCAAACCTAAAGCGAGCTGTGTCGGAGAAGGACCTCTTAAAACTGACCGACTTCTCCGTCGCGACCTCGATATCACCCAGCCCGCGCTCTTCACCCACCCCTCATTCACCCACCGCCCACTCACCCACCGCCCGCTCACCCACCGCCCGCCGTGAGTCAGCGGTAAGCCAAGAGGTGTACAAATTAGGAGTGTTTGATAAGTCACGTTGTTGTTGTCATCATTATAGTAAACACTTGGTGAGTGAGGCCCCCCGTCCCTCACTGTCCGCAACCTTCATATTTTGATCATAACCCAAATACAACAGTCAGGAAATACTTCAATACTTTCCCAATATTTTATCACATCACATAATTATAGAATAAGATTATTACAATTTAACATTACCTTCAGTGTTGTTCAGGATTCACCACGTGATAAAATAACATAATAATGAAATGCGAAAACAATGTTGGTGTTTGAATGAGTATCAGAGCTGTAGTTGTGCCCGACTTAGCTAGGACGGTGTTGCTGTAGGGGGGGGGGGGGGGTCGCTGTTTATTTCAAGCACTGGGGACACCTGGAGTTATATATATATGTGTGTGTGTAGATCTCACGTTATTCATGACCTCGTTAAATTATTTTTCTCACCAAATTTATCAAACATTCAGAATTTGTAATGTAAGTTTCTGGAGACAGAGAGACAGACCTGTGACTATGACCGGGCACTCTATCTTCTGCCTCACTGAGAAACATTTACATACTAGTGAAGAAGAAACAGTGCCAACCCTCCCATTAATTCCAGGTGAAGTACAGTTAGACTTGAGTTTGTTTATTTACATCTAGACAGGTAACACGGGCTATTTGGGGATCAGGGTGGGTAGTCCAGTTAGTTAGTTATCCTTGATCACCTGAGCTATCACACCTGGAGATTTATCGCACTAACGCTACCTAGAGGGGTTAGATTAGGTTAGGTTAGGTTAGGTTAGATCTATCCGTCCGTCCGTCCGTCCCAGTATCGCCACCGTGGGCAATGGATAGATGTGAAGCCAACTTGTTGCATAGGTTAGGTCATGACTTAAGGAATGTGTCTATTGATTCTCAGGTCAGGAGGTCAGAGGTCAAGTTCAGTGTTGCTTGGCTTTAGTTCTCAACGAGGATTAGGTAACTGCACCCCCCTACCCCCCTCTCCTACCCCCCACCCCTCCCCTACCCTCCACTCCTCCCCTACCCCCCACTCCTCCCCTACCCTCCACCCCTACCCCCCACTCCTCCCTATCTCTCCCCTACACTCCCTTCCCCTCTACAACCCTTCCCCCTACCCCCATCCCCCATCCTTCCCCCCAGCACCCATCCTGACGCTGTGCTGTAGTAATATTAGTAACTACTGTATAAGACTGGTACTCCCATCGTTGGCACTTCCCTTCTCTAGCACTCCACCATGACACTCTCCTGTCACTTCCCCCACCGGCACTAACCCCCCCTGGCACTACCCCCCTCCCCCGGCACTAACCCCCTCCCCTGGCACTAACCCCCCTCCCGTACTAACCCCCCCGGCACTAACCCCTCCCCCGGCACTAACCCCCTCCCCCGGCACTAACCCCCCCCCTGGCACTACCTCCCTCCCCCGGCACTACCTCCCTCCCCCGGCACTACCCTCCCCTCCCGGTTCACATCCCCCCTACCCTCCCCAAACACCCGGTAAGCTGTGAGGTCATAAGTTGTGTGCAGAGGTCGAGGGGGCCGACCTCAGGTGACGCGGCCCCATTGTACTGCATTATTAAGGGCGCCTCCTGGTCACCTCCTCCTCCACCTCCAGGAGTTGTGGGAGGCACAGATGATCGCCAAGTATTTTTTTCAGGGAATTCAACCCTCCCTCCTTCCCTCCCTTCCTTCTCCCCCCCCTCCCTTCCTTCCTTCTCATCCCTCCCTCCCTTCCCTCCCTTCCTTATCCCTCCCTCCCTTCCTTCTCCCCCCCTCCCTTCCTTCTCCCCCTCCCTTCCTTCTCTCTCTCCCTCCCTCCCTTCTCTCCCTCCCTTCTCCCCCTCCCTCCCTTCCTTCTCTCCCTCCCTTCCTTCTCCCTTCCTTCTCTCCCTCCCTTACTTCTCTCCCTTCCTTCCTTCTCCCTCCCTCCCTTCCTTCTCCCCCCTCCCTTCCTTCCTTCTCCCCCTCCCTTCCTTCCTTCTCCCCCCTCCCTCCCTTCCTTCTCTCCCTCCCTTCCTTCTCCCCCCTCCCTCCCTTCTCCCCCCTCCCTCCCTTCCTTCTCCCCCTCCCTCCCTTCTCTCCCTCCCTTCTCCCCCTCCCTCCCTTCTCCCCCTCCCTCCCTTCCTTCTCTCCCTTCCTTCTCTCCCTCCCTTACTTCTCTCCCTTCCTTCCTTCTCCCTCCCTCCCTTCCTTCTCCCCCCTCCCTTCCTTCCTTCTCCCCCCTCCCTCCCTTCCTTCTCCCCCCTCCCTCCCTCCCTTCTCTCCCTCCCTTCCTTCTCCCCCCTCCCTCCCTTCCTTCTCCCCCCTCCCTCCCTTCCTTCTCCCCCCTCCCTCCCTCCCTTCTCTCCCTCCCTTCCTTCTCCCCCCTCCCTCCCTTCCTTCTCTCCCTCCCAGGCAAATCTACTCATTTGTCAGGCCGCCAATCCTCTCGCCTGTTTATGTCTAATAACACTCACTTAGTGGTGGCCTCTCTCTCTCTCTCTCTCTCTCTCTCTCTCTCTCGTGTATAATTGAGTGAGAGAGAGAGAGAGAGAGAGAGAGAGTACAGGTAACAGCAGCAGGTGAACGTCTGATAAGAACACTCCCAATGTGTGTTCTTGTCTGCTACTAGTTCATACTTCAGGGCCACCTCCCTCCCTTCCTCCCTCCCTACCTCCCTCCCCCCTCCTTCCCTCCCTACCTCCCTACCTCCCTACCTCCCTCCTTCCTTCCATATTCCCCCTTTTTCCTCTTTCCACCCTCCTCCTCCTCATCCACCTTCTTCTCCTCCTCCTCCTCCTTCCTGTTGACCTGACCTGGATGAAAGACATCGTCTTGCGGGTCATTTAACTCTCTTGTTTAAGGTCGAGTCCGAATTCTAGTACTATTTCTAACTCCTGCTTGAGGACCATCTTTCTCCCCTCATAGCTTACTCCCCCCCCCGCCCCCCCCGCCCCCCAAACAACAACAACAAAAAACTAATGAAAAGTAAATAAATAAATAAATTAACTCCCTCAAAATAAGATTAGCCATTAAAAACCGTCTAGTCAACTTCATCCAACTCTAACATTGGAAATAAACAGATAACACCTTAACAAGTCATAACAACACACTATCTTGTCTCGATACCCCCGTAGATATCTTCTGCTGGTGAAGGCTTAACCTGATATCACAATCCCTTTTTTTATTCTGTGATAACATAAACCCCTTTGAGTACGATAACTTAATCCCTTTGAGTACGATAACTTAATCCCTTTAAGTATGATAACTTAACTGCTTGACTACGATGACTTAACCCTGTAATGAGGAAACTCTCATATAAAGATATAGGTAGAATTTACAGTAATAGGATGGATAAAGTGAGGTAGCTTGGCCGAGTAGTTTAATATGTTCTTACGGGAAATATTCTAAACACCGATTCTAAGTACAGCTAACTGAATGACATGGACACATTAACAGATCATTACAGTGACGGTACTAGATAATGACTCGGACACAAACATGAAATGGATTCACTTCCCACCGTAAGTAACCCACTCTATGGATCGTCCTGACAAAGATTAATGTGGGACCTGAGGGAGGCCCAACAGCTGGGGCGAGTGGTCCCGGCGGGCGCTGCCAGCTGGGGACTCGGTGCTGGGAAGGGAAGTCCTCCTCCCGACCTTCACTTGTGACGAGTGTGACTCTCCCTGTCTCACCCCCGGATGATGATGATGAGATGGATAGAAGAGAACCATTTTCTCTGAAGATGGAAGACGGTGTTGGAGGAAGATCAAGTGAGAGATTTGATAGCAGGCGAGCTATCCACCTTGCAGGGACGGGGGTTATGTTTGCCACGAGAGCATTTCCCTTTGGAGCTGTCGGCCCCTTAAATTGGAGGTGTCAGGCCGGCAGATGTCTCCTCCAAATTATCACTAATATGGGTGTGTTTGGCCAGGTGTCACGTGTACTGGCTTGAATTAACAGGATCATGTCGCCTTGTTTCTTATCATAGTGTGGCTAGAACTCCTTTTCCCTTAATGACCGTGACCTTTGTTGGGTCAGGTCTTAATCTCACCTCAATTACAACCCCTTGAGTACCATGACTTAACCCCTTGAGTACCATGACTTAACCCCTTGAGTACTATGACTTAACCCCTTGAGTACCATGACTTAACCCCTTGAGTACCATGACTTAACCCCTTGAGTACCATGACTTAACCCCTTGAGTACTATGACTTAACCCCTTGAGTACCATGACTTAACCCCTTGAGTACCATGACTTAACCCCTTGAGTACCATGACTTAACCCCTTGAGTACTATGACTTAACCTTTATATCACTGGGTTCTGAGGTCAACCTTGGAGGTGGAGGGGGGAGAGTTGCACCTTATGGTATAATTAACCCTCAAGTTGGAGGAGTTTGACAGCCACCTGATACTGCCAGTGTGGGGTGTGAGGTGTCGGGTGTGTGGGGTGAGGTACGAAGTGCGAGGTGTCAGATGTGAGGTGTCAGGTGTGAAGTATTATGTGTTGATTCATAAACACTTGTACTGTAGCTAATTAGTACGTGTACAGGTGTATAGATACATTAAACACAGAGCCATAAGTCTCCCAGCCTCGTTGCAACACTTAAGCGTAACACCAGACGTTATCACACACAAGGATATGAAGATTAGTGATAAGAGAAACACGTAAAGTGGGCAGAGGTGAAGAGCTTAGGTGAGAGAGAACTGACTCCACCCGCCTGATCCACACACACACACACACACCTATACCCGCTCAGGTTAACCGAAAAATGCAGAATCCACACATTCATTATGGTGATTTTGGCCTAAATATACACCAAGCTGCGGTATAATAAGCTAGGCCGCGGCTACAGGGCAACGTGAGGGGGTAGGGGGGGAGGTTAAGGGTGCTTAGTCGCGTAGGTCGAACAGGTAGGTCAGGGAGCAGACGACAGGTGTTCGGTTACCTAGGTATGGGCAACCTTTCCTTAGTCATGGGCCGCATTACGATTCAGGTAATTTCTCTGCTGGCCAACTCATCAAAATTTATATCCTACCTAACCCAAAATTAATGTTAATATTGTATTAACTCAGTGAAACAGTTTAACCTCACGTCTACCTTATGATATTTTCAGTTTATAATCACAGTCTTGTACCCATTTATGAAACCAATCCATCATAATATTTTTTTTAGGTAATATGTTAATGTTTCTTGGCATTTAACACAAGATGAGTGAAGCAGTCTGTGTTAATACGATGACTTTTCCTACAGTTAAAGCATTTGTTTTACTTATGAGACACCCACCAGAATGATGTCACTGTTGATCTTGGTACATGAGGAACTACAATGGAACAACCTATAGGGACATTTATCTCTGCCTATGGAGAGACCTAAACAGACAAGAAGAGAGAGATAGGACAGACAGCCAGGCATGAAGCATGAGGTACAATGGAGAGAGTCAGTCTGTTAAGAAGAGCCCTTTACCTTTGACCCGTGTGACCCCCGTGACCCCACTTGGACCTTAGTTAATGCCCAAGTGACCCGTTGCCACACAGCAGTGAACTTGACCCATAAACTAACACAAGTTAAAATGTTTATATTGTTGACTATTTATACTTATTTCACTGTTACATTGTTATAGATTCTTATTCTTAGGTGATGAAACAGTAATAATTGTGTGTGAGGATTATTCTTTTAATAAATATTACTTTACTCACCATAAACTAGCTGTATCTACCTCAACTACTACTACTACTACTACTACTACTACTACTACTACTACTACCACCACCAATAATAACACTGTCTTTCGTCCACAGGGCAGCCCGGGACCAGCTTCTCGCCGCAACAGTAACTCACTCCGGCAATGCGACTCTCTGGAGAACATATGTGACACCGCTGCCTCGGACCACCTCCCGGAGAATGATCCTGGTGAGTAGATGGATGGATGGATGGATGGATGGATAAGCAGGTAGATAGATTGATAGATGTAAAATTGATAGATAGATGGATGAATGGAAGAATATTCAGTAAATCATCATCCAAATGGTAACTAGTAAGCCGATTTAACATAGCTCAGGAAAGCTCGTACGTAGATCAAATTAGGCCCCAGTCCCTCCTAACCTAACCTAACCCAACCTAACCTAACTCAACCCAACTCAACCTGATTATGGAATTTGGGCTATTGGGGCCTGGCTGTCAGCTGGTGGGGCCCATTTGTACAATTATCCCTCGTAAAAATTATTACATATTCTATAAGTAATAAAATTTAAGTATAGTATAGTAGAGTGTGTCCGCTTTTGTTTCCGTTTTCTGTTGTTGTTTATGAAGAAGATGGAGGGCGGGAGGGAGGACTTAGTGAAGAACAAATATGACTTAGTAATTATTTAATGTTTTATTATGAAAGAAACGAATTAAGATAACGAGCGAAGATGACAAAACAAAAATAAGGGTATGTTTGTTTTTCTGACACACACACACACACACACACACACCTACACACACACCCACACCCCCCCCCACACACACACACCTACCTATCTTTCTTCACTGTGGCCTGGGTTTAATAATCCTCCCGAACCCAGGATATGTATGAGGTCGGTGTTTGATCCAGTGTGACCTAACGTAACCTAACACTGAACAATAAAGAACATAACTTAGAACAAACCCTTGTATAGTTTGTTCAGCAGTGTGTCGTGTTCATACAGAATTTATAATGGCGTATAGGTAATGGCGTATAGGTAATGGCGTTGCTTTACTGGCTTGAGGTATTTTGAGAGGTACAGTGGCAAAGTGGATACAGTCCCTTGCTTTCTTTCCTAAGCGTCGCTCGTTCGATGTTGGGGCCGCTACAAGTCCATCCAGTTATAAATGGATGGGCACCTGACTTTACAGTTTGTGAACGTGTTAGTTGTTGAGTACAGTACCCAGTCGTGATGCCTCTTTATGTAATCGAGACCTAGCGTACACAAACTCTTAAAGCCATGATGGTCTAAAATATGCCACGACCACATTGGCTCTTATGACGACGAAATACAGGGAGAACTTTGTGTCACTAGGGAGCCAAGTACAGTACTGTGGTAGGGATAGTGTTACCACGCGAGGAGACACAATAATGAAAGAAAGTTGTTTTATGACTATTGTGTGTGTGGTGAAAGTGGAGGTGAAAGTGGAGGAGGTGGTAATGGTTTAGGAGGAAGAGGAAGAGTGGGAGGTGGTATCTTAGGAGGAGGAAGAGGGAGGTGGTAGTGGTTTAGGAGGAAGAGGGAGAGGGGGAGGTATCTTAGGAGGAGGAAGAGGGAGGTGGTAGTGGTTTAGGAGGAAGAGGAAGAGGGGGAGGGGGAGGTGGTATCTTAGGAGGAGGAAGAGGGAGGTGGTAGTGGTTTAGGAGGAGGAGGTGGTGGCTTAAGAGGAAGAGGAGGAGGTGGTATCTTAGGAGAAGGAAGAGGGAGGTGGTAGTGGTTTAGGAGGAAGGGGAAGATGAGGAAGAAGTGGATGAGGAGGAGGAAGAAGAAGAAGTAGAGAAGGAGAGGAGTAGCAGTTAGGTTAGGTGACTTTTGGGGGGAATTTGTTGTGTCTGATGCATTGTTTGTGGTGGTGATGTGATGGTGGTGATAATGGTGATAATGGTGGTGATGGTGATAATGGTGGTGATGTGATGGTGGTGATAATGGTGATAATAATAATAACATTGTTTATTCATACATCAAGTTAAGTGCACTTTAACCAGTGGTAGAGTTCATATTGCGATCTTCTCCCCACACCTGGTCCATGGCCCCATTGTCTCCCCATGAGGGTCCTGGTGGGGAGGGCAGGTAGGTGGATGGGGAGGAGTTATGGGGCCACGGGGAGGAGTGGGAGAGGTCGATGGTGAGGTGTTAATGGGGGAGGGGAGAAGAGGGGAGGAGGAGGATGAGGGGAGGAGAGAAGAGGGGAGGAGGAGGATGAGGGGAGAAGAGGGGAGGGGAGGAGTATTCACAAGGAAATGAGCTTTTAGTTGAAACAGACGGCTTTTGTGGGTTACTGAATACTAATGATTTCCCCTTACCCCCTCCCCTTCCCCTCGCTCCCCTCCCCTCATTCCCCATACCCCCTGCTCTCACCTCCTCCTCACACCCCCCTCCTTACACCCCTTCCTCTCACCCCCTCCTTACACCCCCTCCTTTCACCCCTTCCTCTCACCTCCTCCTCACCTCCTCCTCCTCTCACCCCCTCCTTACACCCCCCTCCTTTCACCCCCTCCCCTCACCGTAACCTGTTATGGAGAGAGAGAGAGAGAGAGAGAGAGAGAGAGAGAGAGAGAGAAATGAGGTTTCAATTGGTGGTCGAATGTCATGGGGGCGTGGCTTGTGAAATGTAGGTTGTTCACTAATCACTGTCTCTCTGTCTCTCTATCTGTCTCCCTGTCTCTCCGTTTCTGTCACATTTCACGTCAACATTTCACACACACACATACACCGTTAGAATGAATAATAAGCTAAGACAATACAATTTATTCACACCATTGTCACCATTTCCCACCAAAATGAAGTCCTGTGATTTTGAATTTCGCGCCTCGCCTTGTTGTTGTGATTACGCCTGTCGCTGATTGGTCAAAATACTCCCTTACCTACCTACTCACGCTCTTTGATTGGTTCCCTGTTTGTCAATACGATAGGTTGATTGGTTGGGATAAATTCTGATTTGTGATTGGTTTGCTTGACTCCAATATAGAATAACTTATTTTGACTGGTTGACTGTACATTGACTGACTGGTTTTAAGGAGAGTTGACTGACTTTACTGACTGCGTTGAGAGAGAGAGAGAGAGAGAGAGAGCTAGCTTCTCCACTGTCCACTTTCCTCTCAGATTCCCTTAATGGGTAGAGATTATTCCCCTCACCAGTGGACTGAGGGGGATGGGAGGGGAAAGGGGAGATGATGGGGGGAAAAGGGGAGACGAGGAAAGGGGAAGAGGTGAGGGGGAAAGGGGTAGGGGAGGAGACAAGGGAGAAAGGGGAGAGGAGGAGGAAAGGGATGAGGCGAGGGGAAAAGGAGGAGGGGGAGGGGAGAGAGGAAGGAGGGTGAGAGGGGCAGGGAGGGAGAGAAAATGGGGAGACAAAAGAAGGAATTAGGGAGGTAAATATGGACTTGGGTGATAAAATAAGGACCTGGGGAGATAAAATAAGGACCTGGGAGACAAAATAAGGACCTGGAGAGATAAAATAAGGACCTAGGGAGATAAAATAGGGACCTGGGGAGATAAGGACATAGGGAGATAAAATAAGGACCTAGGGAGATAAAATAAGGACCTGGGGAGATAAAATAAGGACCTGGGGGATAAAATAAGGACCTGGGGAGATAAAATAGAGACCTTGGGAGAAAAAAAATAAGGACTTGGGGAGATAAGAGTTGTGTGGGTCGAGGAGATTAAAGGAGTCCACTGAGGGCAGGTGGGGAGAATACAATTGAGAAGATTAGTTTGGTCAAGTCATTATCGAGCTGGGGAGACTAATTTATACTCCCCCAGACAGACAGACAGACTAATCGTACATGAGAACCAGTATTGATCCTGTGTGTGTGTGTGTGTGTGTGTGTGTATTGCTTGTTTCATCTCCTGACTTCGTGTGCACCTATGTATCTTATGTCCGTTTATGTGCGTAATTGTATGCATGTATGTATATATGTATGTATGTATGTATGTATGTTTAGGTGTATCTAATCGTCGTACACAAGGTCGAATCCCCTGACTCGTCTGTGATTGGGTGGATGGTGTGAACCCAGGTGATTAGGCCTTGCTATTGGTTATTCCCAGAGGGCCTCGCTTCTGATTGGGGGAGGGGAGGGGAAGGAGTGGTTTGTCCCCCTCTGCTTGTTAGGGGGGAGTGAGGGGAGGGGAGGGGGAGATGGAAGTGTAACGAGAGGGGAAGAAGAGGGGGAAGTAGGTTAGGGAAGATAAGAGAGAGAGAGAGAGAGAGAGAGAGAGAGAGAGAGAGAGAGAGAGAGTGTGGTTTAGTGCTTCGTTCCCTTGTATAAAGTTCTCTCTCTCTCTCTCTCTCTCTCTCGCACATATCGCGTGGCATCACAGCTTGAACCCCTACAAACCCTATAGAGACCCCCCATCCCCCGACACCTCCACCCTCCCCCTCCACCTCCACCCTCCCCCTCCACCTCCCCCCTCCCCCCTCCACCCTCCCCCGACACCTCCTCCCTCCCCCCTCCCCCCTCCCCCGACACCTCCCCCCTCCACCCTCCCCCTCCCCCGACAGAAAGACAGACAGACCCTGGGCCGTCGTCTCAGTGTTTCCAGACATATTTATTGTGTCTGGAAGTCTTGTCTTAGATATTGAAAAGATATTTTTATACTGTGTGTGTGTGCGTGCGTGCGTGTATGTGTGTAAGTGTGTGTGTGTGTGTGTGTGTGTGTGTGTGTAGTTAAAAAAATTCGTCCTCTAAATTTTAAAGTCCATCCATCCTTTTGACTCTGACGTTTTCTGTCACATAAAAAAAAATGTTCCAGTTTCTCTCTCTCTCTCCTCACAGTTTCCTCTTCACACTACTCCTCCCTCCATCCCCCTTCCTTCCCCCCTCCCCCTCCCCCCCTTCCCTTAATGAGGAGGGGTTTACCTGGCTCCTTCAGGTGTACCTCTTTGATGAATTTATAAGACCTTGTGGCTGGTCAGGTCAGGTCACGTCAGGTCAGGTTAGGTCAGGTCAGCCTCCTGGGTGTATGTGACCTCATTTGTACCCAACACCCCAACCCATACTCGACCCACCTTCTCCCTCCCCTCGATCCCGTCACCCCCCTCTCACCCCTCCCCCCCTCTCACCCCTCCCCCTCACCGCTCCCCCCTCACCCCCCCCTCACAACCCCCCCTCACGAGGTTGTTCTCAGGTCCGACCACCATCCAATCTTCTAATGACAGTCGTTTCGCGGTCCACCACCCCACGCCCACATTACCACGCCCACCATCCCACGCTTACCATTCCACGCCCACCTGACAACCGCCTACCACACCACGCCCACTACCTAACTCCCACCTTAACACGCCCACTATCCCACCCTTACCACCCCACGCCCACCTCACCACACCCACCACCCCACGCCCACCTCACCACGCCTACCACCACACACCCATCACCACACGCCTACCACACCACGCCCACCTCACCACGCCCTCTCCCCCTTCCCCTTCCTCTAGCCCACATCCCTCCCCTGAATTCGCCACCCCTAGACATCTCACCACGCCCCGCCACGCCCCCCACGTCTTACCACGCCCCCCACCCTCCCCACGGCCCCCACGCCCCACCACGCCCCCACCCCCCCCACGGCCCCCACGCCCCACCACGCCCCCCACCCCCCCACGGCCCCCCACGCCCCGCCACGCCCCCCACGTCCCACCACGCCCCCCACCCCCCACGGCCCCCCACGCCCCGCCACGTCCCCCCACGCCCCGCCACGTCCCCCCACGCCCCGCCACGTCCCCCACGCCCCACCACGCCCCTCCTTCCTTCCTCGTCCATTAAGTGTTGAGAACCTTTTTTCAATATTGGTCTTTGGAAGTGATGGTGTGTGGACCAGACCAGACCAGACCAGACCAGAGTAGACCAGACCAGAGTAGACCAGACCAGGGTAGACCAGACCAGGGTAGACCAGACCAGAGTAGACCAGACCAGAGTAGATATGAAATAAACAAGTAGTTAGTATGAATTAATGTTATGGAAGCATAGTCTCTCTCTCTCTCTCTCTCTCTCTCTCTCTCTCTCTCTCTCTCTCTCTCTCTCTCTCTCTCTCTCTCTCTCTCTCGGGGGTCTCTTTGAGTGAGGTCGTTTATGCAGATTGTGGCTCCTTGTTATCTTGGGGGAGGGGGTGTTGATGGGGGAAGGAGGGGATGTTGATGGGGGGGAGGAGGGGGTGTTGATGGGGGAGGAGGGGTGTTGATGGGGGGGGGGAAGGAGGAGGAGGAGGAAGAAATTAACAGGTAAGTCACGGTCGCTACCTCTCTGTGCCACGTCTTACCTGGGTTACCACCTCTCTCTCTCTCTCTCTCTCTCTCAGTGTAAGAGTGTAGATGTAGCTTGAAGGGTGTGTAGGGGTGTAGGAGGGGGAGGTGGTGTGGTGGTGTAGTGGACGATGAAGGTGGTGTTGGAGAGGGAGGGATGGGGGTGGGGGTGGGGGGGGGAGAGAGGGTGTCGGGTGTCTACAAGTGGTGGTGTTGAGGGTTGGTTACACTTGGTGGTTGAGGTGTAGTGTGTGTGTGTGTGTTCCTCCACCTGGGTGTACAGTATGTGTCAGCCACTTGCTACACTCTCTACGTCTCCTCAGTGTCGTGGGTTATACTCCCTGTGGTGTAGTGTACTGGCCCTTGTGTTAGGTGTGTGTGTGTGTGTGTAGGTGTGTGTGTATGTGTGTGTGTGTGTACTCAGGCTGTGGTAATCAAGTACAGGTCTGTTAATTTGTGGAAAAAAAAGTGATATTCAGGGTGTACATTGCGTGTGTACATTGCGTGTGTACATTGCACTGTGTATTCCTCATGTGAACAGTTGGTGCTTGGAGTTATGTTTGAACAAATTCCTATGTACATTGCGTGTGTACAATTCGACAGAACTTGTGTATCGTCCATGTGTACATTGCGTGTGTGTGTATGTGTGTAGAAATTATCTTAACGCTTCTTGTGTACATTTCGTGTGAATATACCGTGTGTACATGACAAATACATACATACATGTACATTGAGCGAGAAACCCTCACTGATGATGTGTGCAAAAGTGGTGTCTACTTATATAAGTACATTGGTTACTTATGTGATGTTCTTAGTACTATTAAGTAAAAAAAGTATACGACTCGTGTACTCTAAACATCTATATCTACTTAACAAAGGACCTTGAATACTTATGAACACTTATGAACACTTCTCCATACTGTTAGTGTACTTAAAAGTGAACAGAATAATCTAAGTGAAGATTTAAGTAAGTAATACCCAAATACCAGATAAATGATGTACTTATAAAGTGAACAAATCCATTTAAGTGGTTTGAATTAAGTGAACATCTTTGGTATAGTTGAACATTGTACCGGCGACGTGAACAAAGACGCTGAACAACACTAATGAACTGTCTCAAGGTAAGATATATATTGTTCACCTGTGTGTGTTAGTGTGTACGTGTGTTTGTTAGTGTGTACGTGTGTTTGTTTGTGTGTACGTGTGTGTGTTAGTGTGTACGTGTGTTTGTTAGTG
This sequence comes from Homarus gammarus, assembly GCA_958450375.1. Taxonomy (NCBI): domain Eukaryota; kingdom Metazoa; phylum Arthropoda; class Malacostraca; order Decapoda; family Nephropidae; genus Homarus; species Homarus gammarus. Next base: position 762,480 of record CAUDMG010002011.1, read on the forward strand.
TGTACGTGTGTTTGTTAGTGTGTACGTGTGTTTGTTTGTGTGTACGTGTGTGTGTTAGTGTGTACGTGTGTTTGTTAGTGTGTACGTGTGTGTGTTAGTGTGTACGTGTGTGTGTAATAATAATAAATAATAATAATTAACGGTTTATTGAAAGAGCTTGGCAGCCAGAAGGCTGAAAATATACAGTTACATATTTGGGGAGTGGGTTACGAATTACAAATAATATACAAGTAACATAAGTGACACAAATAAGACATATAACAACTTAGATGGGGAAAAGCTCAAACTACAGTTCAATTCAGCATAGTGACAGTGTTACAGTATTACAAGTTATTGATAATTTTTACAATGGTTGGGACTGGGCTGTTCTTATAGCGATCAGTTCGTGCACGTATGGGCTGGATGCGGTTGTGGTGTCGAACAGCAATTCTCGGACAAGGGACCTCGGGTGGTAGTAGGAGCCGGTGTCGGGGATGGTGTAGAAGCTTCTTACCAAATTTGCAGATGAGGTCGTGGTGATGGTCAGTGAGAGTCGAAAGGGTCAGTGTGTTGAGCGCTTCTTGATATGTGGAGTAGGAGGAGGAGAGAATAATCTTGCATGCCCTCTTTTGCACTTTTTCTAGGTGTTTACGCTGTGTGGCATTTAGGGAGGAAGACCAGGTGGGGGAGGCATAGGTGAGCTTGGGAAGTATGAATGTTGTGTAAACACTGAGGAGCTCGTGTGCAGGAACTCCGAGGGACTTGAGTCGGCGGAGGAGGTGGAGACGGAAACTGGAGGATTTGACAACTTCATTGACGTGTGGTTTCCAATTTAGTTTGTTGTCTATGGTGACGCCGAGGAGCTTCGTGGAATCTACGACCTGGAGTGTGTTCGGACCTAGAGTAATGGAAGGAGGTGGGACAATGTCGGAGGAGAGGTTGATGTGCATAACCATGGTCTTGGTATGGTTGATGGTGACATGGTTGTTGGTAGCCCAGTTTTGGAGACTGTTCAATAAATCCTGAAGGGCGGTATAGTTGGGAGCAGAATTGTTGACGCTGATCCCAATGGTGGAGTCGTCGACATATTTCCAGCGAGCAGGGGTTTCTCTTAGTGTGTACGTGTGTTTGCTAGTGTGTACGTGTGTGTGTTAGTGTGTACGTGTGTGTGTTAGTGTGTACGTGTGTTTGTTAGTGTGTACGTGTGTGTGTTAGTGTGTACGTGTGTTTGTTAGTGTGTACGTGTGTTTGTTAGTGTACGTGTGTTTGTTTCGTGTTTGTTTTTGTTTGTTTGTGTTTGTAATTGGTTGTTTTTGTTGCTTATGTCTAGTTGGTTCAATTTATGGGTACAGTTTTGTTTAAAGGTTTGACAAAGACAGACAGACAACGTCCAAGATGGCGTCGGAATATCCTGAAGACTCATCACTGTGTTCCGTCTCTCAATAAGTAGAGATTACATTAAGTATTCCTGTTGTTCCTCTCCGGCTGTGTGTTAGGCGTCAGTCACCATATTTCTTCTCATGGCCCTCACCTTTGACCTGGGTCATGGCCCTCACCTTTGACCTGGGTCATGGCCCTCACCTTTGACCTGGGTCATGGTCCTCACCTTTGACCTGGGTCATGGTCCTCACCTTTGACCTGGGTCATGGCCCTCACCTTTGACCTGGGTCATGTCCCTCACCTTTGACCTGGGTCATGGCCCTCACCTTTGACCTGGGTCATGGTCCTCACCTTTGACCTGGGTCATGGCCCTCACCTTTGACCTGGGTCATGGCCCTCACCTTTGACCTGGGTCATGGCCCTCACCTTTGACCTGGGTCATGGCCCTCACCTTTGACCTGGGTCATGGCCCTCACCTTTGACCTGGGTCATGGCCCTCACCTTTGACCTGGGTCATGGCCCTCACCTTTGACCTGGGTCATGGTGGGACCTCCTGTACATTCTAAATGGAACCAGAGTTTTCTATCATAAGACGGTGGGTGATTAACACACACACACACACACACACACACAGGAAGCAAGACAGTGCTATGATAATGTTACTTCAACTTGTGGGGACATAAACACGTCAGTGATGTGTCTGTGTTTGTCTGTAGGTCAGTGTTGTTTCCCTGTCTGTGCCTCCCCCACTCTTGACACACATATTCCGCCCTCCCTCACACCCACCCGACCCACCCAAACACCCACCCGACCCACCCATCACCCCACATGTTCACACCCCTCCACCCCCTCCTCCGTCCATCCTGCTCTTCTCCCTCGCCCCTGTTATTCATTTCCGCCCACGCCCACCACCACCCACACTTTCACCCGTCACCGCCCACACTACCGTTCACTGCCACCCATCTCTCTTTCTCCACCTCACCACCCACACCACCCACCCACTGGAAACTATATTGGGCGGCTGGATAAGGGGGGGGGGTGGGTTTAGGTGGATGGGCGACGATGTGGGCGGCGTGGGTGGGCTTAACGGGGTGGTGGGCGGGGAGGGTTGTAACAATGGAATGGTGTCAACAACGGTCGTTATGGTCCGGTTGATAGAAATTGCATCCCTCACCCCTCCCTCATCCCTCCCTCATCCCTCCCTCCCTCATCCCTCCCTCATCCCTCCCTCATCTCCCCCTCACCTTCCTTCACCTCCCCCTCACCTTCCTTCATCCCTCCCTTACATCCCTCACCCCTCCCTCATCCCTCCCTCATCCCTCCCTCATCTCCCCCTCATCCCTCCCTCATCTCCCCCTCATCCCTCCCTCATCTCACCCTCTTTCACCCCCCTCACCTTCCTTCACCTCCCCCTAACATCCCTCACCTTCCCTTCTCGCCACCACACGTACATATGTATGTATGTATGTGTGTGTGTGTGTGTGTGTGTGTGTGTGTGTGTGTACATGTAAACGTGTAGTGTTGAAGACAAAAGCAGTCCCTCAGAGTTGCCAAGTTATGTTAATACCACTATGACCTAATTGTTGATATTATGTTAATGTTATATTGTAGTGGTGCAGTACAAGTTAAAATACATACATACATACATACATAGACATATATACATACATACATCGTTAGTAACTTAAAGCTCAAAGGTTCGAATGCTTAGAACTTTGTCTTTTGATACCATTTTCTGAGTGTGTGTTGACGTTAAGACACCTCTCTCTCTCTCTCTCTCTCCTGTGTATGTATGTGTGTGTGTGTGTGTGTGTGTTCGTATATATGTAGATATAATGTCATGGGTAGGCGTGTGAGTCATAAAGGGAGGGGGGAAGGGAAGGGGGTTGGGGGGGGCAGGGGAAGAGGAGAGATAGGGGGGAAGGGCAGAGGAAAAGGGGGGGGGGGGAGGTGGAGATAGGACGGAGGAAGAGGGAGGGGGGTAAAGAGATTGAAGAGGGGAAGGGGGAAGGGGTAAAGATATAGGGGGGGGGGGATAGAGGGGAGGGGTTAAAGAGATAAGCAAGGTTACGAAGCTCAGTTGTATGTTAGGTAATGCTAAGACATCCCCCCTCCCCCCCCTCCCCCCCTACCCTCCATAGCTATCTTATCTAATCTGTACCGGAGTCACCCTGGACCTGTGAACCATTTTAGGGACATATTGAGAGAGAGAGAGAGAGAGAGAGAGAGAGAGAGAGAGAGAGAGAGAGAGAGAGAGAGATCTGAATGACATTATTACACGTGTCAGTACCAATACAGGGAGTGAGTCACCATCTTTCCTCCCCGTTTCTCTTCCTCCTCTTCCTCTTTACCCTTTCCACCTTCACCCATTCCTCCTTACCTCCCCCACCTCCCCCTCCCCCCACCTCCTGCTGATATCACCCGCCTTACCCAACTTTCCCCCAGATAAGGCCAGATAAGGTATTCTCAAAGCTCGGTCTTCAGTTTGGGTGTGTCGTCCCCCCAGTTGGCTTTGTCATCTAATTTAATATTTACTGTTTTCCCCCATTGTTGTGTGTGTGTGTGTGTGCGTGCGTGCGTGCGCGCGTGTGCGTGTGTGTGTGCGTGCGTGCGCGCGTGTGTGTGTGTGTGTGTGTGTGTGTGTGTGTAATAATAATAATAATAATAATAATAAACTGTTTATTGAAAAAGTTTGCAGCCCGAAGGCTGAAAATATACATTGGACATAAATGACTTATTACATACATTGGTGGTTTAACAAAAGCCTTCATTAGAGAAAGGTGAAGGAACATACAGTGAACATACAGATTAATGTAGGTGTTGAACAGCAAACTCGTAGTGTAGTAACTCCTCCCAGATAGTGTTAGGAGGGGCCTCACGTGGTGGAGTAACTCCCTCCCAGATGGTGTTAGGAGGAACTCACGTGGTGTAGTAATTCCCTGAGATGGTGTTATGAGGGACCTGGCGTGGTGTAGTAACTCCCTCACACATGGTGTTATGAGGGGCCTCACGTGGTGTAGTAATTCCCTCACAGATGGTGTTATGAGGGGCCTCACGTGGTGTAGTAATTCCCTCACAGATGGTGTTATGAGGGGCCTCACGTGGTGTAGTAATTCCCTCACAGATGGTGTTATGAGGGACCTGACGTGGTGTAGTAATTACCTCACAGATGGTGTCATGAGGGGCATCACGTGGTGTAGTAACTCCCTCACAGATGGTGTTATGAGGGGCATCACGTCGTGTAGTAACTCCCTCACAGATGGTGTTATGAGGGACCTCACGTGGTGTAGTAACTCCCTCACAGATGGGGTTATGAGGGGCCTCACGTGGTGTAGTAATTACCTCACAGATGGTGTTATGAGGGGCCTCACGTGGTGAAGTAATTCCCTCACAGATGGTGTTATGAGGGGCATCACGTGGTGTAGTAACTCCCTCACAGATGGTGTTATGAGGGGCCTCACGTAGTGAAGTAATTCCCTCACAGATGTTGTCATGAGGGGCATCACGTGGTGAAGTAATTCCCTCACAGATGGTGTTATGAGGGGCATCACGTGGTGAAGTAATTCCCTCAGTGTGTGTGTGTCCGCATCTTAACAACACGGTATACAAGTTAAACAAGACTCTTATGTACCGTCTTAATTCTTCTATTGAGAAACAAAGAACGCCCCTGTGTCACGCCCCTTCATCGACCTCCTGACACAGTGGCTCGTGTCACCTATGTCATATAACCTGTACTGAAGGGAAGGTGCGTTAAGGTGCTCAACTTCACCTATTTTAGTTTATCATTAGGAGATAATAACAGAGATATCCCGTTTTTATTGTTATCAGCAAGAGATAACTATGGTATCTCCACGCTAACCTGGCCCGTTATCCACGCCCCTCTTCAACACTAACAGCTTATTGGTTCATCGAAAATTCGTACTAAATTTATTCACAATTGGCCAGTTGACCGGTTGTTGTTTAGAATAATGTTAAATATCTGATATATCAAATTGCAAATGATTTCAAGGCATTAGCACGTCAGAGAAGTGTTAGAATTTGTTTTTAAATGTTTATAATAAAAGGTTGATATAAATACACGTTTATACACGCGCAGTCCAGTGGGGGGGAGAAGGGGTTAAGATGCTTAGGGGAACCAATCAGCTATTTGTTGCTATAGACGAGGGGCGGGGTTTATGGGTCAAGGGCGTCCCGTTTTACCGTTGTTTGTTTCCGTTATTGGGAAGAGAAGACAATGTGTCCTTTAGTAAGGCGGGGTGTTGTGACCTAGTGTCTCTCTCACTCTTTTATCTCTCTCTCTCTCTCTCTCTCTCTCTCAATCTGTTTTCGTCCTGTACGTAATGACATCAGTGATATTAATTTAATTTTTTTGTTTTATCGTCCTGGTAATTGGTAGGCTGTCTGCTTGCTTATGCATAATGACTTCCTGCCTCAGTTGTCGCCCTTCAGTCAGAGGCTCCACACGTTTTTTGGCAGCTGGTGGGGTAGAGGAGTGACTCTTTTGGCCGCTGGTGGGGTACAGGAGTGACTCTTTTGGCCGCTGGTGGGGTAGAGGAGTGACTCTTTTGGGCCGCTGGTGGGGTACAGGAGTGACTCTTTTGGCCGCTGGTGGGGTAGAGGAGTGACTCTTTTGGCCGCTGGTGGGGTAGAGGAGTGACTCTTTTGGCCGCTGGTGGGGTAGAGGAGTGACTCTTTTGGCCGCTGGTGGGGTAGAGGAGTGACTCTTTTGGCCGCTGGTGGGGTAGAGGAGTGACTCTTTTGGGCCGCTGGTGGGGTAGAGGAGTGACTCTTTTGGCCGCTGGTGGGGTAGAGGAGTGACTCTTTTGGCCGCTGGTGGGGTAGAGGAGTGACTCTTTTGGCCGCTGCTGGGGTACAGGAGTGACTCTTTTGGCCGCTGGTGGGGTAGAGGAGTGACTCTTTTGGCCGCTGGTGGGGTAGAGGAGTGACTCTTTTGGCCGCTGGTGGGGTAGAGGAGTGACTCTTTTGGCCGCTGGTGGGGTAGAGGAGTGACTCTTTTAGCCGCTGGTGGGGTAGAGGAGTGACTCTTTTGGCCGCTGGTGGGGTAGAGGAGTGACTCTTTTGGCCGCTGCTGGGGTACAGGAGTGACTCTTTTGGCCGCTGGTGGGGTAGAGGAGTGACTCTTTTGGCCGCTGGTGGGGTAGAGGAGTGACTCTTTTGGCCGCTGCTGGGGTACAGGAGTGACTCTTTTGGGCCGCTGGTGGGGTAGAGGAGTGACTCTTTTGGCCGCTGGTGGGGTAGAGGAGTGACTCTTTTGGCCGCTGGTGGGGTAGAGGAGTGACTCTTTTGGCCGCTGGTGGGGTAGAGGAGTGACTCTTTTGGCCGCTGGTGGGGTAGAGGAGTGACTCTTTTGGCCGCTGGTGGGGTAGAGGAGTGACTCTTTTGGCCGCTGGTAGGGTACAGGAGTGACTCTTTTGGAAGTGGTTTTACATTAAGACACTGGGACACTGGGACACAAGGACACTGGGACACTGGGACACAAGGACACTGGGACACAAGGACACTGGGACACAGGGAGGACACAGGGACACTGGGACACAAGGACACAAGGACACTGGGACACTGGGACACAAGGACACTGGGACACAGGGAGGACACAGGGACACAAGGACACAAGGACACTGGGACACTGGGACACAAGGACACTGGGACACAAGGACACTGGGACACAGGGACACAAGGACACTGGGACACAGGGAGGACACAGGGACACTGGGACACTGATCTAGTGTTGGTGAAAGAAAACAAATGATACGTGCAGCGCTATACATACGGACACATACAGTATGGTTTCTAGGGAGGACACACACCATTTTTAAGGTGCTGGATACATATTTAGTGTTTTAATGGTGACTGCAGAGAAGAAGTGACGAATTAACAGTGTATTCGCTGGACTATGGACAAAAAATCAATCGGTGTAGGACGAAAACCGGTCAAATAGGACTAAAACTGGTTAAATAGGAAGAAAACATGTTAATAGTGGACGAAAACCTCGGAAATTAGGACGAAAACCGGTCAAATAGGAGAAATACCTCTGGATATTGAAAGAAAACCGCCCCATTTTGAGGACGAGAACCGTGGAGGTCAACCTGGAGGTCAACCTGGAGGTCAACCTGGAGGTCAACCTGGAGATCTTAAAATGTTCTCCTTCATCAGCAGCTGCATCAAGACTCCCTTTAGTGAGGCCGACTGTGACGATGACGAGTACATGACCCCCGACGAGTACAAGACCCCCGACGAGTACACGACCCCCGACGAGTACACGACCCCCGACGAGTACACGACCCCCGACGAGTACACGACCCCCGACGAGTACAAGACCCCCGACGAGTACACGACCCCCGACGAGTACACGACCCCCGACGAGTACACGACCCCCGACGAGTACAAGACCCCCGACGAGTACAAGACCCCCGACGAGTACACGACCCCCGACGAGTACACGACCCCCGACGAGTACAAAACCCCCGACGAGTACAAGACCCCCGACGAGTGCAAGACCCCCGACGAGTGCAAGACCCCCGACGAGTACACGACCCCCGACGAGTACACGACCCCCGACGAGTGCAAAACCCCCGACGAGTACAAAACCCCCGACGAGTGCACGACCCCCGACGAGTGCACGACCCCCGACGAGTACACGACCCCCGACGAGTACACGACCCCCGACGAGTACAAGACCCCCGACGAGTACAAGACCCCCGACGAGTACAAGACCCCCGACGAGTACAAGACCCCCGACGAGTGCAAGACCCCCGACGAGTACAAGACCCCCGACGAGTACACGACCCCCGACGAGTACAAGACCCCTAGGTACCTGGTGAAGATCATCATCACTCCTGCCAAAGACGACGACGTTGATATTGCTGGTGAGGAGAGAGAGAGAGAGAGAGAGAGAGAGAGAGAGAGAGAGTGGTGGTTGGAGGAAATTTTATTTTTTTTTTTGCCACTTACATCGGCTAGTTTATTGTGCACCCCATACCCATCCTGTGAGCGGTAGGATTATAGAATAGAGTTCACAAAAGGGTTAGTATAAATAACCCCCGTTGCTCAGGTTATAACAGCACTGAGTCGCGGGTAGGAGTCACGGGTATGAGTCTCTAGGAGTCTCTGAACTGACTCGCCCTGACTCATCTGGTGCGGGTAGTTGTTCTGTACCATAAGGGGTCGACGCTGCTTTAGTTGGTAAGGGATCCGACCTTTTCCACCCCGAAGGTATTTATCTCTTTATCTTAATCCAACGGTTACAACATCGTGGTGGTGGTGGTGATAGTGGTGGTGGTGATAGTGGTGGTGACGGGTGGTGATAGTGGTAGAAGATGATGCGACTCCACATTGAGGACACGTCCGCTAGCTAGCTGGGCACCCCCGTCTGTTGCTCAACCTACCACCACCACCATCTCCACCATCTTCACCACCACCACCGTCATCGTCACCACCATCACCACCATTACATAAATTAATTTAATAATTTTTTAACACATGATTATAAGGAAAATTATTACATGAATCAACAGCTGAAATATTTTGAATTAACTGAATTATTTGGACGATGAGAGCTCTGGTAATTGTTCCCTATACACAGCTTTAAATACTTGATGTTATGTAATGTGTGTGTAATGCATGATGGTGGCCTTGTCATAACTGTATTTTTTTTCTGTAATATTTTGGTGGTTTTTGGGATGTATTGACCAACATAGTTTATTTATTTATTTATTTATTTGAGGATTTGTAACTTGTAAGGTAATTTTTAGCTGCGAGATGAAGAATATATTTATTAATGTTTCTAATGTTTTCTTAGTTTTCCCAGCACTAAACACTAACACCCAGCACTAAACACTATCATGTACGGTGTATATAAGAGGCTATGACACAACGTCCGCCAACTATGTGGTCTTACGAAATGATTGAAGATTTCTCAAAGTTCAGGCATCTTTTCCTCCTCTTCACTCACTCTCCCTCCCTCACTCTCCCTCCCCCTCCCCCTCTCCCTCACTCTCCCTCCCTCACTCTCCCTCCCCCTCTCCCTCACTCTCCCTCCCTCATTCTCACTCTCCCTCCCTCACTCTCCCTCCCTCACTCTCCCTCACTCTCCCTCCCCCTCTCCCTCACTCTCCCTCCCCCTCTCCCTCACTCTCCCTCATTCTCCCTCACTCTCCCTTATTCTCCCTCACTCTCCCTCCTTAGACGATAATCCTTAGGGAAATTTTTGTTGTATGTTTCTTTTGTTTGTGTTGATGGGAAGTGCCTGAGGTAAGGGAGGGCTCAGGGTGTCTCACTGTCACCATCACTGTCACCGTCTGTCATTGTTGTCTCTCACCGTCACTGTCACCATCACTGTCACCGTCTGTCATTGTTACTTTCACTGTCACTTACTGTCACTCGCCGTCACTACTGTCACTGTCATCGTAAGTGTCACCGTCTGTCACTGGCCTTAAAGGGAAGTCACTGATAGATCGTTGCCATGGTGATATAGTGATATCTGTTGCGTATAGTGAGTTGTAATAAAACCTGAGTGGTTGGTATAGTGACGATCTTAATGAGTTGAGTGTTACCTGCTTGAGTGTGAGTGTGTTTGGGTATGTGTGTGGGAGGGGGAGGGTGTGTGTGTGTGTGTGTGTGTGTTGTTGAGTGCGTGTCAGTATACATGAGTGCGTGTCAGTATACATTATAATACATCTAACTTGATCACAGTGTAGCCAAGGGCCTTAATTTAGTTACACTTGCGTCAAATCCCTCTCATACAACTCGTTCGTTATCAAGTGCAACAGTGGCGGCAAGACGAAGACGATGCCGTGGTCTCGCCTTCGCCTCCGGACACGACTTCCTTTCTGTCTTCATATCAACAAGTCTGGCTGGTAAACCGCCCGATACTTGGCCTCAGTAACATCTACTCTGTGATTCTCGTTGTCTCTCGTTAGGAAGATTAGAATCACTACACAAATATGTGGAATCTCTATTTGGAGAACTCGTGAGTGATACCAGTGAGAGCGAACAGTCAGAGATAACTATGTGTGGTTAGTTTATTATGGAGATTATCGCTTCCTCCCGTGTCCTCAAGTGGAGAATCTGGACTCGTTACAACAGATAAGAGAGGAATCAAGATGTAGTGTTGCGTGTTTGTTGTTTTTGTGTTTTGTTAACGATTCTGTGATTGTGGTGCTGATCGAAGAGTAAAATGACGAAGATTTCTCTCTCTCTCTCTCTCTCTCTCTCTCTCTCTCTCTCTCTCTCTCTCTCTCTCTCTCTCTCTCTCATCTTCTGCCGATTCTGAGTGAGGAATTTCAAAAGGCAGATTCTTTTTTTTGTTAGCATCTATGTGAATCTTTCTTCAAGTGATTCAGTGAAATTGAAATATTAACATGATGGTGATTCTTATAGTGGTGTTTTGTGGTGAATCTTTAAAGCTGAATTAGTGATTCCGAGTGATTCGTAATCTGACAGAATCACTGAACATAAGGTGTAGTGGTGATTCAGGCGAATAGTAAAGTCAGTAATAATAATTTATTGATAATGAAACAAACTGTTTTTTGACTTTGTGTGTGTATGTGTGCGTAGAACTGGTGTGCATATGTATACACGTATATGTATAGGCCCTATGCATGTACGTATCACCTTAAGGACATGAACGTCTCAGTCTAGTAACGTGTAGGTGTAAATTCGGGGACGTGAGGGGTGACGATCGTGAACGTGAGTTGACTCAGATCACAAGAGCGAGTCATTAATTCTGAGACGTTGTTCACACGATGGACCGTCTTCCTGAGAGAGAGAGAGAGAGAGAGAGAGAGAGAGAGAGAGAGAGAGAGAGAGAGAGAGAGAGAGAGAGAGAGAGAGAGTTAATTAAGTTACTATAATAAGCTATCATCAACGTACAGTACATATACATAAATTTTCTCATATCAGTTATCATTAATATCATCCTGGCAAGGGGAGGTATAGGAGGGACGTAGAGATGGGAGGGAGGGAGAGAGAGAGACGGAGGGAGGAAGGGAGAGACCGTGTATAATTATTTCTTGAATGTTTATATAACTGTAACTCTTAAGCTTCGGTGGTGTTGTCGGTCAGTTGTATTTGATAACATGATTCTAAGGAACATTCTCCGAGATTCTCATTACTAGTTAGTGTGGCAAAATGATGACCAAAATGGCTTCCAAACTGCACGTGAGACTCTACCTTATGTGATTATTTCTCAGCTGCGGTAGAATAAAAAAAAATATCGAATATTTTTTGTAATTTCTGTGCTGGTTTATATACTAGCAAACACACTAGCAGGTTTATGTTTTCAGAAGAGAACGGTCGTGATAGCTAGTGGTGACCGAGCGCTTCCCTGACTCACTTCGAAATGGATCGATTTAGAAAAAAACTCTTCAAGAGCCGCAAGAATAAACGTAAACTCAGTTCTGAACCCGAGGCTTTGGACTTGGTGGTCGCTAATCAGTACGACTTCGACCAGGAGGGGAGTGAAAACAGCGAGAAGACCGAGAAGAAAGAGACTCTCTCAATACGCAGGAGGACATCAGATGGAGAACTGTACTCCCAACGACGAGAACACCAGAAGAAACTCTCAATCCACGGGGCCTTCTCCAACCTGAGCCTCAACACGGAAAGAACCAAAACAGTGTATGAAATAGAATCTGGTGGGCATGAGAAGACCACACCTCGGGAGGTGTACAGGAAGAAATCTGTAAAATATAAAGTTGAAGGTTGTCACCGTAACTCTAGGAGGCCGCGGACGCTGAATGAAAGGGAGTTAGAAGTCCTGCAGTCAGAGAAGTCCTATTTCAAGCAGAGGAAAACATCGACCCATTCCTGCAAGTCCCTAGGGGGAAGATCAGCTGGTAGGGAGAACGTCCAGATCTACGTGGACGGGATCCCCAGGGGAGACTCTGTGGGTGAGGACGAAAACCTTGACGAATCAAAGGACGATAATGACACGGACCATGACGATTACTCCACGAACGATGACGAGGATATCACCCCGACGGACGCCACATCTACCGATTACTCTTCCGCTGATGTCACGCCCACACACTCCAGAGAGCAAATCTTCTCTGGGGGCGGCCAAAAGTTCTCTACTGTGAGGCGGCGGAATCATGGAGTGTCCAAGTACTTTCTACGCTCCAGACTGAGGTGGCCCACGAAGTCATTAGGTAAAACGGTCGTGCCCGGTTCATGATTATTGGTGGCGGGCCGAATGGTATCTCAGTACTAGTAGGGATCCCAACCCAACCCAACCCAACCCAACCCAATAGTAATGGAGCATAATTCTAAATGGTTAGGTTAGGTTAAGTGAGAAAGTTATTTACAATCAATCACATTGAGGGCTGGCGACTACGACCCTCCACTCTAATTATTTCCGGATGATCTTTGCCAATCGAATTTGCTTTTATCATTTATCCATCCCAGTCTCTCTGCCTTCACTTGGCCACTCCCACCTTTACCTGGCCCCTCCTACCCTCACCTGGCCCCTCCTACCTTCACCTGGCCCCTCCTACCTTCACCTGGCCCCTCCTACCTTCACCTGGCCACTCCTACCCTCACCTGGCCACTCCTACCTTCATCTCTATTTACTCCCTTTAAAATAAACACAATACACGGGGCTAGTGATATAGTACTACGTTATTATATTCACAGGTTAAACTTTGTCCTTACTACAGTAGTCTTGTGATACGAGCGACGCGGTGACCACATATTCAACATTTACTTGAGTTACCCAACCAAGAGACTTATTTTCTCTCACAGACACACGCATACACGTTCTCTCTCTCTCTCTCTCTCTCTCTCTCTCTCTCTCTCTCTCTCTCTCTCTCTCTCTCTCTCTTATTTTACTGTTCATTTATATTTCAGATTGACAATAAACCAATCGGGTATAACGTTAACCTAAGTTAGTTTTAACCTAACCTAGCCTAATCCTAACCTAACCTAACCTAACCTAATCCTAACCTAGCCTAACCTAACCTAATCCTAACCTAACCTAACCTGATGTAAATATGCTTCCTCGCCATTCCAGTGATTCCAAGTATAATTCCAGATTGTTTTAGTCGTTATGTCTTCATTCCTGTGATTCCAGTATTCCTATTCCAGTCATTTGCATTCCAGTCATTCCCGCATTCCAATTATCGTTTTCACATTCCCATTCGAGTCATTTCCACCATTCCCGTTCGAATAATTTCCTGGTTTCCATATTCCCATTCTATTCATTCCCACCATTCCCATTAATTTCCATATTTTCATTCCAGTCATTCCCATCATTCCCATTAATTTCCATATTTTCATTCCAGTCATTCCCATCATTCCCATTAATTTCCATATTTTCATTCCAGTCATTCCCATCATTCCCATTAATTTCCACATTTTCATTCCAGTCATTCCCATCATTCCCATTAATTTCCATATTTTCATTCCAGTCATTCCCACCATTCCCATTAATTTCCACATTTTCATTCCAGTCATTCCCATCATTCCCATTAACTTCCACATTTTCATTCCAGTCATTCCCATCATTCCAGGTTTGGCAGCCCAACCAGCCGTTTCGAGTGCCTTCTCTCTGCCCCACATCAACCAGTTGTCTGATTATGAGGACGACTCTACGACCCAACACCACGATCCCTCCCCTGCTGACATACACTACGACCACGAGAACCTGCTCAAGCCCACGTGAGTATGTCTGTCTGTGTCTGTGGCTGTCTGTCTATATTGTCTTTTTTCTTTCTTTTTCTGTCTTTGTAAATTGTCTGTCTGTACCTCGTGTTTTGTCTTTTGGCTTTGTTCATATCTCTCTCTCTCTCTCTCTCTCTCTCTCTCTCTCTCTCTCTCTCTCTCTCTCTCTCTCTCTCTCTTGACAATTGGTTACAGTGTTTGTAGGTCAATTTGGCTCCAGTTTTAACCTAACCTAAACTAGCCATTAGTATTGAAATTTATTATTATTATTTATTATTTTTATTTATTTATTATTATTATTATTATTATTATTATTATTATTATTATTATTATTATTATTATTATCTACCCATTGGTTGTATGGAAGTATTTTCATGTAATTTGATCATTTGAGCGAGAATATCCTCTTAATTACCGAGCCTAATGACCCTTGACCTCCTTAATTACTCTCATATGGCCAATTAAACTTCTAATGCTGTTAGTTGGTGAGTTTTAAGCCATGTCATTAGGTATCATAAAAGTCTTGTAAATGTTGTGGATTTCTTGTAAATTAATATGACGTGTTTTCTTTAATGCACCCCCCCCCCCCCGCGGACAACCCCCCCCCCCCCCGACCTATCCTTCATTTCCCCTTCCTCCTTTCCCCACTTCCCTCATTTCCTCCATTCTTTCCTTCCCCCATTTATTGCTTCCTTCCCTTTCTTCTCTCCTCCCGTTTTCTCCTTTCTTTCCTTCACTTTTTTCCCTTTTTTTCCCCCCTTCCTCCCCCCACTTATTCCCTCCTTCCCTTCATCTTCTCCTCTCCTTCCCTCCCTCCTTCCCTCCCTCCTTCCCATGACCTTGGCACCGCGGCTTAGGATATTATTGCCATATATGGACATCCTGGCCCTAATGGTACTTCCTGCACACACACACACCACACACACGGATGAGAAAGATTAGATCATTTGCCATTAAATTAGAATCTGTTGTTTTTCTAATGTTGTACTGATAATAATTTTGTTTACTTTTACATAGACTATTGTTTTTGTTTGTCACTAACAGACTGTTGTTGTTGTTGTTTGTGTCAGTAACAGATTATTGTTGTTGTTGTTTCAGGAATAAACGATCCGACAAAACGAAGAAGACAAAGTTAAAGAGACGACGAGCCTATTACCGGACACCCAAAGATGTGAGTACCTTGTTTACCTTTGAGTACCTTTTGTTTACCTTTGAGTACCTTGTTTTGTTTACCTGTAAGTAACTTGTTTACCTGTAAGTACTTTGTTAACCTGTGGGCGGGTGGCTGGCTGGCGGGCGTGTGGGCGGGCGGGCGGGCGGGTGGATGGATGGATGGATGGATGAGTGGCTGGCTGGCGGGCGGGCGGGCGGGTGGATGGATGGATGGATGGATGGGTGGCGGGCGGCCGGGCGGGATCGATTATAACGAAACTCGGCACACCGTACTCTAAATGTCCAAGAGAATGTAAGGCAATTTTGACCGTCAATCAGTGTGTTGCAGCGTTGAGTGTGTTGCAGCGTTGAGTGTGTTGCAGCATTGAGTGTTGCAGCGTTTCGAGTGTGTTGCAGCATTGAGTGTGTTGCATCATTGTAACACTTATGGGTGTGATTCAGGTGTAACTTGCAACACTTATAAACAGTGTTTCTCGGATAAAGTGTGTTTAGATTGTAATTATAAAATATCCGTAGGAGGAAAACTAGAATATAAATTGTTTCCTTTTGTTTGTTTCTACGTAACGCCTCGCAGGTTAATGGGCGCCTCCCTCCTTTTCCTTCATTCCCTCCTCTCCACCATCCCCCCCCCCTGCCCCCCCCCCTGCCCCCCTCCCTTGATCAGCCTCAAGTGGTGAAGGCAGAATCTATATTTAGGTTCAATTTTCAAAGATGTGATTGATAAGGGTAGACGAACCACTGCTGCCCCACCCCGTCATTATAGGAGTCACCTTCCTCTCCCTCATAACCTCATACTTGAACCTCTGATACCTGATACCTGACCCCCTAATACCTAATACTTGAGCTCCTGATACATGACCCCTAATACCTAATACTTGACCCCCTAACACCTGACTCCCAGACATCTTTCCAACCCTGATGTAACGACAGGAGATAAAATTAAGAATCAACTCGATAACAGGAAGGAGAGGAGAGGGATAGGTGATGATCATGGAGGGGTATGGGAGAGAGTGATAAAGATGGGAGGAATTATAGGACCCGATAACTGTTGAGTAGTTGTGATGGCAGAGATTGTGGTGATAGTTGTTGTGAAAGTAGTAGTTGTAGCATTAGTGGTGATAATGGAACTTTCTAATCCCACATCACAGGGTTACCCACTGCTAATGACTTTGGTGTTAGGATTAAAGATTTTCTCTCAATTTTCATCTTTTTTGTCAACTAAATTCTCAGAAGTTTGTGAGTGAGTGATTGATTGAGTGAGTGAGTGAGTGAGTGATTGAGTGAGGATTTCTGGAGGAGTTTGGTGATTGATCTGAAGAAAGTAATTGATGGATTGATAGCAGCTGTGATGAATGAGAAAGAGAGAGAGAAAATATATAGAGAGTGTGAATAGATAAACGAGGGAGATACAGAGAGTGACAGGGGGAAGGGGGAGAGAGACAGAGCGGAGGGGAGAGAAAGATACAGACAGACAGAGAGACAGGGAATGAGAGACAGACAGACTGAACGTGTCCAAGTAAATCTCCTCCACACTGTAGGCAGAGGACGAACGAACATGCGTCTGGCGTAGTAGCTTCCAATAGGGTGATATTCTGTGATGATGAAACGCCAGGCGATGTTGATTGTCCGTGCTGGCATTATTATTGTTATATTTTGTTATACTACCTTCATATATGTTATACTATTAATGCATATATACACATCTATATAATATACACACTAGTATTATTATTACTACTTTGCTGTTACTCGGATTCAAGTATAACGATCATCCAGCTATGATACAATGATATGAGTTATTAGGGATGTCACCTACTGTAGGTTGGTGAGTTCTGAGGTGACTAAAGAGGCCGATACGGGACCGGCAGAGTCGTCCACAGATGTTGCACGTGTGGGGGGCTACATCTAGTGCGGGAGGGGTGGCGTCAGCATCTTTCCGGCGTTGACGCTTGTCTGCCTCGGTATGCAGTCGGGCTAACTCGAAAGTATTGACACCTTCTCATGTGGTGCTCCTCCATGCATTACGGTGTGGAGTAATCGTCTCCCAGGTGAGGGGGTCGATTTGGCACCTTTTTCAGGTTTATCTTAAGACTATCCTTATACCTCTTCAGTTGCCTGCCGGCGTTACGTTTACTATTCGTTAGGTGACTGTAAAGTAGCTGCTTTGGCAATCTACTGTCGTCCATGAGGGTAACATGGCCAGTTCAAGGGAGTTGTTCATGGATAATGGTAGCCTCGATGCTCCTACAGTTGGTGTCAGCAAGAATACTGGCATTTGTTCTCTTGTCTTCCCAGCGAACTCGGAGGATGGAACGTAGACTACGTTGGTGAAAGTTTTCAAGTGCCTTTATGTGCTGCCATATAGCAGGGTGGGGAGGACCACTGCTCGATATACGTGTAACTTGTAGATAATTTCAGCTCCCTACAGCTGAAGACACGGGTACGGAGTCTGCCAAAGTCTTGAGATGCACATCTGATCCGATGTTGAATCTCTTCATCGATGTCCGCGGTGGTGGACAAGTGGGAGCCGAGATACCGAAAGTGGGTAACATTAGAGAGGGTGGTACCGTTAAGCTGGATGGATGGTGGAGGTGTGGCTGAACCAGGGGCAGGCTGAAAGAGAATCCGAGTCTTACGTACATTCACCTCAAGGCCGAAGTGTGCATACACATCTGTGTAGGTGTTCAGGATCTCCTGTAGGTCGCGTTCAGTGTGAGCAACAAAGGTGAGGTCGTCTGCATACTGAAGTTCACCTTTGTTCCTGCCTGGAGTCGTCTTATGTTGAAAAGACCCATCATCCTGTACTGGATGTCCACCCCGCTGGCTAAATTGGCACTGGCACGAGTAAGGAAGACGGCCAAGAAAATGGAAAAGAGAGTTGGTGCCAGTACACACCCTTGTTTAACCCCTGTTTGGATGGGGAAGAACTCAGACTGGGTGCCATTGTGCAGGACATTGCCGTTCATGCCATCGTGGAGTTGCTTCACAATGGCGATGAATTATGGTGGGCAGCCAAAACGGCTGAGGGTCCGCCAGAGGGCTTCCCTGTTGACAGAGTTGAAGATCTTGGTTAGGTCGATGAAAGTCATGTACAGTTCACGACGCTGCTCTCTGCACTTTTCCTGTATCTGGCGGGCAGCAGAGATCATGTCAGTGGTGCCACGTGATGCTCTAAAGCCACATTGAGATTCTGGGAGGAAGTTTTCCGCCTCAGGAAGAAGTCTGTTTAGGAGGACTTGGGCGATAATCTTGCCAGCTACGGACAGCAGCGAGATCCTGTGGTAGTTGCCACAGTCTGACCGATCTCTAATGCAGCGACCATAAGAGGTTGTATAGTTTGTTTTTGTTTTGATCTGTGAATATGATTGTGTTTTTGACTGCAAAGGGATGACCTTACTGGGTGTGGTTGCCCAGTAATGTTGGTTCTTTAGGCAGACTATGTTTAGGGCACCTTTTCTAGCCCCTTCCCATGTGGGGTGAGCAGAGTGGCTCCTCGTAAGGGCCGCTCAGTCGCACAGACAGGACCGGATTGCACTGCTGCCTAGATCCCAGTGCATAAACGACCATCTTATCTGTGCCGCCCATGTGCAGAGTTGTGACTAGAGACTCCCGGCAGTCATCTCTGCCTGTCCCCGTCGCCACTTGTCCGTCGCCATGGGAATTTTAGGGGTATAGGGGTTTTGATGATGATGAGAGGTATGATGACCTGGGTGATGGCTGTGTGTGAGTTTTATTTATGTGGTGAGGCAGGAGCACAGGCTGCAACCACACATTTTGGCTCTCCCTTTTCCTGATCCAGTGGTGCAACGACTACGGGGAGGGAGAGTTGCAATGGATTGCCGATAGACTAGTTTGTTGGGTTTCGCCTTAGTAGCCTGTCCATCAGGCATTGCCTTCGTCCGCCGGTGTAGTCGTTGGGTTCCCATGGTGGTCACCTCTTCCGCCGTTGGGGTCTTGTTGGAGCTCTGTAAGCATGTCTGCCTGATGCGGGGCTCCACCGCAGATTTTTCGTTCGGGGTTTACTCCCGTAGCTTTATACCTGCCAAGGTTGATCCACAAGGCAGCGGGGCGGTGGTTGGTAGGCGCCAGAACGTGTCCACATGCCAGTGGGCCTATGTGCCGTCCCTCTGGGGCCCACTGCTGCTCTGAGATCCTCTAATGGTCTAGCCTGGGCCCACGAGGCTCCCAGTTACCGTGTGTTGCCACGAGGAGGCACAGCAAGAGTCTTGATGGTGAAGAGGCTGTGTACTGGCAGGGGAAGACTTAGGAATGTTGCTTCCCTGTTCGTCACGAGGGCCAGCCAGCGGCGGCAGCTGAAAGCAAGAGGGAGCAAGCAGTGCTTGCACCTTCACACTAACATAATGCTGCCACACTAGACGCATTACACCACCCTGTGTGTACACATGCAAACAAACAAACAAACAAACAAACAAACATAAAGATTAAAACTATTATACTAATATTAATTATGACATCACAGCTGGTGCCAATTCTCGTTATAATAATGTAATTATCTGTCAATTATCTACATTGATTACATCTGGAAGGGTTAGATCTTTAATAATGTCAATCAGGCTCATAATATTGTTGTAAACGTTGTGTGGTGTAGTGTATGAGTGTTGTAAGTGTGGGGTGTACCATACACTTGTATACACCATATATCACATAGCTCCTCAAGGCAACAGTCAGTACACCACATCAAGATATACCACCATGTTCCCTCACTCGCTCTCATCTTTCCCTCGCCTCAAGGAAAAACTCTAAGCTAAATATTAGTCAACTATCTGATATATTCCTCCATTAGTATACCCGGATACAAGACGCTGATATAACCACCACACAGAGGGTATATTCCCCCCTTCCCCCCCCCCCCACTCCTCTCTCTCTCTCTCTCTCTCTCTCTCTCTCTCTCATTTCCGCTCACAGTGCCGAAGCGAACTTTCATTTCCACAGATGGGGAAAAATCTTCGTCAAATTCATTTCGCTTCAGTTTTGGGGAAAAGAGAAAAAACATCTTTCTAAGGACTAAAGAATAAAAGTTGTGTTTGGTTACTGATGAGAGAGAGAGAGAGAGAGAGAGAGAGAGAGAGAGAGAGAGAGAGAGAGAGAGAGAGAGAGAGAGAGAGAGAGAGATTTGGGGTGGATGGGAAACAAATAAACATTGAGATAGCGAGAATTGAAGGAGAGAGGAAGGAATAGAGAAGGGGTAAGGAAAGGAGGGAAGTAGGGGAGGAAACTAGGGGGGGGGGAAAGAAGGGGAAGGGGTGTAAGTAATGGAGGGAGGAAGGTCGATATATGGTGAGTTTACGAAAGAAGATTTGTTGACCTTTGATGTTCAGAATTGTGGTGTGTGTGTGTGTGTGATGGGGGTGGATGTGTACACCAACCCCCATTAATGCCCCCCCCCCTCCTTCAACCCCTACCCCACATTAATGCCAAAATGATTAACCTCTCATCCGTTCCTTCGTTAAACTTTCTGTCTTCACCTCTGGATTTTCTTTATCTGTTCCGCTGCTCTTTGATTATGCAATCTGTCAGTAATCACGTTCCTTTCCTCAATAGATAGACAGACAGACAGACAGACAGATAGACAGGGATAGGATTCTTACCCCAGAGCGCCATCTAGTCTCTTACACACTTGGTCATCTCACAGTATTTTCCTCGTCAACATAATGAACGAGAATCTATTTTATCCCTGAGTTTAAACATTTTTTTCACCTCCACATTATTCAACCCATGAGGGGGGAAAAAAAAGGTATTGGAGTTTCCGTTTTCTCTGATGCGTCTGGTGGTGGTGGTGGGGTGGACGACGTCGGGATTCAGGAAAATGAGATCAGTGTTTTGGTGGACGTCGAGGAGTAAGGACCGCGTCGCTCCCTACGTTATCTTATCCCTTGTGTGTCTTATGTGTCTCCGGCGTATACGCAAATGTCACGCTGAAAATCGATCGTTTCCCGCGGGGATTTGCGTAGTGGAATAAAAACATGATAGTGATGGATCTGAAGGATTTTAGTGTTGGCTTTTAGCAAAATAAGACGTGAAATTGTAGACTTTTTTTTTCCCCTATGTGTTCTGGGTGGGCGTGGACTTGATCGGTGGTTGACCATACATTGCCCTAACAAAGAACAATAGACTAATCTTATTATGTAAATCTTGTGTTTGTTTAGTAAGTGTGAGGAACATAGAGGAGCATCGTGTAATAATATTAATCCTTTGGTTATCTGGATCAAGGTGTTGAGTAGTGGTGAAGTGAGCAGTGACAAGGTGGCCACAGTGTTGGGTTCACCTCCATAAAGACGTTGTGGTGATGAGGTTACTGTTCACGGCCTGTCTCACTGTCTGTCTGTCTCTCTGTTGAATAAGTGTTTTAAACAGAAAACCAGACGGGAGCATGTAAGGTGTAGCGTGTGTCTGTCTGTCTGTCTGTTCGTACTGTGACAGGTCAGTGACTTATAGAGGAGCAACTTATTGAAAATCGTGAGGACTTTATTTTCAAGAGTAAGACGGCAGCAGTGAAGACGACGCCTGTGTGTTGTGTGAGAAGAGGTCACCGTCTACCCTCATGTGTTTCAGCCATTTACCTGTCGTGAACATTCTTGGAAGCCACTTAAAGCACCTTGAGACCAGACAGGTAAAGATAAAGGCCTCGACTGTCAGTACTTGAGACAGTGCCCGCAGCTGGTGGTTCTTAGCACGAGTGAGGATCAAGTCCTGTACTACCCGGAGGCAGGAGTGTTGTATGGACGTAAACAAGGAGATGAGGGTTTAATGATGCCCTAAAGGTGTGGTGGAGGGTATGATGTCCTAGTGCCCCCTGACGGAGGTGATGGGAGGCTAAGGTACAGCGGGGCATGGAGGGCCACCATCGTCGAGCCCTCTCCTGGAACTGTCGACGCTCGGGCAAAATTTCCCCGGCGACGAAGGAGAGAGGTGGCGGGGAGGGCAGTGCCTGGTGGGACTGGGGGCGCCGCTCCCGCTCCCGGGCGCCCTCCCCCGCCAAGGACAGGTCCACCACCTTCTCCCCGAGGCGTGACAAGTCCCCGCCCGGCAAGGACAAGACCAACAACACCAGCGCCTCTGTCAAACTGGAGCGCCTTGACCGATCCCCTACTAAAGACGATCGTTCCCCCACCAAGTCGCGCCCTACCTCACCCTTGTTGTCCCTGTCGAGGCCATCTTCAGGGCCCTCAACACGTCCCTCGTCGCCATGTTGCGCCCTGGGACCCTTCATCTCGGCGCTGACCCCTCGCTCGGGGGCCTCGTCGCCAGTGTTCCCCGTCTCGCCCTCCTACAGGCTGGACAGTGTTGTGTTGTGGTCGTCGGCCCTCTTCTCACCTCCCTCCCTCATCATCGACCTGGACGTAGGTGTTCCTCAAGTATATTGTAGTTACTGTAGTGCCAAGGTCCTTGGCTGACAGTCCTAAGACGTTCTGGTCCTTGGCTGACAGTCCTAAGACGTTCTGGTCCTTGGCTGACAGTCCTAAGACTTTCTGGTCCTTGGCTAACAGTTCTAAGACATTCTGGTCCTTGGCCGACAGTCCCAAGGCTTCCAGAATCCTTGGCTGACAGTCCTAAGACTTTCTGGTCCTTGGCTGACGGTTCTAAGACTTTCTGGTCCTTGGCTGACAGTCTCAAGGCTTTCAGGGTCCTTGGCCGACAGTCCCGAGGCTTCCAGGGTCCTTGGCTGACAGTCCCAAGGCTTCCAGAGTCTTTGGCTGACAGTCCCAAGGCTTTCAGGGTTTTTGGCTGACAGTCCCAAGACTTTCAGGTCCTTGGCTGACAGTCCCAAGGCTTCCAGGGTCCTTAGCTGACAGTCCCAAGACTTTCTAGTCCTTGGCTGACAGTCCCATGGCTTCCAGGGTCCTTGACTGACAGTCCCAAGGCTTTAAGGTTCTTGGCTGACAGTCCCAAGACTTTCAGGTCCTTGGCTGACAGTCCCAAGGCTTTCAGGGTCTTTGGCTGACAGTCCCAAGGCTTCCAGAGTTCTTGGCTGACAGTCCCAAGGCTTTCAGGGTCTTTGGCTGACAGTTCCAAGACTTCCAGGGTCCTTCGGTTGACGGTCACCAGTCTTGAAGGCCCTGCGGCTGACACTCATCAGATCACAGTGGTTGATCACTAATCTTTAAAGCCGAGAGCTAACGAGGAGATCCACTGTGTGATGGCTGCTGACGTCCCCGAAAGGAATCTGACGGCGAGCTGACATCAGTGACTAGTCAAATTGGCCCCAATCTCAAGGGGACTCATTATGCAATTGAATAGGTTAGGTCAGGTCAGGTCAGGTTAGATTAGATTAGGTTTTGTCTGTCCTGAGGTTAGGTCAGGTCAGGTTAGGTTAGGTTAGTTTAGTTTAGTTTAGGTCTGGTTAGGTTAGTTTAGGTTAGGTTAGTTTAGGTCTGGTTAGGTTAGGTTAGCAATCCTTCCAGTGGCCCCTTAGAGCTTTATTTTGTTCAGTCGTAAACTGTATTTTTTGTGCCGACGCTTAAAACTCTGTGAACTCATCAGATTATTTTCAGAGGTAGTGTGGCGTGTGAGAACAATGGTGTGGTCCTTACCCACCCCCCTTATCTTCTCCCCCTTATTCTCCCCACTCCCTTATCCTCCCCACTCCCTTATCCTCCCCACCTACACTCGGGGGAATATTGTATGTAACCGACCACCAATAGAAATAACGACTGGAAATATATCCGTGGTTCACACCCTGAGCCTCGCCGCGGCCACGCTTGAGATTACATTTGGGTGACAATCGAGGCAGAGAAAGTGTATTGGTTTGAGGTGGAGGTTAGGAGTCACTTGGAGGAGGAGGGGTAGAGAAGGAGAGAAGGAGGAGGGGTAGAGAAAGAGAGGGAGGAGGAGGACTAGAGAAAGAGAGGGAGGGGGGGGGGAGAGAAGGGGAGGAAGAAGAGAACGCCTAATGTGATTGCGTAAAGATATTAATATTGGAAAAAAAATAGTCATCCGTATTGTGTCTGGATATCGTGGAGGAGGAAGAGGGGAAGAGGGGTACAGGAGGAGGAAGAGGGGTACAGTAGGAGGAGGAAGATGGGAAGTGTACTGTAGTATACTGAAGAGCGATGCAGTATACATAGTATTCTTCAGTTAGTATACATAGTTCAGTGTCGTTGTTTAAGTAGGAGATGTAGTCAACACCTGTTTACCTTAATTACAGTAGTACCTAATACACCTTTTTTAATTGGTGCTAATTAACGACAGGTAAAGTAATTAGTGTGTAGTAATCAAGGTCTTAATAACTTACCTGGGAAGGTGTAGTAATTCACCTGTGTCTGGTGTATAATATATTGTTAGTGTACAAGAGAGAGAGAGAGAGAGAGAGAGAGAGAGAGAGAGAGAGAGAGAGAGTATTTCTCGTCACCCAAAATACAAGACACTAGTAATTCGACAGACAGACAGGCAGACAGACAGACAGACAGGGCGCTGTAAGGCCAATGTCCCAGGATTCCCCCTTCCCTCCCTCCATCAATTTCCCCCAACAACGTAGGCGTGGTTGATAGGGTGAGACTAACTACCCCCAGTTGTAAGGGGTGGGTGTGTGTGTGTGTGTGTGTGTGTGTGTGTGTGTGTGTGTGTGTGTCGAGATACCAGTAGGCTAGGGAAGGGGAGGAGGGGAAGGGGAGGATGGGTAGGGGAAGGAAGGGGAGGATGGGTAGGGGAAGGAAGGGGAGGATGGGTAAGGGAAGGAAGGGGAGGAGGGGTAGGGGAAGGAAGGGGAGGAGGGGTAGAGAAGGAAGGGGAGGATGGGTAGGGGAAAGAAGGGGAGGATGGGTAGGGGAAGGAAGGGAGGAGGGGTAGGGAAGATAACAGTATTGACAAGGCTATTCTCGAGGGGTATTGTCAGGATGCTTAATGATTTCTCCCTCCCTACCATTTACTCCCCTCCCCCCCCCCCCCCCCTCCCCCCCTCCCCCCTCCCCTATAGACTTGTTGCGTCTGGTCTGCAGGGGGTGTAGGTTGGGGTTGGTGGGTGGGGGATTAAGGTTAGGGGAAGGGACAGGAGGGGTTAAAGGTCAGGGAGGGATTAAAGGTCAAGGAGGACAGGGGAGGGGTTAAAGGTCAAGGAGGGGAGGGGTTAAGGGGAGGGGAGGGGAGCCATTTTACCAATACAGGAAGACTTTCATGGTGGTTTTAAATTCTTGTTTTAGCGGCGACAGATTAAAGTTTTCCCCCGATACTTCTGGTCGAGTCGTTCCGATATTGTGTTATGGTTTTGGTCTAGTCGTTCCGATATTGTGTTATGGTTTTGGTCTAGTCGTTCCGATATTGTGTTATGGTTTTGGTCTAGTCGTTCCGATATTGTGGTATGGTTTTGGTCGAGTCGTTCCGATATTGTGTTATGGTTTTGGTCGAGTCGTTCCGATATTGTGGTATGGTTTTGGTCGAGTCGTTCCGATATTGTGGTATGGTTTTGGTCGAGTCGTTCCGATATTGTGTTATGGTTTTGGTCGAGTCGTTCCGATATTGTGGTATGGTTTTGGTCTAGTCGTTCCGATATTGTGTTATGGTTTTGGTCTAGTCGTTCCGATATTGTGTTATGGTTTTGGTCTAGTCGTTCCGATATTGTGGTATGGTTTTGGTCGAGTCGTTCCGATATTGTGTTATGGTTTTGGTCGAGTCGTTCCGATATTGTGGTATGGTTTTGGTCGAGTCGTTCCGATATTGTGGTATGGTTTTGGTCGAGTCGTTCCGATATTGTGGTATGGTTTTGGTCGAGTCGTTCCGATATTGTGTTATGGTTTTGGTCGAGTCGTTCCGATATTGTGTTATGGTTTTGGTCGAGTCGTTCCGATATTCCAACTTTTTAAAATTCCAACTTTTCTAAAATTCCATCTTGCAAGAAATTCCCGTCATTAGTAGTGAGAATACAGAGAGAGAGAGAGAGAGAGAGAGAGAGAGAGAGAGAGAGAGGTGCCGCCTTTATCTACACTAAACACGATTACAGTACACAGGTTGTGCATCTCGGTTCCTCCTCGTCTCCAAACACTGTCCTCTGTGTGTGTCTAATAATGATAATAATTAGCGGTTTATTGAAAGAGCATGGCAGCCAAATAACTTAAAATATAGACCCAACAGAGATGATAAAGGTTATATAATTGGGGAATGGGTCACTTGATTGACAAATAATATACAAGTAACATAAGTGATACAAATATGATATATAATGACCAGGTGGGGAGAAGGTTATTTAGCAAGAAATTTCAGCACATCAACAGTTAAAAGATAAGATACGGAGTAAACACACTGGTTGACTACGAGTTGTTGATACATTTTACAATGGTTGGGACTGGGCTGTTCTTATAGCGATCAGTACGTGCTCGTATGGGCTGGATGCGGTTGTGGCGTCGAACAGCAATTCGTGGACGAGGGATCTCGGGTGGTAGTAGGAGCCGGTGTCGAGGATGGTGTAGAAGCTTCTCACCAAAATGCAAATGAGGTCGTGGTGATGGTCAGAGAGAGCCGAGAGGGTCAGTGTGTTGAGCGCTTCTTAATATGTGGAGTAGGAAGGGGAGAGAATAATCTTGCATGCCCTCTTTTGCACTTTTTCTAGGTGTTTACGTTGAGTGGCATTTAGGGAGGAAGACCAGGTGGGGGAGGCATAGGTGAGCTTGGGAAGTATGAATGTTTGAGTAAACAATGAGGAGCTCGGGCTCAGGAACTCCTGGAGGATTTGACAACTTCACTGACGTGTGTTTTCCAATTTAGTTTATCTGTAGTGACGCCGAGGAGCTTAGTGGAGTCCACAACCTGGAGTGTGTTGGGACCTAAAGTAATGGAAGGGGGTGGGACAAGGTCGGGGGAGAGATTGATGTGCATAGCCATGGTCTTGGTATGGTTGATGGTGACGTAGTTGTTGGTGGCCCCAATTTATGAGACTGTTCAATAAATCCTGGGGGGCGGTGTTGTCGGGAGCAGAGTTGTTGACACTGATCCCAATGGTGAAGTCGTCGACATATTTCCAGCGAGCAGAAGTTTCTCTTAGGGCATCATTGATAAGCATAAGGAAACATAGTGGTCCCATCTTGGTGCCTTAGGGGACGCCACAGGTGAGTGACTGAAAGGTATAAGACTTCTTCGAAACTCGAGGTCGATAACTTTGTTGATGATTAAATTGTGGGCTGGTTAACTTAGGCACTGGTGACACATATGGGATCTTCTAGTCAGCTGGGCATCTTGCTTGGCTGAGGGAAGCATTGATGATGGAGCAGAGGGGTTTAGCTAGTTCCGGGGAGAACTCCTTGAAGAGTTTCATTGGTAAGTCAATGGGGGTGGTAGAGCGTTTTAACTTCAGTTTGTCCAGACGTTTTGCTACTTCAAATTCTTCTACTAAGTCAGTGGGAAGGGGGGCTGGTAGGTAAGCAGGGAGAGTGGTTGTGTCAAGCCGGGGGAGCGTCTGGCATATAGTTGAGAAATGGTTGTTTGATTGCTCAGCTGCGTCACCATTAGTGAGATGGCTAAGGAAGGGGAGGGGGTGTGTCTTATTGTTTAGTCCACAGAGTTCTTTAAGCTTACCATACCATTGACTGATGTTGGTCTGCTTCAGGTGTTGCAACTTGGTGTGGTAGTGGAACTTCTTTGCAGTGCGTATTTCACGGATGACTCGGTTGCGAAGGGACCTGTAGCGGTTGTGGTCATTGAGATGAAAGGCTCTGTCTCTCTGTTGCATAAATCTTTTGATCCGAGGTGTGATCCAGGGCAAGTCAGCTGGGTGAGATCTGACGGCGGTGAGCTTCCGTGGTGGTGTTGGTATAATTTATCCATTTGGTGTCCTCGTCATCCACGCCAAGTACTTCAGTCCAGGGATGGTGAACTATCCACTGCCCGAAGAGGCGCACTGCAGAGTCAGTAATCGGCCTGTGGTTCTTGATGTAAGGTCTCTGTCCTTGGCTGGTAGTGGCAGCTGGGGACCAGAGCACTGATAGGTGTGTGCTACACCCGATAGGAGGCATTGGTTGAAGTGTGTGTGTGTGTGTGTGTTCTTCATTCCTTCCTGCCTGCCTGCCTGCCTTCCTTCCTTCCTTCCTTCCTTCCTTCCTTCCTTCCGTCCGTCCGTCCGTAATTTAAAAGTTAATTAAGACTGACAGAAAACATAATTGGTCGCTAAGTAATAATATTTTTTCGTCATATATTTGTTGACGCTCAAGAGTCTATAAATAATATTTCTCTCTCTCTCTCTCTCTCTCTCTCTCTCTCTCTCTCTCTCTCACACAACTACCCATCCCCTCCTCCCAGTCACCCACCCGTCCCCCCCCCCTCACTCCCACTCACCCCGTTCACCCCCCCCCCCCGCCACCCACCCACACACTTAACAATACAATCCTCCATAAATAGATCTAGAAGAAATGTTCCTCCCCCCTCCCTCCTTCCCCCCTCCCTCCTTCCCTCCCCCCTCCCTCCTTCCCTCCCTCTCTCCTTCCCTCCCCCCTCCCTCCTTCCCTCCCTCTCTCCTTCCCCCCCTCCCTCCTTCCCTCCTCCCTCCCTCCTTCCCTCCCCCCTCCCTCCTTCCCTCCCCCCTCCCTCCTTCCCTCCCCCCTCACCTCCTCCTCCCTCCTGTTGGGGTCCGCGCGGCTTCCTTGTTGGAGGACATTGTACCTTAAGAGTTTGAGGCGTGAAGATGAATGTGTTCACCAATTTAATTCATATTTCTTTAGAACGACAGCGGGGCGGGGCGGGGCGGGGCGGGGCGGGGCGGGGCGGGGCGGGGTGGGGTTGAGGTGAGAGAGGTAAGACGGGGTAGCGGTCTGTGTTGAATGACGATCTAATTTTGATATTGGAGGGGGAAGAGGAGAGAAACGGGGAGGGGGAGAGGTAGGAAGGGGGAGAAGAGAGGGGAAGGGGCAGAAGAGAGGGGAAGGGGGAGAAGAGAAGGGAAGGGGAGAATGGGGGGGGGGCAGGGGGTGAGGCGAGGCAAAACTTCTGAAGATTTATGTCAAGAGTATCGGCTGTCTCCCCCCCCCCCCCCCCCCACCCCCCCCCACCATGAGGCCTTTTGTAGGAGGGAGGAAGAGTGGGTGGAGGAGGAGGAGGAAGAGTGGGTGGATGGATGGAGGAGGAAGAGGGGAAGAAAGAGAACATAACAAAGGAGTAACTGAAGCCAAGGCGATAAATTTACGATCAATCTCTCTCTCTCTCTCTCTCTCTCTCTCTCTCTCTCTCTCTCTCTCTCTCTCTCTCTCTCTCTCAAATAATTATATTGAAGTAAATTATAATTAAGATTAAGTGGGGGTGAGGGGAAGGGGATGAGTGGGGGGGGGGGTAGAGGGAGGGGGGGGATGAGTGGGGGTGAGGGGAACGAGAGTGGGCGGGTTGTCTCTCTGAGGTGAACTTAATCAAACTATATATATTAATTTTTCTGGTGGTGATTTTATGTGACGTGTTATCGTTTCCATGACTACCTGAGTGGTGGGGGGGGGGTGGGGAAGGTAGGGGTAATGAGGTGGGGGGTGGGGGGGGGGAGAGTTGTGAAGTTTGAGCAAGTCAGTGTGAAGATGTTAGTGACACACACACATACACACCATAATGAATTAGATGTAGTGTGGGTTTAGTATACTGAGGGAGGGGAGTCTTATCACGTTCCACAGATGGCATATAACTCTCAAAGCTTTCTCGGGGGGGGGGGGGGGGTGTTAAGAGTGTGGGTTGTATTGTTGTTTGATCCCCGGGCAGGGTGAAACTATGGGCATGTTTCTTTACGCCATTTGCCTCTGTCTACCCAGCAGTAATTGGGGACCTGGATGTTAATCGATTTGTGGATCGTATTCCGGGGTAATGGTTAGCCAGTGCAGTTGGCGAGTTGTCCGGTCTTCTCGGACTATTCCTTGACACTGGGTCCTGCAGCTCGTTAACTCAGGGTGTGGTTGTTGTGTTGGCGACAGCTTCTACACCTTAAACAAATTCACGCCCAGGTGACCCTTGGGCTGGCCATCCTCGTTACACAAAGGGCAACCATTATTATATTATATTAATTGTTGTTTACTCTTGTTGTTATTGATGTTTATTATTATTATTATTATTATTATTATTATTATTATTGCATCTTATTTTTTTTTAACCAAGTTTGTGTTTTAGTGACGTTAAAATGGCACCGTGAGAGAGTGCCTGTGTATGGGCAAAAGGCTGGCGAGCGTTCGTTTAGTGTGGCATCCATAAACGTGTTGTTTTGGTGTGAAGGGAAGCGCCAGGCGATGTTGGTTGCTTGTGCTAGCGAAGGTTTTAGCACGACAGAGAACGTTAGTGTTTGTTGCTCTCTCTCTCTCTCTCTCTCTCTCTCTCTCTCTCTCTCTCTCTCTCTCTCTCTCTCACATTTAGTTTATGACCTTTGGACGCTCCGTTAAACAGGGAAGAGGAGGAGAGGAGGGTGAGGAGGAGATAGGAGGCGTTGAACGAGGAGGAAGACTATTACGAGGAGGAGGAGGAGAAGGAGAAGGCTAAGGAAGAGTAAAGAAGACGACACGTGGCTGTCATTCATAACAGCATTGGCGAAATATTTGCTCCACCTGATTCAATAAACTTCAAAAGCTCGTGAGATTTATGTAAATACGAACGGCTGTTTCGAATGTGCTGTTTATGCTGTGTCTATAATGGGTCTCATGTGCTGTTAATGCTGTGTAAATAATGGGTCTCATGTGCTGTGTTTACCATGAGTACTGTGGGTATCGTGCTGTTATGAATGATATATTAATAACAGGCCTCTCCCCTTCAATACAGCCACGTCATTTGGTTATATTTTTGTCCGCCAGACGTAGTTTAATAGGGAAATAATTTACAAAATGGGTCATATTATATATAATTTTTTTTTAATATAATTCGCGATGTTCAGAAATATTAGCCACTATTTATGTATTTTTTGGGGGGGTTGGATGTTTAGGAGTAATGTTGAATTTTTACTAATGGCGGCAGCGTCTTTCCGGCATTGGCGCTTGTCTGCCTTGGTATACAGTCGGGCTAACTCGAAAGTATTGACACCTTCTCTTGTGGTGCTCCTCTAAGCGTTACGGTGTGGAGTGATCGTCTCCCAGGTGAGGGGGTCCATTTGGCACCTTTTCAGGTTTGTCTTAAGACTATCCTTATACCTCTTCAGTTGCCCGCCGGCGTTACGTTTACTATTCGTTAGGTGACTGTAAAGTAGCTGCTTTGGCAGTCTACTGTCGTCCATGCGGGTAACATGGCCAGTCCAGCGTAGTTGTTCATGGATAATGGTAGCCTCGATGCTCCTACAGTTGGTGTCAGCGAGAATACTGACATTTGTTCTCTTGTCTTCCCAGGGAACACACACACACACAAACACACACACTCACACACACCTAACACACACACTCACACACACCTAACACACACACACACACACACACTCACACACACCTAACACACAAACACACACACCTAACACACACACACACACACAATTATCTCATCACCCAACCTCAAAATTGTGTGTACTGTTTTCTATGTGTACATCACTTACACCACTTACACAATTTACACCACTTACATCACTTACACAATTTACATAATTTAAGACGACGTTCACCTTGATAACTGGCTTCAATTTTCTTAAGTCTCGGCTAAAGCTATTTTCTTAAGTCACCGTTGAAGTGGATTAAATTATCCATATAAATTGTGAAAGAAGTTGTTGGTGGTGGTGGTGATGTTGGTGGTGGTGATGGTGGTGGTGGTGATGATGTTGTTGGTGGTGGTGGTGGCGGCGGCCGTAGCACTAGACAGCCGCCAAGAATTTAGGATAGTACAAAAGTCATTACTTCCACCTGGGAAAAAAATGGACTCGTTCTAAACCCTCGAGTACTAGCACTTTAACCCCTTGAGTACGAGGACTTTAACCTTTGAGTACGAGATCGTCAACGTACTCAGGGGGTTAGCGTACTCGGGGTTTAATCCACCGTAGTTAAAAAGAGTTAAACCCCTTTTGTACCGGCGGTCAGTAGTTTCACCCACACACACACACACACCCACACCCACACACACACACACACACACCCACACATACACACACACACACAGACTTGAATCCACCAAACATCGACAAACACACAATTGAATCCCGAGAGACTGTGTTTGTTTGTTTGGTTATGTAAAGGCGAACAAGAAATGAGTTTGTTTATTGACATGAAGTGAATTTGGTCGTAAAAAAAATTATGGTCTTTGTCTGTAACGTAGGCGTAGAGGTGTGTTAATCTTTCCCCCCTATCATCCCTCTCCTACCCCTTATTCCGCCCCCTTACCCCCCAAATCCCCCTTACTCTCCTCCCTAACCCCTCCGTAGGCGTAGAAAAGTGCTATTCTTCCCCTACCCCCCCCCTACCATCCACCCCTACCCCCCCTACCATCCACCCCTACCCCCCCTATCATTCTTCCCCTACTACCACTCTACCATCCTCCCTTTACCCCTCTTCCATCCCCCCTTTACAGTCCCCTCCTCCCATGTTAGACGACTGAAAGAAACCAATTATAAATTTTCTCTATTTTTGGTTCATTTCTGTCCTCATTATTCCCGGTGTTTTAAAAGCATCTATTTAGGGTCGAGTCTCGGGGAAGTATTGCCGCCATGTTGTTGTCGTTGTTAAGTGGTTTAGTTATTCGTTTATACATTTCGATCGTCTAATTAAAGGGGAGGAAAGGGGTGGGGGGGTGGGGTGGGGGGGGGGTAGTTACCGTATGTGACCCTTTGGGAATCCGTATTCAGTTTTTTCTTCATGTAAAACTGGCTAATTAAACGCGTAGCTTTAGTGACAGACAAAGACAGACAGACAGACAAACAGACAGACAGACAGAGACAGACACCAGCCTGATCCCGTCCATACCTAACCACGAGGGAAGTAGTTATACACGTCCATACACCTCAAGTTAAGGTGGGGTGGGTGAAGACGTGAGATTTGTGTTGTAGTTATGAATCGACGGGGTATTTAACCTAACTTAACCTTAACACCTGCTAACACTAATGAGGGGATAGTGAGTTAAACGAGCTGATGAGCAACAGAGAGAGAGAGAGAATAAATGACAGATTAAGACAAAAAGAGAGAAAGAGAGAGAAAGAAAGTGAAAGCAATCTAAGCCATTCTCAGGTGAGCAGGCAGGTAGGGAAGGCAATTTACAGATCCTATAAGATTGTCTGAGTCGTAAGAACACATTTGTCGCTGAGGGAGGGGGAGGTGAGGTGGGGGAGATAGTGGGGGAGGAGAGGTGGGGGAGATAGCGGGGGAGGAGAGGTGGGGGAGATAGGGGGAGGAGAGGTGGGGGAGATAGCGGGGGAGGAGAGGTGGGGGAGGAGAGGTGGGGGAGATAGCGGGGGAGGAGAGGTGGGGGAGATAGCGGGGGAGGAGAGGTGGGGGAGATAGTGGGGGAGGAGAGGTGGGGGAGGAGAGGTGGGGAGATAGTGGGGGAGGAGAGGTGGGGGAGATAGTGAGGCTGCAGGAGGGGGTGAGGGAGGGGGAAGGGTGATAAATGTAGAGGGGGAGAGAGAGAGAGAGAGAGAGAGAGAGAGAGAGAGAGAGAGAGATTAAATTATAATACATTATAAACTTATCACTACAAAAGCTCACATTGTATAATATTCATTGTATATGTATGTATGTATGTATGTATGTATGTATGGTCACTTACCTACAGTATATCCCCTAACCAGTAAGAGGGTATACTGTATATGTATCTTATATGTATATGACCATTTGTATATATATCTTACATGTCTTCCGCAGCGTCACAACAAGAGTACTCTGCTATATATATATGTACTCTAAAAACACACATTATATTTACCTCTAATAATATATATACGTTAATATGTATATCATATGTATACTTACCCAATGCTTATCTTGGACTTAACATAAATTCCAGATTATTCCACAGAGCTGCAGCTAAAGTACTGTCTATGTCCTATGTTACTTTACCGTCTGTCTGGTGTTCCGCAGGGTCGCAGCAAGAGTCTCACGCACATAGACACACTCGACGACTCGGCTATGTTACTGTCAGGGGAAGACATGGATGGAAGGGAGGGACCGACAGACAAGCTGGGTGTACCTGACCCTCACTCCATCAGGCGACGAAAGCTCTCCCTCGCCACCAAGGTTAGTATATCTTGTGTTGTTGTGGGGGGGTGTGGGTGTAGTGGGGGTGGAGGGGTTGTGGGTGTAGTGGGGGGGGGTTGTGGGTGTAGTGGGGGGGTTGTGGGTGTAGTGGAGGGGTTGTGGGTGTAGTGAGGGGTTGTGGGTGTAGTGGAGGGTTGTGGGTGTAGTGGGGGAATTGTGGGTGTAGTGGAGGGTTGTGGGTGTAGTGGAGGGGTTGTGGGTGTAGTGGGGGGTTGTGGTGTGTAGTGGGGGGTTGTGGGTGTAGTGGGGGGTTGTGGGTGTAGTGGGGGGTTGTGGGTGTAGTGGGGGGTTGTGGTGTGTAGTGGGGGGAGGTTGTGGGTGTAGTGGAGGGTTGTGGTGTGTAGTGGGGGGAGGTTGTGGGTGTAGTGGAGGGGTTGTGGGTGTAGTGGGGGGTTATGGGTGTAGTGGGGGGGGGTTGTGGGAGGGTTGTAGACGAAGTTGTGATGGTGTTGTGGGGGTGGGGGTGTAGGAGTGTGGAGCGACAGAAAGCAAGAGGTCAAGGCCGATGCAGTGGTCGGGATAACGTCACTTGTTCCTATGTTAATACTCAATGGGTTTAGAGATTCCAGCATCCGATTCCGCTACTTAGATGGTTAATTATGGCCCATGGTTGGTTAGGTTAACTTGTCTAGTGTTGAGAGAGAGAGAGAGAGAGAGAGAGAGAGAGAGAGTCTTGAGAGGCTAAAAGGTAAATTTACAAAGTTAAGAAAATTCAGCGTTTTCCGAATAAGGTCGTTAGGTCCAAAGGAGAGGGAAATTACACCAGTGTTATCCTGTACTCTCCTCCTATTGGCTGGGGTGATGTGTGGCCAGGGGCAGCAACAACAGAGGGTAGTTAAACGCTCAGCGATGGTTAGAGGCAACAGTACAAGGGGAGTAAATAATTGGTGGTTAGGTTTTGTTAGGTTAGGTTAGGTTTTGTTTTGTTTGGTTAGGTTAGGTTTGGTTTGGTTTGGTTAGGTTAAGGTTAGGTTAAGGTTAGGTTAGGTTTGGTTAGGTTAGGTTAGGTTAGGTTAGGTTAGGGTTAGGTTTGGTTAGGGTTAGGTTTGGTTAGGGTTAGGTTTGGTTAGGGTTAGGTTAGGTCCGGGAAAGTGGGGTGAGGCCGGGGAGGTGTGTGTGTGTGTGGCGGGGAGGGGTCAGGTGCAGTCTTCATATCTTATCTATTATTTTTGCGTTTTATAATTCCAGTTTAATTAATTTGTTATTATAAAAGATAATTTGAGTGTTTATCTTATCTTATCAATAAACGTCTGTAGCGCACACACGAGAGAGAGAGAGAGAGAGAGAGAGAGAGAGAGAGAGAGAGAGAGAGAGAGAGAGATGTGAGGGGTGATTGACAGATGTGTATGGTTAGGTTAGGTTAGGGTGAGGGGGGAGAAGTGGGATGAAGGGAGGCTATATTCAATTACGTAAGGGAGGGGAGGAGAAGGAGGGGTGGATGAGGGGAGGTCTGGGTGAGGGGGGGGGAGGGGAGGTCAGCTAGGTTGCTAATTAGAGGATAATGAATTACAGGTAGAAGAGTTAACCCATGCCTGCCTCAGATACCTGTCGTCGTGGTTACAGAATGCGGGGCGGGGCGGGGCGGGGCGGGGGTTGTCATCGTTATCTCCCGTGTATAGTATTACTTGACTTGAAGGTGGGGGGGGGGGGGGTGAAGGGAGTACAGTAAGGATATTATTATTATTATTATTATTATTATTATTATTATTACCTGTACACGTAAACACACCTGGTCTGACTACCTCGCCTCAGCCTCCACACAATTTCGCTACGTTAATTTTCTTCATAAATTAAGTTGTTTTTTCAGAGCTCATCTACCACACAATAACTCCCCCTTGAATTAACATGTTAAAAAAATCTTACGTTAATTATAAATGGTTAATGAGGGGGTGTGTACAGGTTAATGAGTGGTGTGTACAAGTTAATGAGGGGTGTGTACAGGTTAATGAGTGGTGTGTACAAGTTAATGAGTGGTGTGTACAGGTTAATGAGTGGTGTGTACAGGTTAATGAGGGGTGTGTACAGGTTAATGAGGGGTGTGTACAGGTTAATGAGGGGGTGTGTACAGGTTAATGAGGGGGTGTGTACAGGTTAATGAGGGGGTGTGTACAGGTTAATGAGGGGATGTACACAGGTTAATGAGGGGGGTGACGCGTGTTCTTATTGCTGTATATTGATAAATGCCATAAACAGAAAAAACACCTTGATCTAAATGGTTACCAACATGACTCGCTATATAGCACACGTTGAGACTCTAATCATGACTATTTTACTCCTGGCCCTGCTAATGATAAAACACCTGGGTATATACCTGCCTTGTCCATACTAAAAATATACCTAAAAACGTGGAGGAAAAAGGGAAGCGAGCGTGAAAATCTTTGATGTCCACTGCGCTGTGAGTCTAGGCGAGGACCGCGGGACGCCTTTGACGAAAATGATATCCTTCTGCGCTGACTTGTAAACAGAACTAGATCCCCTTAGCTCAAACGTCATTCAGAACGAGTAAACAGAGGAGCATTTCTTTAATTATATGCTGTATAAACTAGAATAATTAAAACACAGTAATGAAACTATACTCCAACTGTTTTTAAACCTTGAGGAAATTTGGGGAGTCAACATTAGTTATTTTTGTGGCTCATGGTGTGTATTCTCTCTCTCTCTCTCTCTCTCTCTCTCTCTCCGTAGTGTCCGACATGAAATCGAATCCTAGTTAAGAAAGTCCTAGGGCATTTGTTGTGTTATTCTTCATCTTCTTCATATTCCTCCTCTTCTTTTCCTCCTTCACCATCTTTCTTTCTTTCTTTCTTTCTTTCTCAGTAAAGTTTGAATGCTGTATTATGAGAGCAGCCTTAATGGAAAACATGGAGTGTGTAGGAGAGAATTTCCGTTTTTTATTTCATATTTTTTCTCCAGTAAATATGGCTGTCAGGGTAGAAAAGGATGGAGTGGGAGGCAAGAGACTACCTTTTTTTTTTTTTCCTCTCCTATTCTTTGAAAACACAATAGGACGCGTTAATAATACATGGCGTAGGATGTTAAAGGATTTCGTATATATATATATGTTTTAAGATTATGAAGGCAGCCATGTTGGAGAAGGTGGTGTAAAGTAATGAAGTTTTCGTTTTTTTTTTTCCAACTCAATAATGATTTTGTGTTATTTTTCAATGATGGATTTTAAATTATCCCTTATTAGAAAGTCTACAGAAATAGTGTGGGGGGGGAAGGATCTGTAGGGGTGTGTGGGGGAGGGGGGATCTGTAGGGGTGTGTGGGGGAGGGGGGATCTGTAGGGGTGTGGGGGAGGGGGGATCTGTAGGGGTGTGGGGGAGGGAGATCTGTTGGGGTGTGGGGGGGAGCTGTAGGGGTGTGTGGGGGGAGGGGGGATCTGTAGGGGTGTGGGGGGGAGCTGTAGGGGTGTGTGGGGAGGGGGGTCTGTAGGGGTGTGAGGGGAGGGGGATCTGTAAGGGTGTGAGGGGAGGGGGGTCTGTAGGGGTGTGGGGGAGGGGGGATCTGTAGGGGTGTGGGGAGGGGGAGGGATCTGTAGGGGTGTGGGAAAGCCGTGGTTAATAGTTGACCCAATAATAATACTTGTTTATACTGTGGAAAGTTTTGATTGGCTGATGGTATGAAAACATTATTTTATGAGTGTTGAGATTGGTGGTCGTTTAATAAAGACACACCTCAGTACGTTAATGGGCTGCACCAATGAGAACTCCTCTTATTAATACGTGGGGAGGTATTTTGACTGGCTGGACCAATAGAAACGCTTTTTAATATGGAGGCGAACTTTGACTGAATCGACCAATAGAAACGCAATATAAAATCAAGGGAGAGAATTGATTGGTCCATAAACCATCCAATTATAAACAGGAATCTCGTATCGGGTTCAGGAATTTTGTTTATATGTGCATTGAGGTCATCAGGGGGTCACGTGATGACCTCTGACCTCTGGCGTGGTTTAAGTGGTCTAACTATCCTGACCTCTGGCGTGGTTTAAGTGGTCTAACTATCCTGACCTCTGGCGTGGTTTAAGTGGTTTAACTACCGTGACCTCTGGCGTGGTTTAAGTGGTCTAACTATCCTGACCTCTGGCGTGGTTTAAGTGGTTTAACTACCGTGACCTCTGGCGTGGTGAGGTCGACATCGTTAAACATGAGATATTTTTTAATAGTTGTTGAGACTGAGCGAGTTAAACCTAATGGGGGAGGAGGGAGGGGTGGAGGGAGGGAAGGTGGAGGGGTGGAGGGAGGGAAGGTGGAGGGGTGGAGGGAGGGAAGGTGAGGGTGGAGGGGGAGGTGGGAGCGGTGGAGGAGGGGGAGGGAGGGAGGTGGAGGGGTGGAGGGAGGGAAGGTGGAGGTGTGGGGAGGGAAGGTGGAGGGTGGAGGGAGGAGTGGAGGGTGGAGGGAGGGAAGATGGAGGGTGGAGGGAGGGAAGGTGGAGGGGTGGGGGAGGGATGTGGAGGGGTGAGGGAGGGAGTGGAGGGTGGAGGGAGGTGGAGGGGTGGAGGGAGGGAAGGTGGAGGGGTGGAGGGAGGGATGATGGAGGGGTGGAGGGAGGGAAGGTGGAGGGGTGGAGGGAGGGATGATGGAGGGGTGGAGGGAGGGAAGGTGGAGGGGTGGAGGGAGGGATGGTGGAGGGGTGGAGGGAGGGATGATGGAGGGGTGGAGGGAGGGAAGGTGGAGGGGTGGAGGGAGGGAAGGTGGAGGGGTGGAGGGAGGGATGATGGAGGGGTGGAGAGAGGGAAGGTGGAGGGGTGGAGGGAAGGTGGAGGGGTGGAGGGACCCATTAGAACTGGGACGCATCAGAACTGGGACCCATCAGAACTGGAACCCATCAGAACTGGAACCCATCAGAACTGGGACCCATCAGAACTGGGACCCATCAGAACTGGAACCCATTGTTTGTTTCCCGCGTTTCATGAGATATTAATTGGCATTTAATAGTGGGAGGGAGGAGAGGGGGAGGTGGGGAGGTAGAGAGGGGATGGAGGGGGGGAGGGAGGGAAGAGAGGGGTGGGAGGGAGGGATGGATGATAAGCAGCTTGCATAGGTCTTTTGTCATATTGTATTAATTAGAATTGTATCGTTGTATTTTGTCTGGTATTGTATTTTTGTGTAGTAATATTTCTTTGTTTTTTTTTCAATTCCTTACTGTTGTATTTTATTGTATTAGGATTGTATTGTATTTCCTTGAGTAGTGCTGTTCTCTAGTGTATTTTAGTAATGTAGGTGTATAATGGGTAATGTATTTGGTGTATTATACAGTTGAATATTGTTTTTTGTGTATTATGGTTTGGTTACAGTATGTTAGGTTATAAACTGATACATACATACATACATACATACATAATACAATACCATATTCATTACATATTTGCCCACTATATAAATTAACGTTAATACTCAGAAAAAAGTATATATATTATGAGTTTAATTAAGTAGTCGCGGTGTATGTATTAAAAATGTATATAGCCAGGAAGAGATTAGCCAATGTTGATACTATGGTAATTAGCTTGTTGGGTGTAATGATGTAATTATGTTGATATTTATTAATGAACAGTAATTATTGGGTGTGTTAAGCTTTGACGGGGATATATATATGTTAGCTGGGTGATGTTGATCTGTTTGTTTGTTTAATAAGGACATAAGAATGGAGGTAACTACAGCGGGTCATACTAGGCAGTCCCCTTTACACCCAACCCCTATCGCTCATATATCCACCCAACCTGTGTTTGAAGCTGTCCAGCGTATTAGAGTTAATGATGATGTTTGGTAACTTGTTCCATTCATCCACTACTCTATTACCAAACCAGTGTTTACCTATCTCGCGCCTAAATCTAAATTTGTCTAATTTAAAACCATTGTTACGAGTTCGCTCCTGGTTGGATAGTTTGAGTACCTTTGTAATGTCCCCTTTGTTTAGCCCTGACTTCCAGTTATACACCTCTATCAGGTCGCCCCTCACTCTACGTCTCTCGAGGGAGTGCAAATTAAGATGCTTTAACCTGTCTCTGTACTCAAGGTTCCTAATGCCCGGGATTAGTCTTGTCGTTCTTCTCTGAATTCTTTCCAAGGATTCTATATCCATTCTGTAATACGGTGACCAGAACTGAACTGCGTAATCCAGGTGAGGTCTCACAGGCGCAAGATATAGTTTTAGGATGACCTCGCTAGTCTTGTAACTAACACTCCTTTGTATGAACCCAAGTACTTTATTAGCCTTTTTGACCTGGTTTAAGATTCCTATTTATCATTACTCCTAAATCTTTCTCACAGTCGGTTTTCTCCATAACATCGTTGTTCATCTGGTATCTGGTTTCCCTGTTTACATCTCCTACACTGAGTACTTTACATTTGTCCACATTAAATTTCATCTGCCATTTTTCAGACCATTCGAAAAATTTTCTTTGATCTTCCTGTAGTTTTGCCGAGTCCTCTTTAGATTTAATTACACGCCCTATTTTACTGCCATAAGCAAATTTCCTTACGTTGCTGTCTATGCCGATATCTATGTCGTTTATGTATATAATAAAAAATAATGGTTCAAGTACTGAGCCTTAGGGAACTCCACTTGTGACGTTGCTCCAATCGGATTTAGCGTCCTAATCCA
This sequence comes from Homarus gammarus, assembly GCA_958450375.1. Taxonomy (NCBI): domain Eukaryota; kingdom Metazoa; phylum Arthropoda; class Malacostraca; order Decapoda; family Nephropidae; genus Homarus; species Homarus gammarus. The sequence continues at coordinate 803,413 of CAUDMG010002011.1, forward strand.
TTTTAGAATATCTCCTTTAATGCCATGAGCCTCCACCATTCTTATTAGTCTTTCGTGGGGGACTCTGTCGAAGGCTTTGCTAAAGTCAAGATATACCACATCATAATTGTGCCCCTCGTCCACTGATTCGAAAACAGATGAAAAGAATGTTAATAGATTAGTTAGGCAAGAACGCCCACTTGTGAAGCCATGCTGGGAATCATTGATCAACTTGAGCTTTTCCAGGTGATTTCGAATAAAGTTTGAAATGGTTGCTTCCAGTAATTTGCCTACAATTGATGTTAGACTGGTTGGACGGTAGCTAGAGGATAGTGATCTATCTCCCTTCTTGAAAATCTGTATTACATTTGCTATCCTCCAGGATTCTGGTACTACACCTGTTTTTAAGGACATGTTAAACAACTTTGCTAAGGGCATACTAGGCTCTTCCTTACATTCCTTTAATACTCTGGCAAATATCTCATCGGGACCTGGTGACTTATTAGGCTTTAGTTTGTCTATTTGCTTACTAACATCGTTACTAGTCACTACTATCTCACTTAATTTATTTATTCACTATCTCTGTCTATAGTTGATGCCTCGGGTATCATGTTTAAATTTTCGGTGGTGAAAACTGTTGAAAAAATATTTATTCAGATTATTGCTCATTTCTCCGTCGTTATCAGTTAGCTCGTCGGTATCTGACTGTATTGGTCCAATCTTTTCTCGTGTTTTAGTTTGATACATTTGATAGAATCCCTTGGGGTTTGTCTTCGCCTCCCTTGCTACCTTCAGTTCATTATTCCTCTTTGCTTTTCTTATCTCGGTCTTAACCCTACCGGCCAATACCTTATAATAATCTCGGAGGTAAACTTCACCACGATTTATTCTCCTTCCTTTGGTGGCTGTGTGGTAACAGTGGTGGTCGGGGGCTGTGTGGTAACAATGGTGGTGGTGGCTGGCTTGAAAGTCACTCATCCTAACCTAACCAGTTGTCAAAGGTGATACAGGTAATTAAACACATCGTTAGCTCCTCCCCCTTTTGTCTGACGGACCAATGAGAGCAGTCCTGCGCGCGCACTCTGTTTACATCCCACACCTGAGTGTTTATTAGGCTCAAGTGCCTTGCCACCTCGTCCACCTGTCCTAGCAACCAGTACACGTGTCCTAGCAACTGATCCGTCTAATTCTTAACTGATTTACATAAAACAGATGACCTAACAGGTGTGTTTCCATTTACAGGTGTCGAGCTGTGAATACATGGTGCTGATATTGGAATGTTTCCTTGACCCAGTGGAGGAGTTCGTCCAGGCCTCCCGCGGCACTACCCTCAGGTAGGTCCTCCTCCGTCTGTAGTAATTATGTTACCTCGTTAGTCAACCCCCCAGGTAAGTTACGTTGATTATTTCACGATTTTTTCTCATTATACCTCTCCCGTTACACCTTTGGGTAAGTCACCTGTTATATGGCAATCAGTCTCTGTCTGTCTGTCTGGACGGGTGATTGCTGGAAAAGAGTGTTCCTACCCTCTCGTGACCTTTATTGATTATACCTGTTGCCATTCGCTATACCTGTTTAATACCTCTTTACGGGTCATAACATAGGCACT
>CAUDMG010002011.1:810000-817500 GCA_958450375.1 Homarus gammarus
CTACCTACATCACCAATTTATTGATATTACTCTTAGTTGCTCTCTCTCTCTCTCTCTCTCTCTCTCTCTCTCTCTCTCTCTCTCTCTCTCTCTCTCTCTCTCTCTCTCCCTCTCCCCTATTCTCCCCTTCCGTCGAACAGTGATTGGAGCATGTGGAATGTGGGCGTGGGAGCATACGTAAGAGCGTGGGAGAATATACAGGAGCGTGAGAGCATATTTCGGAGCGTGGGAAAGTGTAGTAACTGGGCGGGTAAGTGTCGTAACTGGGCGGGTAAGTGTCGTAACTGGGCAAGGGTAAATGTCGTAACTGGGCAAGGGTAAGTGTAGTAACTGGGCGGGTAAGTGTAGTAACTGTGCGGGTAAGTGTCGTAACTGGGCGGGTAAGTGTAGTAACTGGGCAAGGGTAAATGTCGTAACTGGGCAAGGGTAAGTGTAGTAACTGGGCGGGTAAGTGTCGTAACTGGGCAAGGGTAAGTGTAGTAACTGGTCGGGTAAGTGTAGTAACTGGGCAAGGGTAAGTGTAGTAACTGGTCGGGTAAGTGTAGTAACTGGGCGGGTAAGTGTATTAACTGGGCGGGTAAGTGTAGTAACTGGGCAAGGGTAAGTGTAGTAACTGGGCAAGGGTAAGTGTAGTAACTGGGCGGGTAAGTGTAGTAACTGGGCAAGGGTAAGTGTAGTAACTGGGCAAGGGTAAGTGTAGTAACTGGGCGGGTAAGTGTAGTAACTGGGCGGGTAAGTGTAGTAACTGGGCGGGTAAGTGTACTAACTGTGCGGGTAAGTGTAGCAACTGGGCGGGTAAGTGTAGTAACTGGTCGGGTAAGTGTAGTAACTGGGCGGGTAAGTGTAGTAACTGGGCGGGTAAGTGTAGTAACTGGGCAAGGGTAAGTGTCGTAACTGGTCGGGTAAGTGTAGTAACTGGGCGGGTAAGTGTAGTAACTGGTCGGGTAAGTGAAACTAGGGTTGTGTTGTCCGTAGACTTTTATGACATTTTCTGGGTACTAAATTAAGGTCTTTTTTTAGTTAACGTTCTTATTGGTTTGTGATATTTTTTGTTCGGGTTCTCTATCGGTTTTTAAATTCTTCCTCCTTGTGTTTTTTTAATGTGTCCCTGTATGATGGGGTGTGTTTGTTTGTTTGTTTGTTTAATTTGTTGCTTTCGTTTGTATTTTCGTCTTGTTTTCTTTTATAAATTTGTCCGGATGTAACCTAACCTAACCCAAGCCAACGCAATCCATTTTTTTAGCCCTGAACATATTGCTGTTGTGTGTGTGTGTGTGTGTGTGTGAGATTGGATTAAGTGTTTGACGTCATCACACCCTCGGGTTGTTATTGTTTGCACTATGACGTCAGTAATTCCCGGATGTCACGTCACAATGGCGGGAACATTGAGGAAATTGGTGCGGGAGTCAATTATGTCAGTTATTGGGTGTCTGAGTCCATACCTGTGCCCCACCGAGTCCATACCTGTGCCCCGCCGAGTCCATACCTGTGACCCGCCGAGTCCATACCTGTGCCCCGCCGAGTCCATACCTGTGCCCCGCCGAGTCCATACCTGTGCCCCGTCGAGTCCATACCTGTGCCCCGCCGAGTCCATACCTGTGCCCCGCCGAGTCCATACCTGTGCCCCGCCGAGTCCATACCTGTGCCCCGCCGAGTCCATACCTGTGCCCCGCAGAGTCCATACCTGTGCCCCCCCGAGTCCATACCTGTGCCCCCCCGAGTCCATACCTGTGCCCCGCCGAGTCCATACCTGTGCCCCGCCGAGTCCATACCTGTGCCCCGCCGAGTCCATACCTGTGCCCCGCCGAGTCCATACCTGTGCCCCGCCGAGTCCATACCTGTGCCCCGCCGAGTCCATACCTGTGCCCCGCCGAGTCCATACCTGTGCCCCGTCGAGTCCATACCTGTGCCCCGCCGAGTCCATACCTGTGACCCGCCGAGTCCATACCTGTGCCCACTGGAAGAAGTCAAATCTATCTCTCTCTCTCTTTGGTCCATCGCCCACTGGAGGAAGTAAAAATATATCTTACTGGTCCATGGCCCACTGGAAGAAGTCAAACATTCTCTCTCTGGCCCACTCAGAGATTGTGGTTCACTTGGGGAAACTTCTTAACACACTCTGGAGGTTCTGCTGGAGGCTGGAGGCCGTGAGGGCGGAAGCGGTGCTATACAAAACCTCCCTCGGCAACTGACAGTGACGGATGGTGGTGTGGGTGGGGTGCTGTGGGTGGGGATGGGGTAGGCGGTGTGGTGTGTGTAGGGCGGTAGTGGTGGCAGGGTAGTGGTGGTAATAACAAGAACAGCCTCGCCTCCCCACCCTTCCATCCCGACCTGACACTTCTTGAGGCAACGCCAAGCGAACGTCCGCCACAGTTCTCACCCCCACACACACACATCTTGCAATGACACTCCCATGGAACGTAACGCCAGACGAAACATTCACAATGCCTTCAATACAACTCCACCACGGGCAGTCAGTAGAGCCTGGTGTTAATTCTCCGGCCCAACGCTTCTGAAACCAACGATAGACGAATACCCACACTGAAGGGTTGTTCTGGGGGAGAGGGGAGTGAGAGGGAAGGAGGAAGGGAGGGAGGAGTGAGAGGGAAGGAGGAAGGAAGGGAGAGAGGGAGGAAGGAGTAAGAGTAAAGGAGGAAGGGAGGGAGGGAGAAAGGAAGGGAGTGAGTAGAGAGGAAGGGGAGGGGGAGAGGTTAAGGGTGGAGAGAGGTTAAGGGGAAGGTGAGACGCTAAGGGGAAGGGGAGAGGTTAAGGGAAAGGGGAAGAGGTTAAGGGAAAGGGGGTTGGTTAAAGGGAAGGGGAGAGGTTAAGGGAAAGGGGAGAGGTTAAGGGAAAGGGGGTTGGTTAAATGGAAGGGGTGAGGCTAAGGGGATGGGGAGAGACAAAGAGGAAAGGCTAAGGGGAACGTTCGATGGCAGGCTTCAGGGTTCGAACGTAAGGAAAATTGACAAGTAATTTAGTAGCTAAGTGAGAGAGAAAATCAGAGACAGTGCCGTAGAGAGAGAGAGAGAGAGAGAGAGAGAGAGAGAGGAAGGTACATGCTTTAGAGAGAGAGAGAGAGAGAGAGGGGTAACTAATCTCATCCAGTTTCCAGTGAGTCTATTAGGAAATTAGCCAATCAGGTTCCTCTTGGCTGTGTTGTGAGAGTTAACTTCCGTCCGTCTGTCTGTCATTTTTCTCCTCCCCCTACTCCTTACCCCTCACCTCCTCCTTACCCCCTCATCCCCTCCTTACCCCCTCATCCCCTCCTTACCCCCTCACCCCCTCCTTACCCCCTCACCCCTCTTTACCCCCCTCCCCCCCTCCTTACCCCCCTCCACCCCCTCCTTACCCCCCCCTCCTTACCCCCCTCACCCCCTCCTTACCCCCTCACCCCCTCCTTACCCCCTCACCCCCCACTCCTTACCCCCTCACCCCCTCCTCCTCACCCCCTCCCCCCACTCCTTACCCCCTCCCCCCACTCCTTACCCCCTCACCCCCCATTCCCTCACCCACCCCCCCACCTAGCAAACCGACGTGACTCTTAACCTAATCTGATATATATATATATATATATAATTTTTTTTTTTTTTTTTTTGTAATTGGTTGCAGCTTCCCGGGCCGCTCATTAGGAAAGTTTTGATTGGATGAGAGTGCATGGCTTCCCCTCTCCTCCTCCCTCTCCCCCTCCTCCCTCTTCCCCTCCTCCCTCTCCCCCCCTTCCTCGCCCCCCCCTCCTCTCCTCCCCTCCTCCTTCCCCCACTTAGTTGAAGTCTTTCCTTAATCACATTGGTCTAAAGTCTTCATCTCTGTTAATGATCTTTGGGGGGAGGGGGGGGGGGGGTCAGGCGTGGTGGTTGTGAGGGGGAGGAGGTGATTTGGTTGTGTACGTTCATGTTACTCTCTCTCTCTCTCTCTCTCTCTCTCTCTCTCTCTCCTGTACAGTGTGATAGCTCTACCCCTGTAAGCTATCCCTACCTTAGTGAGTTATCTCTAATTATCTCCCAGTTTTTGTCTTTGGTTGTTCCCAAGTATCTCTCTTAGTCTCTACCAATTAGATTTTCCCTTGGCTCGATTTTTGGCTCAATCTACATTAAATATACCCAGGCGTACGCTGATTGGTCCCCCCTCTCTACTCTGACGTCCATCATGACATATGCTGATTGGTTAATCTTCAATGTGACGTCAATCATGGCAGATGCTAATTGGTCGTTTCTATTTGTGATATGGGGGTGGTGTAAGGGGTATATCCGCTGATTGGTTCATCTACATAATGACGTTCACCTTGATACGTGTGCCGATTAGTCGCTTCCCGATGTTACCTGTTTCATACAGTCAGTAAAATTCTTCGCAATTAAGTTAGAAAGTTACAATAATAGGATTACCTTCATTCATTTAGTTTTATTTTATCTTAGAGACGTGTTAATAAAAGTAGTCAGGTGTGTGTGTGCCTCAATTAACCTGTCAGGTATAGTCTCCCACACCTTCATTTACCGCCTGTGGCAATAATGACTTAACCTAGATATGTGGGTGTTGTATAATGATGGTAATAAGAATAATAAGAATAATAAGAATAATAAGAATAATAAGAATAACAATAACAATAACAATAATAATAACAATAATAATAACAATAATAACAATAATAATAACAATAATAACAATAATAATAACAATAATAACAATAATAATAACAACAATAATAATAACAATAATAACAATAATAATAATAATAATAACAAATTAGTTTCGTTTTCTTAGATAAAAATATATATTTAATTATTTTTTTGTTATATCTGATAAAAAAAAATAATTGATGAAAATAATAGACAAAAACAATTAATTTTAATATATGGATAAAAAACTTCATTATATTTTATATTTTTTGAAGTAATTACGGACAGGTGAAGGTATGTTCCTATTAACCTAAGTAATTAAGGACAGGTGAAGGTATGTTCCTATTAACCTAAGTAATTAAGGACAGGTGAAGGTATGTTCCTATTAACTTAAGTAATTTAGGACAGGTGAAGGTATGTTCCTATTAACTTAAGTAATTAAGGACAGGTGAAGGTATGTTCCTATTAACTTAAGTAATTAAGGACAGGTGAAGGTATGTTCCTATTAACCTAAGTAATTAAGGACAGGTGAAGGTATGTTCCTATTAACTTAAGTAATTAAGGACAGGTGAAGGTATGTTCCTATTAACTTAAGTAATTAAGGACAGGTGAAGGTATGTTCCTATTAACTTAAGTAATTAAGGACAGGTGAAGGTATGTTCCTATTAACCTAAGTAATTAAGGACAGGTGAAGGTATGTTCCTATTAACCTAAGTAATTAAGGACAGGTGAAGGTATGTTCCTATTAACCTTAGTAATTAAGGACTTTTAATTAATTTTATATTTTTCCAACTTATAAAATCAAATATCTAGGCTTTTACCTCCGAAAAAATAAGTGAGAGAAAAAAAAATATTCCTGAAAAAATGAATTAATTGACAACTTTAACAAAAAATAATAGAAAAACAAAATTCTATCCCAAAAAATAAAGTAGACGAATCCAATTATAAAATAGAAATAACATTAAAGTGGGCATTTATGGAAGGTGTGATGACAGGTGTTGGAATAAGCTGGCATATAAATGATTATCTCCAGTGTTTGTAAACATGATTAACACACCTGCATGACGTCACTACCTGGGAGGGTAACCCACCTGCTCACGTTACCAAAGAAACCGTCACACCTTGTCTGGGAAACACGTTACTTTCTATTTCACCTTTGTAACGTGAGATACTATTGACGGGTTATATACTGAAGAATCGAGTCACTATCTGTAGGTTGGGTTGGGTTAGGTTAGGTAGGGTTAGGTTAGGTTAGGTTAGGGTTAGGTTAGGTTAGGTTAGGTAGGGTTAGGTTAGGTTAGGTTAGGTTTATAGTGACCTGACCCTTACAGTGTTGACTTTTTACACTTGGAATTTTGACCTTAGGAGTATCAACACTTGGAATGCTCGTCCTTGGAATACTAATACTTGGAATGCAACAGCTCGGGAATGGATGACATACTTTAGATCGTGTGTGTGTGTGTGTGTGTGTGTGTGTTTCTCTGCTTTTAATTTTACCGAGATATAGTGAGGGAGAGAAAGCTAGAGAGAGTTAAAGACAAGAAAGAGAGGGAGAAAATGAGTTAAAGAGAGGAAGATAAAGAATTCTCCCACATCACAGGTAATCACAGGTATTAATTAAGTACAGGTAATTACAGGTGTTAATCAAGTACAGGTAATTACAGGTGTTAATGAAGTACAGGTAATTACAGGTGTTAATGAGTGTTTCACCTTACAGAGAGGCACTAGAACGACGTGGTTTGGACGTGTCGGCGATACTGGTGTACACAGAGGGCTCTCGGCTACCTCTTCCCCTTAACACTGATACCTACGTCTTAGGAGGCAAGACCATCCGTGTCAGAGGTGAGTACTGCAGGTGTGGACGGTGACAGGTGTGTACTGCAGGTGTGGACGGTGACAGGTGTGTACTGCAGGTGTGGACGATGACAGATGTGTACTGCAGGTGTGGACGGTGAGGTCGAGAAAAGAGGCTCTCCCCCCTCCCCTCTCTCCCCCTTCCCTCCCCTCTCCCCCCCCCTCTCCCCCCCTTCCCTCCCCTCTCCCCCTCCCTCCCTTCCGGTCTTTTTCCTTTCCCTCCTTAGATTCAGTGAGTCGAATAACACGCACACACACACACACACACTCACACTCACACACACACACACACACACTACACTACACACACACACACACACACACTTAACCAAACAAGAAAGATATCAGATGGTTGAGTGGAAGTGCCCGCGTTGGCAGTAGGAGCGCCAGTGTGGGCAGAAGTGTGGGCTAGGGAGGAGGGGGAGGATGGGGGGCTGGTAAGTGCTTTATTGTTGTGAGTTGAAAGAGAATAAAGGCATAGTGTAGCACCACCACCCCCTCCCTTTTCCCCTTCCCCCTCTCTCTTCCCCCTACCTGCCCCCTCCCTCATACCCCCTCCCTCTTCCCCCCTCCCTATTCCCCCACCCCCCTTTGGCCTTGGTTGACCATCGGAACTCTTGATAAAATAAGACATTACTGTAACCCTATGGGAGGGGAGGAGGGGGAGAGGGAAGAGGAGGAAGGAAGAGAAAGAGGGAAAGGAGGGAGAGGGAGATATGAGCTGTAATAGGGAAGAAAGAAGGTACAAACAAACAAACAAACAAACAAACCCTGAACATCCTCGTGGAGATCTAGGGTAACAAGGACATATATCCACCCTTAGGGCCTCGTTTAAGAGTGTCTCCTTCTCAGGTGGTTGAGGGGGGAGGGGGGGGGTGACACAGATACTTGGTGTAATAATAATAATAATAATTAACGGTTTATTGAAAGAGCTTGGCAGCCAGAAGGCTCCCCTCTCAACTCCCCCCTCACCTCCCCTCTCAACTTCCCCCTCAACCCCCACCTCAACTCCCCCCTCAACCCCCCCACCTCA
>CAUDMG010002011.1:820000-907500 GCA_958450375.1 Homarus gammarus
ACATATTTATTGTGGCTTTTTCTTCCCTTAAGCCGGAAAAAAAGAGAACCTCTCAAATCTTTAACTTCATTACATCTCGTTAGGTGGGATAGTGAGCACCTGAAGCCCTGACAATGATTAATGTACCTTCAGGGGTTTACCTGCTGAGGGAGGAAGGAAGGTCATTTGATATATTGAGATTCTGTTAATATCCTGAAGAAGCTGGGATCCTGTGAGTAGCTGTAGGATCTCACAATGGTTCCCTGAAGGATAGTCTGTGTAGATTTCATTTGGAACCTAACCTAAACTATTTTAATTACAAATATGTTACAGTGGGAAAATATTAATTCCTTTTGTGCCTCATGAAAGACTAAACCTCCCCTCATGAAAGACTAAACCTCCCCCCATGAAAGACTGAACCTCCCCTCATGAAAGACTGAACCTCCCCCCATGAAAGACTGAACCTCCCCTCATGAAAGACTAAACCTCCCCCCATGAAAGACTGAACCTCCCCTCATGAAAGACTAAACCTCCCCTCATGAAAGACTGAACCTCCCCTCATGAAAGACTGAACCTCCCCCCATGAAAGACTAAACCTCCCCTCATGAAAGACTGAACCTCCCCCCATGAAAGACTGAACCTCCCCTCATGAAAGACTAAACCTCCCCTCATGAAAGACTGAACCTCCCCTCATGAAAGACTAAACCTCCCCTCATGAAAGACTGAACCTCCCCCCCATGAAAGACTGAACCTCCCCTCATGAAAGACTGAACCTCCCCCCATGAAAGACTAAACCTCCCCTCATGAAAGACTAACCCCCCCATGACCCCCCCCCCTATGGAAGACTAACCACCCCCCCCATGAAAGACTAAACAGAGGCTATATACAGTACACCCGGCCTGTGTATATAGGACTGTTCTCACACCTGACTAGCTAAACAGATATGTGTCTATATGCACTAGAATCTATACCCGCTTGAGTATCTATATCAATCTATCAAGTCTATTTACAGAGGAATATATTTCAGTTACGGCAGCCGGATTAGGGTTAACATTACATCAGGCTCTATATAAATAATTCTATCCACGTCAGGGAGCCGGATGGAGGTAGATCCGGTTTTGTGACCATTTTATTTGTTTAGGACTCAGTGTTAGTAAGAAAAGGGTTTAAAGGGGATGTATGGGTTTATAAAAATAGGGTCATTTGTGTAATATTTAGTGTGTGTGTGTGTGTGTGTGTGTGTGTGTGTGGAGACAGGACTAATGGTGGTTTTGTTTACTTTTACAGCCAGGGATGAGAGTCGTAGCCCTGTCAGGTCCCGTTCAGCTGGCACCCCGGGAGCTCAGCCACACCGCAAGATCTCCTCGGTGAGTTATCTCTCTCTCTCTCTCTCTCTCTCTCTCTCTCTCTCTCTCTCTCTCTCTCTCTCTCTCTCTCATAAGGAGTCTGCAATAGGCCGGTTAGTCTGTGCATGGCAGCTCCTGTCGAGAGTTACTACCACTCTCTATCATCCATGAATCTATCCAGCCTCCTTTTAAAACCTTCCAGCGTTCCAGCACTTACTACAAAGTTGCTAAGCTTGTTCCACTCGTCCACCACCCTATTTGTGAACCAGTTCCTTCCTATCTCCCTCCTAAACCTAAACTTATCCAACTTAGATCCGCTGCTACGAGTCCTGTCCTGCTCGGATATTATAAGAACTTTATTTATATTTCCTTTATTGATTCCTTTCACCCACTTAAATACTTCCATCATATCTCCCCGCACTCTTCGTCTTTCTAGGGAATGCAAGTTTAGTTTCTTTAACCTATCTTAATATGGAAGGTTTCTAAGTCCCGGAATCATTTTCGTCATTCTTCGCTGCACCGACTCCAGTGAATTTATATCCATTCTATAATAGGGGCACCAGAACTGAACAACATAATCGAGGTGCGGCCTGACTAGAGCAAGTTATAGTTGTAATAAGACCTCTGCACTCTTATTACTAAAACTTCTAGATATAAAACCCAATACTCTGTTTGCCTTATTTCGAACATAAACGCACTGTTTTCTAGGCCGTAGGTCCAGGCTTACAAGTACCTCTAAGTCTCTTTCACAAGTCGACTTCTCTAGGTTGATGTTGTTAAGGCTGTATACATTGACAGTATTGTTCTTCCAATATTCAGTACGCTGCACTTGCTGGTGTTGAATTTCATTTGCCATTTTTCAGACCACTCCTGCAGTTTATTTAGATCCTCCTGTAGTGCATTTGCATCCTGCCCTGAATTAATCTGCTGCCCTATTTTTGTGTCATCCTCAAACTTGCTTATGTCGCTGCTGATCCCAGTATCTAGATCGTTTTTGTAGATTTTGAACAAGAGTGGGCCCAGTACTGACCCCTGGTGAACCCCACTGGTTACACGGCCCCACTCAGATTTAACACCATCTACGCTGACCCTCTGCGTTCTATCGGTGAGCCATGATTTTATCCAATTTAAACCTTCCCCTCGATACCATGAGCCTTAATTTTTCTCAGAAGCCTCTGATGCGGTACTCTGTCAAATGCTTTGCTAAAGTCTAAGTAAACAACATCGTAATTTTCGTCATTATCTACTACCTCGAAGACTTTCCTAAAAAACGTCAGCAGATTTGTTGGACAATATTTTCCCTTTGTAAACTGACGTCAAACTGATCGGCCGGTAATTTGACGCTGATGCTGTCTCCCTTTTTGAATATAGGTACTACATTTGCCTGTTTCCACAAGTCTGGCACAACTCCCGTGTCTAATTTGTAAATAAAGTTACGAGGGGTCCGCTGATCTGTTCCCTACACTCTTTCAAAATTCGAGGGAAAATTTCATCCGGCCCTGGGGATTTGTCTTCTTTAATTTATTTATCTTCTTAAGAACATCCTCTTTTCTGATAGTGATATTCTTTAATTTCTCTTCTTCATTTCCCCTAAATATCAGTTCCTCCTCTGGCATTTCCTCGTGAATTTCTTCTGTGAAAACTGACCAGAAGTAGCTGTTTAATGCCTGGCTTATTTCCTCACTATCATCGATCACTTCTCCCCTCCCTGACTTTAAGGTCCCACTTTGTCCTTGACCTTTGTCCTATACCTGGAAAAATCCCTTGAGATTCGCCTTGGATTCTCTTGCTATCCTAATTTCGTAGTCCCTCTTTACCTTCCTTACATTTTTCTTAACATTCCTAGATAGTTCATTAAACCTATTTCTGAGCTGCTCCTCCCCTCCCTTTAATTTCTTATATATTCCTTTCTTTATTCCTATGTCATGTTTAAGTTTTCTGGCTCATCCACCTTGACTGAGAGATGTTTGTATAGTATTGTTTGTTTGACCTCTGACCTTTGTACGTCTGTGTGTCTTCTTCACTGTATTGTGTCTGAAAATCCTTGTACGTAAGTTAAAAAAGGTCATAAGATGTCCCCTGTCTCTTAAAGGTGAACAGTGTTACTAGAGTCTGGGAGCCTGAGTGAGTGAGGTAAAGAGTTTAGCTGGCCTTCGAGGCCTTCTACGTTCATGAGAGGAGTCTTGTCATGTCGGGTTCAGATTTGACAGGATAATGTGTGTGTGTGTGTGTGTGTTAAAGTCTCTCTCACGTAATATGGGCTCCTTATGGTCTGTCAGTCTATCGTCAGGTGCTACACAATCCTAGATGTTATATACAAGTTACACACACACACACACACACACACACACACACACACACACACACACAGATTGACCGCTGATGTATCTACATATCACGTTTAATTAATTATTATATTACCTTTGGAATTACTATAATGATCCTTCTATTATGCAACGTCAGGTTAGGTCAAAGGTCAAAGGATATTGTGTTGGGGGGAGGTAAGTGAAATGTGATGGGTAGTGACCGTAGAGTAGTGGCGCAATTTCTACTTACCCACCCACCCTCTCTCTGTCTGTCTGTCTGTCTGTCTGTCTTTCTCTGTCTCTTTGTCTGTCCCTCTGTCTGACTGTCTGTAATATTGACGTTTTCGTAAATTGCACAGACACCCTAGTTCGCTTGTGTGCCAGCCCTTGCTATGGTCCAATTAGTACCTTCATATGTGGTTGAGTTTCATTTTATTCCCCGCCATCCAGGGAGGGAGAGGAGGGTTTAGGGGGGTGCTGAGGAATTGTGTCTGTCTGTCTGTGTATCTGTGTATCTTTCTATATATATCTGTCTTTCTGTCTGTCTGTGTCTGGGGAGGTCAACTTAGCTTAGCTTAGCTTATGTTATATGAGAGGAGTTCCATAACCAGTATTATGTGAAGTTTCTAACCTAACCTAACCAAATCCACCCTAATCCAACAAGCCATTGCATTCCCACCCCAACCGCACCCCACCCCAACCGCACCTCAACCCCAACTCTACCCCAACCCCACCTCACCCCACCCCAACCCCACCCCACCCCAATCCCACCTCAACCCCACCCCAACCCAACCCCACCCCAACCCCACCCCAACCCAACCCCACCCCACCCCAACCCCACCCCAACCCTACCCCAACCCACCCCAACCCCACCCCAACCCCACCCCAACCCTACCCAACCCCACCCCAACCCTACCCAACCCCAACCCCACCCCAACCCAACCCACCCCAACCCTACCCCACAAATATAATGTTATATTAATGATTGTTGTTGTGTGTGGCCATAGAGTCATCGAGGGGGCCAGGGTAGGTTCCCCTGGGGTGGGACGTCAACTGAGGACTGCTCCCCCATGACTGACGAGAGAACCAACGGTGGTACGTCCGCCTCACACGAAGGGTCACTCAAGGCTGCTCGGTCCAACAAACAAAACAACAGGTGGTCCTCCATATTCCCCTCTAGCGGTGTTGGGTGTTTGAGTAGTGGTGGAGATTGTTAGAGCGGTGTAATCTGGATCTCCTTGCAGTATGTGGGTGTTGGAGGTAGTGGTGGAGAGTGTTGGAGAGGTGTATACTGTATCTCCCTTCAAGGTAAGTGAGGTGTTGGAGGTAGTGGTGGAGAGTGTTGGAGAGGTGTATACTGTATCTCCCTTCAAGGTAAGTGAGGTGTTGGAGGTAGTGGTGGAGAGTGTTGGAGAGGTGTATACTGTATCTCCCTTCAAGGTAAGTGAGGTGTTGGAGATAGTTATGGTAGGTGTTGGAGAATGTCTTGTTGGTGGTGGGTGTTGGAGATGTAGTATATTATATTTCCCTCCAAGGTAAGGGAGGTGTTGGAGATGTTGCTGTTGGAGGGGTTTTTTCAGTAGTACCCCACCCAGGCACAGGTCACTGACCCACAACGGGGCCTGGGGGGCGAGAAAATAATAATGAATAATAATAATATTATCTATTATTATTATTATTATTATTATTATTACGACAATTAATAAAATTAATAGCAAATTAATTCAAATAATAATAATAACCGTAAATAAATACAAAAAACGAAAAAAAAAGATCAATAGTGAGAAACAAGTTATTTATGTTGTGTTGTCAATAGTAAGAGAAACAAGACCCTGCAATTGTGTGTAAATGAGGCAGAAAGTCAGCTCAGCAACCTGGTCACATATGGCAGCAGGGTCTACCATTATGCTTCCAATATCTTCCCAGGCGGTAGTACCTCCCTGTTTGGTAGACAGACAAAGAGAGTGTAATACACTATACAGCCCTGCAACACGAAGAGGGGGGGTGTGTGTAATATTAATAATAATAATAATAATAATAATAATAATAATAGTTATAATAATAATAATTAACGGTTTATTGAAAGAGGATGGCAACCGGAAGGCTGAAAATATACAGTTACATAATTGGGGAATGGGTCACTTGATTGACCAATAATATACAAGTAACATAAGTGATATAAATATGATATATAATGACTAGATGGGGAGAAGCTCATACTACAGTTCATTTCAACATAGTGACAGTGCAAAAAGTAGTATTTACTGGGAGTGAATACTCTGGTTGATTACAAGTTATTGATAATTTTTACAATGGTTGGGACTGGGCTGTTCTTATAGCGATCAGTTCGTGCTCGTATGGGCTGGATGCGGTTGTGGTGTCGAACAGCAATTCTCGGGCTAGGGATCTCAGGTGGTAGTAGGAGCCGGTGTCGAGGATGGTGTAGAAGCTTCTCACCAAAATGCAGATGAGGTCGTGGTGATGGTCAGAGAGAGTCGAAAAGGTCAGTGTGTTGAGCGCTTCTTGATATGTGGAGTAGGAAGGGGAGAGAATAATCTTGCATGCCCTCTTTTGCACTTTTTCTAGGTGTTTACGTTGTGTGGCATTTAGGGAGGAAGACCAGGCAGGGAGGCATAGGTGAGCTTGGGAAGTATTAATGTTGAGTAAACACTGATGAGCTCGGGGGCAGGAACTCCCAGGGACTTGAGTCGGCGGAGGAGGTGGAGACGGAAACTGGAGGATTCGACAACTTCACTGACGTATGTTATCTAAATTAGTTTATCTGTAGTGACGTCGAGGAGCTTAGTGGAGTCCACAACCTGGAGTGTGTTGGGACCTAAAGTAATGGAAGGGGGTGGGACAAGGTCGGAGGAGAGGTTGATGTGCATAGCCATGGTCTTGGTATGGTTGATGGTGACGTGGTTGTTGGTGGCCCCAATTTATGAGACTGTTCAATAAATCCTGAAGGGCGGTGTTGTCGGGAGCAGAGTTGTTGACACTGATCCCAATGGTGGAGTCGTCGACATATTTCCAGCGAGCAGAAGTTTCCCTTAGGGCATCATTGATAAGCATAAGGAAGTAGAGCGGTCCCTTCTTGGTGCCTTGCTGGACGCCACAGGCGAGTGACTGAAAGGTGGAGACAGCCCCTCGGAAGCGTACAGCTTGGCGTCGGTAACTAAGGAAGTCTGTAAGCCATGGTATAAGACTTCTTCAAAACCCGAGGTCGATAATTTTCTTGTTTAAATTGCGGTCGACTAGGTCAAATGCTTTGGTGAAGTCAGTGAAGGCGACAGCCACATGTGTGTGTGTGTCGTTGACGTCTTAAGGACTCAGTCAACGTTTCTCTCTCTCTCTCTCGTCTCCAGAGGGACCTGCCGATACCAGTTAGGTTTGTGGCAGGACATTGTTGTGAGAGTTGGCGAGATATACTGTATATATATGAGAGAGAGAGAGAGAGAGAGAGAGAGAGAGAGAGAGAGAGGTTAGGTTAGGTGGGTATCGGATGGGGGTAGTGGGTGTTGAAGGGGTGGGCGTGAGGGGCTGTGGTGGGGGGTGGGTGGAGAGGTTTAAAGCAGTGTATAATGAATAGTACCCACGTGGAGGAGGGGCGTATCCCGAACTCAGCTACAAGAGGGAGATTATCGCCCTTGTGTGAGGTGGTGTTAAGGGTCGTGTTTACAGGGTGAGGGGGAGGCTGGGGTTGTGGCACTGTGTCTACTGGGGAGAGAGGGGGGGGGGGAGATATGGCACCTTCTGCTCTTCCTTTTCCTCCCCTGTTATTTGATTTCAAAGTTGATTATCCTCTTCTTTATTCTCCTCCTCCTCTTCCTTCCTCCTCCTCTTCTTCCTCCTCCTCCCCATTCTCACCTCCCTTCGCCTTTTCGTCCATTCCCTTCCCTTCACCCTCTCCCCTTTCTTTCTTCCCTCTTCTTATTCACTATCACCATTTCTCCTCTTCCCTCTCTCTCCCCCCTCTCCTCCCTCTCTCCCCCCTCTCCTCCCTCTCTCCCCCTCTCTCCTCCCTCTCTCCCCACCCTCTCCTCCCTCTCTCCCCACCACTCAGTCGTAATCAAAGAGAATTCGCCATTAGTGATGTATTTTATATGCAAATTCAACGCCACTATTTCCCCTTTCTCACGCATCTTCTCCCCTCACTCTCCCCTCACTACCCACACTCTACCCTCAGCTCCCCTCACTCTCCCCTCACTCTCCCCTCACCCCCCCCCCCAGCGCCTCTATATGAGTTACTAAGGATTTCTTGGTAATGTGTGTGTGTGTCATAGTTACTTTCTGTACACATTAAACACACACACACACACACAGACAGACACACACACACACACACACACAGACAGACAGACAGACAGACACACACACACACACACACAGAAAATTAAGCTGTATCTTAATAACCTAAGACTAACCTAACCAAACCTGACCTGACCTGACCTAACCTAATGTGGGATAACACTATCTTACCCCCAAGTCAACTGTTAGCCGTAAAGCTGGCAGTACACATAAACAACAGCCAGACAAAGACCCTTATAACTTATTAGGGATGACACTATCTTTCCCCTCCCCCAGCCCCTCCCCAGCCCCACCCCCCCCACCCCAGCCCCACCCCCACCCCGCCCCGAGGAGTCATCCGCCTCCATAATGGTCAATATACACGCCTAAGTCATCGGGATAAACACCTTTAAACGCCTCGTGGGTTGACACTCTCTTGCACCTTAATGCCATAGAGGTCTCTGTTACTGATAAATCCTGTGAGAAAAGCGTCCTTATGAACCGCAGTGTGGGATAACATCATCTTCCCCAGTCTAGCTTGGGTGTTTCGTAAGATCAAAGTCACTTCTCCTCACCCCCTGCCTTCCCCCTCACCCCCCTGCCTTCCCCCTCACCCCCCTACCTTCCCCCTCACCCCCCTACCTTCCCCCTCACCCCCCTGCCTTCCCCCTCACCCCCCTGCCTTCCCCCTCACCCCCCTGCCTTCCCCCTCACCCCCTGCCTTCCCCCTCAACCCCCTGCCTTCCCCCTCAACCCCCTGCCTTCCCCCTCAACCCCCTGCCTTCCCCCTCACCCCCTGCCTTCCCCCTCACCCCCTGTCCTCCCCCTCACCCCCTACCTCCCCCTCACCCCCTGCCTTCCCCCTCACCCCCTGCCTTCCCCCTCACCCCCGTCCTTCCCCCTCCCCCCCTGTCCTCCCCCTCACCCCCTGCCTTCCCCCTCACCGCCCTGCCTTCCCCCTCACCCCCTGGCCTTCCCCCTCACCCCCTGCACTTCCCCCTCACCCCCTGCCTTCCCCCTCACCCCCCTGCCTTCCCCCTCACCCCCTGCCTTCCCCCTCACCTCCTGCCTTCCTTTCTCTCCCTCCTTCTTCCTCATCTTTCCTCTCTTCCTTCCCCTCCCCCTCCTTCTCCTCCCCTCCTCCCCCCCACTTCCCCCACCGAATATAGTAAAAAGTGGAGACAGTACGTGACCTTAACAACCATTCCATTCCCTGCAAGGTGATTGGTTGATGGGGTCTAATTGCCATTGTTATTGTAATTTTTGTCCTTGGATTATGGAGAGAGAGAGAGAGAGAGAGAGAGAGAGAGAGAGAGATGGTGTGGGATAGCATACTCTTACCTCGACCTACTTAACACCTACCAGAAAGGTCAAAACACCAGCATAAACACGCGCTGATGACGTGCACTCAGACGTGGTGGTACTAGAGGTGATATAGGTATGGGGAATAGGTAGGAGAATCACCCTCATGTACTGTGGTGGTATAGCATTGTCTTGTACCCCCCTCTCCCTCCCCCTCCGACCTTCGTGTTGCGTGGGATAGAGGCGAGCATTGCTTGGATAGCACTTTCTTGCCCCCGGCTTGGTTAGGACACGTGTTGAATGTCAAGAGACGCGCACACACACACACACACACACATGAACAGACATATACACACATACGCACATACATGCACTCACGCACATACACGTACACACACACATACACACACACATACACACACACACACACACACACACACACATACACACACACACACAGGGAAAACAGGCCGTGTGATGTGCGTGGGATGACACTATTGCATTCCCCCAGACACACTTAAGGACACAATACAAAGATACTTCCAACAGATTACCGGCTTCATGAACACCCTCCCCCCCCACTGGGATAACACTGTCTTACCCCCTGCGGTAACATATACACGGAGGGTACACAAACACACGATAAATCTTAGGGATAATGGCCCTTGTGAACGCCATGGCCTAACACTATCTTGCATTAGAGATTCTCCTGTTGATAGAGGTCACAGACACATCATAGTTCTTGGTGATAATAGACCTTGTGGATACAGTCGGATGATACTATGTTGCCTCCACATCCACCCCCCCCCCCTCTCCCGGCCACACGACCTACAAACACACGAGTGATAAGGGATGAGCTCCTCCCCCTCACCCCGCGGGAACACCTGCACGGACAGGTGTGTGGCACAAGTGTCGTGGGGGCGGGGGGGAGAGAGAGAGAGTCATCGATATGTAATAAATGAGAGAAGAGAGATATTAGCAGTATGAAAGAGAGAGAGAGAGAGAGAGAGCAGGTGTCATTAAAGGGTGTGTGTGTGTGTGTGTTTTATTCAGATGATATTGATGGTTATGTCATGTTAGGTCGGGTCAAGTTAGGTTAAGTTAGGTCACCTTAATTATACCGGTTAAGAACAGCTGTACTGGTAGTTAGGGCACATTGTGAAAATGATCACTATGGTTACAACAACAACAACAACAACATAACAACAACAAAAACAAAACAACAACAACAACAACAAAACAACAACAACAACAACAAACACTTTTTATCGTAACTTCAACATTTATACACAATATATAAAGTAACTTACACAGTACACACACACACACACACACACCGTATGCGAAGAGGATCAACTGTCGACTCTGTTAAGTCACGAGAAGTCAGCCCGTGTTGTTACTGTCATTTGGTAAGCTCCTTCAAGTGTCCTGTGGGTGGGTGGGTGGAGGGAGGGGGGAAGGGAGGGGTGGATGGGTGGTAATGCGAAGTGGTGGTGATAAGAGGAGAAAGAGAGAGAAAGGGGAACAGAAAAAGAGAGAGAGAAAGACAGAGGAACAGAAAAACGAGGGAAGGGGATAAGCAGAGAATGGAAGAGGAGAGGGAAGGGGAGGGGGACAGAGGGAGAGGAAGGGGGAGGGGGGGTTATATGAGTGTGTGAGGGTAGCAGGTAGAACCAGCAGTTTACACCTGTGCTGGAGTAGTTCGCCTCGAGTCAGTGTTGCCTTCAGTACAACTCCGTCGACCATTATAGCGAGATATTAATCGACCATCAGACGTTAATATTATAAACATGAGTGATGAAAAGTGAACTGGATGACTGTAGAGGTGTTGTGGGGTGTGGAGAGGTGTTGCGGGGTGTAGAGAAGTGGTGTATGCAGGTGTATTGTACTGTGGTATAGTGAAGAGTCGTTTATCGTCACTAGAAAATATATTAGTGGTTATTTAACGACACCTTAACTACACCAGATAGGTAAAATGTTCACCTGGGGGGGGGGGGTGTAGTAAGGTGTAATCAAGGTGTATTGCCAGCCCTCCTGACGACAGCAAATGTGTTTGTGTGTAGGGGGAGGGAGGGGGGTATTCCTGCTGGTGGTAGTTATGATGGTAGGGGGGGGGGAGGGTCACCTGTTTATTATGATGCTGTGAGTGGTAGAGTGAAGGTGTGGTTAAACTGCCAGTGAGTGCCAGTGGTTGACGGTGCCACAAATGATGAGTCACCCTCACACAAAGTAGGAAAGGAACATATTTACTGATGAACAAGAAAATTGACAAAAAATTATGATAAAAATACTTACTTTTGTGTTGATGGAGAAAAGTGACGAGTAATTTGGTGGTGAAAATGGTGGTGATGATAATCTAGTGGTGTCAGCAGTGGTGTAAACAGTGGTGTAAACAGGGGTGTAAACAAAGGTGAAAATGGGTTGATAAATCAGGAAAAAGAAGGAAAAAAATAAACTTTATGGTTAGGTAGGCTAGGCTAGGCTAGGCTAAGTTAGGTTAGGTTAGGTTACATTAATCAAGTCTAACAACTTTAGGTTTAATATGGAAAATATGAACACTTTGACAATGTAACTATCACCTTAATATTACCCCCCATAACCTAACCTCCCCTCCCCTCACCTCCCCTCACCTCCCCTCACCTAACCTCCCCTCCCCTCACCTAACCTCCCCTCCCCTCACCTCACCTCCCCTCCCCTCACCTCACCTAACGTAACCAGCTGAAATTAGAAGAAAAATCCCTTCCTTAATATCTAGATGATGTTGAGGATTCCAACCCCTCGTTCCTACCACCTAATTACCTCTAATTACCTGCGCTAACCCAGGCACGAGGCCAAAATAGACTCTGGGTCTTCATTAAATTGTCTCATGGGGAGAGAGAGAGAGAGAGAGAGAGAGAGAGAGAGAGAGAGAGAGAGAGACGGAAAATGGAATTGATGTTGGAGTAAATAAACACACAGACAGACAGACAGGTAGATACACCCACCCACACACACACCCACCCACACACACCCACCCACCCACCCACAGTGAATCTTATATCCAGGTGTGACCTTGTGTATGTGGCCCAGGTGAACACTGGATCACCTGTTGATGTGCACACACCTGTTGATGTACACACCCCTGTTGATGTACACACACACGCACACACACCTGTTGATGTGCACACACCTGTTGATGTACACACACCTGTTGGTGTGCACACACCTGTTGATGTACACACCCCTGTTGATGTACACACACACCTGTTGATGTACACACACCTGTTGGTGTACACAAAGGATCTCTCTCTCTCTAATGTGGCTGTGTGCAAGACGGACGGACACACACACACACACACACACACACACACACACACACACCTACTCACCTCCCTTAGGATCTCCGCCCCCCAAAAAATCGACCAATCAGCGTTCTTGATGGGGTGTAACACCACTCATCAACGGGCCAATTAGAACCAAGATATCGCAGCTTTCATCCAGTCATTATTAACGTTGTGGAATTTTACTCTTAGGTGGAAGGGAAGAGACAGACAGACAGACAGACAGAGAAAGAAAGTGAGTGAGAGATAGAGAGAGAGAGAGAGAGAGAGAGAGAGAGAGAGAGAGAGAGAGAGAGAGAGAGAGATAAGCTCTAAAACAAAAGACAATAAATAAGAAAAATACCTGAGCTGACCAATGAGGGAGGAGGAAGAGGGGAATAATGGGAATGGGTAGGAAGGAGTGGGGTGGTGGCCTGAGAGAAGGGGGAGGGGGAGGGAAGGGGAGAGGGGGGATTTTTTTGGTCTGCCTTGTTTGGTTTGTATTACTTGTCTGTGAATATTGAGAGAGGATCATGATGGAGGGAGAGATAGAGAGGGGAAGGGGGAGTGAGAGAGGGGGTTAGGGGGTGGAGGGGTGGAGAGAGAGAGAGTTGAAACCTTATAAAAGTATCTGATCGATTGACTGAGGTGGCAGGACAAGGAGCTTAACCTAACCTAACTTAACCTAACTTTAACCTAACCTAACTTAACTTTAACCTAACCTAACTTAACTTTAACCTAACTTAACTTTAACCTTACATAACTTAACTTAACTTTAACTGAACTTTAACCTAACCTAACTTAACTTTAACCTAACCTAACTTAACTTTAACCTAACCTAACTTAACTTTAACCTAACTTAACCTAACCTAACCTAACTTAACTTTCACCTAACTTTAACCTAACCTAACTTAACTTTAACCTAACTTAACTTTAACCTAACCTAACTTAACTTTAACCTAACCTAACTTAACTTTAACCTAACCTAACCTAACTTAACTTAACTTTAACCTAACCTAACCGTGGGTAGCTCCAGCCTAGCATGTTATTACCCCGCCCTGCCGCCATAAACCCCCGTGAACGACGTTTATACGAGAGGTGACGACAACGCCGCCTATAACCATGTGAGAAGCTTATTGACGCAATATACGCACCTCACTGAGAAGCGACACCTCCCCTGACTTGACGCAAACGATACCCAAAAACGACATCTCTATGGACGCAATATACGCAGTCTATAATTCAGTGAGAGGAACTTATTGACGCAATATTGACGCATCTCATAACAAAACACTGCGTCTCCATTCATACAATTTACGCAACGTATAACAACAGGTGATAGCTTCATTGACGCACTTTACGCAAATAGTTCCCCCCCCCAAAAAAAAATGGAGGGGAGAGTGAAGGGGTGAAATGGATGGAGATAAAAAGGAGAGAGAGAGAGAGAGAGAGAGAGAGAGAGAGAGAGAGAGAGAGCCTATTCACGGCGCCTCTGTGTGTGATGGTATTGGCAGCCTCTACACCCTGGGAGAACTCCAAATTGTCCTCCTGGGCGACACAATATTGCGACAGTTTACCATTGATCTGCAAGTTTATTTGAGTTATCCCTTAGAATGTGTTTTTTTTTCTATTGTGGGCGGGTATTGTGGTACTGGACGACCCCCCCCCCCCCCGGCCCCGTTACCACCCCCTTCCACTCTTCCTCCTCCTCCCCCCTCCTCCTCCTCCCTCCTCCCCCCTCCTCCTCCTCCCCCCTCCTCCTCCTCCTCCCCCCTCCTCTTTCCCCCCTCCTCCTCCTCCCCCCTCCTCTTTCCCCCCTCCTCCTCCTCCCCCCTCCTCTTTCCCCCCTCCTCCTCCTCCTCCTCCTCCTATTCTTCCTCCTCCTCCTTCCACCTTGTCCTCCCTCTTCCACCTTGTCCTCCCTCTTCCACCTTGTCCTCCCTCTTCCACCGTGTCCTCCCTCTTCCACCGTGTCCTCCCTCTTCCACCTTGTCCTCCCTCTTCCACCTTGTCCTCTCCCACTTCCACCTTGTCCTCCCACTTCCACCGTGTCCTCCCTCTTCCACCGTGTCCTCCCTCTTCCACCGTGTCCTCCCTCTTCCACCTTGTCCTCCCTCTTCCACCTTGTCCTCCCTCTTCCACCGTGTCCTCCCTCTTCCACCGTGTCCTCCCCCTTCCACCTTGTCCTCCCTCTTCCACCTTGTCCTCCCTCTTCCACCTTGCCCTCCCTCTTCCACCTTGTCCTCTCCCTCTTCCACCTTGTCCTCCCACTTCCACCGTGTCCTCCCTCTTCCACCGTGTCCTCCCTCTTCCACCGTGTCCTCCCTCTTCCACCTTGTCCTCCCTCTTCCACCTTGTCCTCCCTCTTCCACCGTGTCCTCCCTCTTCCACCGTGTCCTCCTCCTTCCACCGTGTCCTCCTCCTTCCACCTTGTCCTCCTCCTTCCACCTTGTCCTCCCTCTTCCACCTTGTCCTCCCTCTTCCACCGTGTCCTCCCTCTTCCACCTTGTCCTCTCTCTTCCACCTTGTCCGCCCTCTTCCACCTTGTCCTCCCTCTTCCACCTTGTCCTCCCTCTTCCACCTTGTCCTCCCTCTTCCACCTTGTCCTCCCTCTTCCACCGTGTCCTCCCTCTTCCACCTTGTCCTCCCTCTTCCACCTTGTCCTCCCTCTTCCACCTTGTCCTCTCCCTCATTTCCTCACCCACGTCCTCCACTCGGACTTGTCACTCTTCTCGTTATCTCTCCCTTTCCGCTTCGCTTCCCTTTCCCTCCTTCCCTCCCCCTCTCATCTTCCCTTCCTTCTCTCACTTCCCCTTTTCCACCTCTGCTTCCCTCAATGTCTACTCTCCCGTCTTTCCCTCCTCCACCCTCCTTCCCCTCACCCTTCCCTCCCCCTCCCTCCCCCTCCCCCTCCCCTCCCCCTCCCCTCCCCCTCCCCCTCCCCTCCCCCTCCCCTCCCTCCCCCTCCCCAAAACGACATACTTGACAAAAAGTGTTGAAAGTAATGGCCACTTGAAATTAAGTCAATTGCCATTAAATAACCGGGCCATTTAGCAGGTATGTTAGATTAGATTAGGTTAGGTTAGGTTAGGTTAGGTTAGATTAGATTAGGTTAGGTTAGGTTAATGTTGAGTTTCCTTACTTCTCGTCTGTCACTGCCTTCGTTGATAGTCAATAATCTGCGTTTATTATTATTATAGGCAGTAGTATTACGTTAATAATTAAATTCCATATATGATGTAAAAAAAATCCATTTCGTTTATTTTCTGTTGATTTAATAATTATATAACACTTATTGGTGGCCCAGAACACAGCCGCCAGTGAGAGATGAGTCACACCCACACACGTTAACTGTGCAGTATTTACCATATTAAACCGTTAAATATCCACATAGGTAAACAGTGCTTAGTCTTGGAAGTCTTGTGTGTGTGGTGAGTGTAAACTGTGATGTGGTGAAGTGAACTTGTATATAATAGTGCAAGCTGCGTGTTGGAGGTGGTACTCAGAAGTGTCCTACAACTTGGAGTGTCAGCTGGGTGTTGAGAAGGTCCGGTAACGAGGAGGAGGAAGCGACACACAAACAGTCACTACAGGGAAACTTTTTAAAAATTTCTCCTCTCAAGTACGACGGACAAACGTTTAACTGGGGGTCTTGGAGAAAGTTTTGGCAGTGTTGCATGTGTGGATGTTGTGCTGCCTTCCACCTCTTGTTGCCGAGGTGTTGAGGGCAGCACCAGGTAGCAGCACAGTCGCTCCTCAGGAAAGTATCTGAAGGAGGAAAAAGAATCCTTCAGGAAGTGGTGGTCAGAGTAGCCCCGACGAGATCCCGGTCTCTACCCCAGAGATGGAGACCTTCCCTGACCAGCGGCCCTCGTCAGCTTCACAGACCACCGGAGCGGAGGAGGCAGAGCCATTGATCCCCGACGACTCTCAAGGTCAAGGTAGTTTTTCTGCCAGTGACGACCACCACGACGACGACGCTGCAGGAAGAGTCGTCGCCAGCAACCCGAGGTTCGTCAGGTCCTTCAATAGGCGGATACGAACCCGCGAGCCGAAAGGGTTGAGGTACAAGACAGTCTCAGGTGCCATTGACTTTAGACAGCCAGAATTTAGAGAGAGAGAAGAGGAAGACAGCAACAGCCAAGAACGAAGGAGGAGCGAGTCACAAGCAACAGTCGACAACACAGAGAACCTAACACACGGCGGCAGGGTGAGGACTGTGTGTGTTGTAGACGGGAACGACAATGACTGTGAGGTCCTCTGCTCCCCGGGATCCGACGAGGTCTTCTGGGACCCCGACACCTCCCTGGATACCCGCCTACTGGAGTCAACGTCGATCTTTTATGATACTTCCTCCTGTGTCCAGAAACCAACTCTGAGTCTCGTTACTGAGGCAGAACAACACAAGGACGGGGAGAAGGACTCCACGTCGATGGTACCCGGAGATGACTGTGTCGACGCTGACTATTCGAAGCCGAAAGACCATGGTGGAGGATTGTCATTCTTCTCTCGCCTGAGTAAGAGCGTCTCCCTCAAGAGAAAATACGGCAAGTCCTACGGCAAACCATACACGGTCCCTATCAGTGATGAGAAACATGAGAGAGATAAACCAGTAGCTAAGGAGAACCTGGAGAGTATCCTGGAGAACTCTCAGGAGAAGAACAAAGAGAACTCCCCCAAGAACCAGCAGTCTCGGTTCTTCTTCCCAGCGTCGGATTGGTTGACGGGCGACACAGTGCTCCAACACATGTCTCTTGAACCTCCAGGTGACAGTGGGTCTGGTGAGGCCCTCAGTCCAGGGGCTCACCGGGATGTTGACACTTCTCCCACCAGGACGGAGGAAACTGCAGAAGATGTAACAAAACTGGAGCAGTTTGTCAGTCTCTCTCGGAACGAAAAGGCGACCTCCTCTCTGGTGTGTATAAACTCCCCCCCGCCTCCCAGAACGAAGAAACCCACACCTGTTCCTCTCACTATCCAGAACAAGTTACCTGAAGGGGACCAGGAGTTAGGTAGTGCTAGTGATCCTCCAGGTGTCGAGTCCTCAGGTGAGTCAGCTGGCTTGTCAATAACTCATCAGATTTTTAGTCCAGTACGATCTAAAGGTGTAAGTAATACCTTCTACAATCTTTGGCCGACGGTCTTTCCCAACCCAGCCAGTAATGCAAAGTCTCTGGCTGATCAAACTGTCAGTAGGAAATCCAGTTCAGAAATAAACAGTCAGAGTGACACCAGTCAACAGTCAAGCCCCCGGTCGGTGTCGTCAGCGAAGCCACAAGAGGACAAGTTTCCTGGAGGTATTGGGAAGACATGTGAAAATGTTTATCTCATTCAGCAGTCAAAAGTCGCCAGCCATCAGCGGCCACAACCCCTCGACCACAGCATGTTATCACAGCAGACTGTCAGCAGCAGGACACCAAGCAAGGTCGGCCAGGTAGAAGGAAACACCCCGAAGAAGAGTAAGTTTCGCCCATCTTTCGTCTTCAACACCGAGAACACCTCAAAGAAAGGCGAGGCTGAGAGAGCATCCATGAAGGAGAAGACACAGAAGAAGGAGAAGATAACTGGCGAGAGGAAGGCGACTGAGGCCAAGGCTTGTTTAGTCTCCAACAGGCTCAGGAGAGTTGGAGCAATCAAGATGTGTGAAGATTTCCAGCATCTTCTTCCCGACGACAGTCACGTCTCCCTCACGAGTGTGTTCACCATCACTGACCACAACATGGCCACCCCGCCAGACCAGCAGGACAAGAGGCCTGGTCTGGACCCCAATTCCGGTATTAAAAGAGACTCGCACAACAAGAGGGCAGGTGTAGACTCCGCCGCAAGTATACGGAATCTGTCCTCTACTGGAGCCATACCAAAGACAAGCAACTTAAACAAGACTCTTCAGGTGACGCTTAAAGACGTGACCAAACTCAAGGGTTCCAGTGAGGTCAAAGTCTCAGAACTAGAAAACAATAATACTGAACAAGAACGTCAGGAGCCGCCAGAAACAAAGAAGGGTCAAGGAAAACACTCCAGGAAGCGCGGGAAGCGATCAATGGAAAGATCTATATCTGTGCCTTTCTGGACCAAGTTCTGCTCTCAGGACAGCAGTGATCCAGGTACTGACAGTGTTGCTAGTTCAGATAAGAAACTCTCAAACGGCGAGAAAGTGACGACTGAAGACTCAAAAGTCGAGGCTGGAAAGATTAAGTCATCGCCCGTCAGTGGTGATCGTCAGCAGACCAAGTCATCACACAAGAGAGCCAGATCACAGGACCTGACTAAGACCTTCAAGGACGAGCTGTTCTCGTTAGCGGCTCCCGAGAGGTCCTCTTCTTACGGCAACATATCCAGGCTGAAGCAAGAGGTGTCATCCACGCTGGCTCCTGTCCACTTCCTCCCACTAGAGTCTCCGTCAGTCAGCAACTCAGAGGACTCGGGAGTGTGGCAGAGGCACATGAGCTGCAGCGACATTATTGAAATTGGGAAAGAAGCGCTCGAGTCTCCAAGGCTGACTCGAGCCTTTCGTGACTCCAAGATGATGAGCACCTCGGCCTTCTGCCTCACGAGCCACTCAGCCAAGAAGTCCTCTTCCACCAAAGGCTCCTCGCCACCTGCCCTTATTGGCGAGGATACATCTCATTCAGAAGGTTCCTTGCCCCCCTCGCCTTCAGGGCTCTCCACCAGGAAGTTGGGGTCGTCACAACTACAGTACACGTCACCCTACGACCTGGTCACACAGGCCAGGGACAAACCTTACTACCAGCGCCTAATTAACGTCTTCCACATACAAGCTACGGTGAGTCCTTAAGAATAAGTCCATGACAGTTCATTACAGTCCACGGTAAGTGCTTGGCAGGTCAGCTGACAGGCCGGGGCAGGTCAGCTGACAAGGTAGGGAACTCTATCACAGGCCCATGATAGTCTTGCTGATGAAACCGTCCCACTTAGTATTGACTGTAGTGAGTGGAGAACCGGGACAGGTGACTGTTGAGTGACTGTAGTGAGTGGAGAACCGGGGCAGGTGACTGTTGGGTGACTGTAGTGAGTGGAGAACCGGGGCAGGTGACTGTTGAGTGACAAGTGAGTGGAGAACCGAGGCAGGTGACTGTTGAGTGACTGTAGTGAGTGGAGAACCGGGGCAGGTGACTGTTGAGTGACTGTAGTGAGTGGAGAACCGGGGCAGGTGACTGTTGAGTGACTGTAGTGAGTGGAGAACCGGGGCAGGTGACTGTTGAGTGACTGTAGTGAGTGGAGAACCGGGGCAGGTGACTGTTGGGTGACTGTAGTGAGTGGAGAACCGGGGCAGGTGACTGTTGGGTGACTATAGTGAGTGGAGAACCGGGGCAGGTGACTGTTGAGTGAATGTAGTGAGTGGAGAATCGGGGTAGGTGACTGTTGGGTGACTACAGTGAGTGGAGAACCGGGGCAGGTGACTGTTGAGTGACTGTAGTGAGTGCAGAACCGGGGCAGGTGACTGTAGTGAGTGGAGAACCGGGGCAGGTGACTGTTGGGTGACTGTAGTGAGTGGAGAACCGGGGCAGGTGACTGTTGAGTGACTGTAGTGAGTGGAGAACCGGGGGGGGGGGGGGTGATTGTTAGAACCGTGGAAGACAGTCTACAGCACTGACTGTTAAATTTTGAAGACAGTTAATAGGTAAAAAAATCAAGAGTGTTGGGTGTAGTGTATAAGGCAACAGTTAAAAAAAATTGACTGACTGTATCATCTGAAGAAAGTAACTGTGTAAAGGTGTGTTTGTTACCTAACCACTCAACAGTTAAAAAGCTCTAGCATTTACAGCAGTGTATGACAAACAGTCAGTAGGAGTGGACGTTAGAGAGAGCACAGTTAACAGTCGAGGGAGGTGACTGGCTGGCGGACCATCTCTTAAGGAACTAACACACACACACACCCTCTTATTCCCTAGAGTTATTGTGTAAGTTTACCATTCGTGTATGTGCCACGTACGTTTCCATGTATGTATCATGAAACTCAATTTAACACACGGCCAAAACTCATATCTTATCGGGAAACTTGACTCGCCAAGTTTTTCTCGTAAGTCATTTCTCAGGACAAAGTTTTCCTCACAATTTGGTAACAAGTGGATTATTTAACACTCTCTCTCTCTCTCTCTCTCTCTCTCTCTCTCTCTCTCTCTCTCTCTCTCTCTCTCTCTCTCTCTCTCTCTCTCTCTCGGTAATGGCTGTATAAACTTTGTGCTTCTTATTTACAATTTCTATGAGAACTTTTATTCCCAGGTGTGTGTGTGTGTGTGTGTGTGTGTGTGTGTCTGTGTGTGTGTCGCTAGCAGAGGTAAACACTGTACTATTAAGAGGTAAACTTTTAATGGTGATGAGCTGAGGACAGACACACACTTATTTACTGTTGACATCTTGGCACTTAACCCCCTGGCACAGCTTCTGGGTGGCACACACACGTCATGATGACCTTCCCCCGCCGCCCCCTCCCCCCGCCGCCCCCTCCCCCCACCGCCCCCTCCCCCCCCCCCGAAGGTCAGAGGTCACGTTTAAAGATGAGATCGTTTCCCCTAATAATCTGTGTGTGTGTGTGTGTGTGTTCTCTTCAAACCTACACTCTACCATTCATTCATGACCAGATAATACCCGCTGGATATGTAAGGTTTAACGCTATAATTTACCCTACCCCACCTTACCCCACCCTACCCCACCCCACCCCACCCCACCCTGCCCTGCCTCGTATAGTATCATCATAGGGTTAACATCGCTCCTACTTTACTGTTCATTCACAACAATTATACTCCCTGGAGGTCAGAGGTCAACTTTAAAGGGGGAAGAGACCTCATCCTTAATGGCTTTTATGTCCCTTTCAGTGTGTGTGTGTGTGGGGGGGGGGGGGTTAAAGAGATGTAGATTGTTTGTAAAGTAAATGATGCAATGTTTATTTCTCGTTAGTTATATGAATGTGGAGTGTATGCCTGTGTGTGTGTGTGTTAGGGGGGGGGGGGGGTTACACAGACTTCAGCCCATGCTTGTTCCTTTACGTGTAATTAACTCGTTGCAAATGAGATGGCTCTTAGGTTTAATAGACTCTGACCTGACCTGACCTGACCTAACCTAACCTTGAGACGTTTATATTTTTCTCTTCGTCGTAATTGGGGGTGAGGGAACGTGTCCAAAAAATATGAAGACAATTTCGACGTAGCTAACTGGTTCCTCTTGTTCACTGTTGCGTTATGTGAGTTAGGTTAGGTTAGGTTAGGATAGGATTCATGGTTAGGTTAGGTTTGGTTTCGTGGTTAGGTTAGGTTAGGTTAATTATGATATTTCTGTGGATTCTCAGTTAGGAGGAAAAATATTTATCGTGTAATCTTTTGAGAATTCATTTGTGTTATGAGTCAATTATATACGTTGTCAGGTCCACCTTTTATGAGGTAATTTTTTAACCTAACCTCACCTCACGTAACCTAACCTAGCGTGTCTTAATATAACCTAATCTAGCCGAACTTAACCTAACCCTTCCCTAACCTAACCCCACCACAAGTCAGGGTTCCGGCAGGACTGACCCTAAGAATCCTGATCACCAAATTAAATTAACTCGGTTTTCAATAGGAGGAGGGAGAGGCGGGGGGGGGGGGTGAGGAGGGAGAGATTGGAAGAGGAGAGAGGGTGAAAGGAATCAATAAATGAGATATAGATAAAGTTCTTATAATATCCCAGCAGGACAGGTCTCTCAGCAACGGATTTAAGTTGGATAAGTTTAGGTTTAGGAGGGAGATAGGAAGGAACTGGTTCACAAATAGGGTGGTGGACGAGTGGAACAAGCTTAGCAACTTTGTAGTAAGTGCGGGAACACTGGAAGGTTTTAAAAGGAGGCTAGATAGATTCATGGATGATAGAGAGTGGTAGTAACTCTCGACAGGAGCTGCCATGCACAGACCAACCGGCCTATTGCAGACTCCTTATGTTGGTGGGAAGGGGATGGGATGGGGAGGCTGTGCTGGGGGGGAGGGGAGGGAGAAGAGGGGAGAGGGTGACGTTTGGAGGGGAGAGGACACGCCTTGACCTAATCAATCTTGGCCGACAGCCGGTGACTGATGACATTGACCACACGGCCTTGCATATCCCGAGGGCGTTAGTCAGCTCGGGTCTGGTCGGGTTTATGCAGGTGTGGTTTATGCAGGTGTGGTTTATGCAGGTGTGGTTTATGCAGGTGTGGTTTATGCAGGTGTGGTTTATGCAGGTGTGGTTTATGAAGGTGTGGTTTATGCAGGTGTGGTTTATGAAGGTGTGGTTTATGCAGGTGTGGTTTTTGCAGGTGTGGTTTATGAAGGTGTGGTTTATGAAGGTGTGGTTTATGCAGGTGTGGTTTATATGGGTGTGGTTTATGCAGGTGTGGTTTATGAAGGTGTGGTTTATGCAGGTGTGGTTTATGCAGGTGTGGTTTATGAAGGTGTGGTTTATGCAGGTGTGGTTTATATGGGTGTGGTTTATGAAGGTGTGGTTTATGCAGGTGTGGTTTATGCAGGTGTGGTTTATGAAGTTGTGGTTTATACGGGTGTGGTTTATGCAGGTGTGGTTTATGAAGGTGTGGTTTATACGGGTGTGGTTTATACGCTTGGAATTCATGATTCAGTCACTTGTTTGGGAAATAAATTACCCCCCCCCACACACACACATACACACATACATACATACATACATACATACACACACACACACTTCATCTGTCCCAATGACTTAAGTGTATCTGAACTTCGCGAAACACGGGTGTAAGTAGTGTATCATTAAGAGCTATAACTTGTTGGAATATCATTGATTTCCAGCCATACGGGAGGGAGTTATAGCTCTTTATGCGTGCCAAGTGATGAGTGGCGGGGATTTGTGTTGATTGTGTGTTTCTCTGTGACGCCTTCTTATTCCTTCCTTCACCTCCCTCGTTCCTTCCTTCCTCCTTCATTCCTTCCTTTCCTCCCTTATTCTTTCCTCCCTTATTCTTTCCTCCCCCATTTCTTCCTCCCTCATTCCCTCCCCCATTCCCTCCCCCCTTCGTCATTCCCTCCCTCCTTCCCTCCCTCAACCTCTCTTATGTTCTCTTTCCTTCATTCCAGTCTCATAATTCTCTCCCCCACTCACTTTGTTGTATTCTACTCTCACCTCTCTCTCCCTCTCTCTCTCTCTCTCTCTCCCACTCACTTTCCCTCATCACACATTATCATCTTCCTCCTTCCCTCTCACTTTCCTCTCCTCTTTCCTCCTCTTTTCTTTCTTAATTTCCTTCTCCCTCTCCTTCTCCCTCTCCCTTCCTCTCACATATCACTAATGCTCCAGCACTCGGCGACCACCACCACTCAAGCACACACACTGGTATTCTAGGATTGCGTTCAAACCATCTGTCGTATTCCAGGATAACAGAGATAACCCCTCAAGCACTCACTAACCCCCCCCCTCCACCCCCACTCAGTAACAAGCCCTCAAGCGTTAACTAACATCCCCCCCCCACTCAGTAACAAGCGCTCAGTGGTATTCAAGGAGGTTCTCACTTAAGCACTAGATGAGATTTTAATAGCCAGAGGGGGACTGAGAAAGGAATTACTGTTGAACCATTGATGTGTTTTAATGGTACGGCAGCATCCAATGTTTATTTAGCAGGCCAAGTGTAAGTAATGTTTAAATGTCTAAGTAATGTTTAAGTGTCTAAGTAACGTTTAAGTGTCTATGTAATGTTTAAGTGTCTAAGTAATGTTTAAGTGTCTATGTAATGTTTAAGTGTCTAAGTAATGTTTAAGTGTCTATGTAATGTTTAAGTGTCTATGTAATGTTTAAGTGTCTATGTAATGTTTAAGTGTCTATAAGTAATGTTTATTGATTTAAGAAAGGGGTCAAGGGGTTAGCGCTGTATTGACTGGGGCCCCATGAGGCTTGGGGCCCATTAGAACCCCACACCTCCCCCCCCTCCCCCACCACACCACTACCACCACCACATCCACTACTACCACCACCACAACTACCACCACAACAACAACAACTGCCACCACCACCACATCCACTACCACCATCACCACCAACACAATCACCACCACCACCACCACACATTATTTTAATTACTCTCGTCTGATTACTTTACCTTGATTACTTTTATCTAATTGCTCTGATCATTTCATTTTAATTACTTTTTGTATTTTCTCTAATTACTCTACTTTTTCCTTTATGACTTTTGTATTAATTCTAATTTATTTTTTGTGGTATTTGATGCTTTTTTCATTACTTTTTCTTAATTACTTTGCCTCCTTCTATGATTACTTTCCGGTAATTACTTTAACGGTAATTGGTTTTTGATTACTGCTCTGTTTTCTTCAATTATTTTAGCTCAATTACAGATAATTTTTTCTTTAATTAGATTTTTTCATTAATTATTTTTATTCTTAATTAATTACTTTTTGACTTGAATACTTTTAATACTTTTCTGATTATCGTTGTATTAATATTTTCATTCTAGTTATTTTTTATTTATTTTTTTTTTTACATTATTCCTAATTTTACCGATTTTTCCCTATTCCTATTTTCTAATTATGTTTCTTTACTCCTTCTTTACTTGGCGTTTCTCTTATTACCATCTTTATCTTAATTGTGTTCTCTCTCTTATTTCTTTTTATGTGTGTCATTTTTCTCTTTCCACACCTTTATCATTCATTCCCTTTGTTCCTTCCTCTACCTCTATCTTTATCAAGTTCTCTTACTCTCTGCTTTATTTCCCCTCTTTATTACGTCTTATATATCCTATCATCTTTATCGCTTTATTAATGGTTCTCACTTTATTTTTCCTCCACTTATTCCCTTTATTTATCATCTTATTCCACTTCTCCCTGATTCATATGACGTATTAATTCTCCTTCTCTCTATTTCTCATCTTTATCACGTGTGTTTGATTCATTTTTATTATTATATCTCTCTTGTGGGGTCCTTTCTCTCTCTCTCTCTCTCTCTCTCTCTCTCTCTCTCTCTCTCTCTCTTTCGTTTAAGGATGAAGGTATTGACTGACAGTGAGAATGGAAGGAGGGAAGTAGACAGAGAAAAAGAGAAGAAAGAATGGGAGACAGAGAGGAGGGAAGCAACAGTGAACGAAGAAGAGGAAGAGGGAAAAAAAGAACGGATTAAGGAAGGAAGGGAGAGAAGGAGGAGGGAAGAGATAATTGCCGGTAATTATGATGAAGGCAAACAATGGAAGGAAAGAGAGGGAGGGAGAGAGGGAATGAGGGAGAGAGAGAGGGAATGAGGGAGGGAGAGGGGGGTTGGAGTAGGTAGGGGAAGGACGAGTGAGGGAATGGGGTGTAGGTGACCACTAACTACTACACCACCCCCTCCCACCCCCGCCACACACCCCCACCACACACCCCCGCCACCCACCACCCACCACCCACCCCCACCACACCCCCCCACCACACCCCCGCCACACTCCAGCTGTTCAGGTTTAATATACTCCCTGGTAGAGAAAATGGAAGAGTAATTAAGACGTGAGTTGAGACGAGATATAGGAGAGGGGGGAGTGGGGGGAAGGAGAGGGGGGAGTGGGGGGAAGGAGAGGGAGGAGTGGGGGGAAGGAGAGGGGGGAGTGAGGGGAAGGAGAGGAGGGAGTGGGGGGAAGGAGAGGGGGGAGTGGGGGGGAAGGAGAGGGGGGGAGTGGGGGGAAGGAGAGGGGGTGAGTGGGGGGAAGGAGAGGGAGGAGTGGGGGGAAGGAGAGGGGGGAGTGGGGGGAAGGAGAGGAGGGAGCTGGGGAAGGAGAGGGGGGAGTGGGGGAAAGGAGAGGGGGGAGTGGGGGGAAGGAGAGGGAGGAGTGTGGGGAAGGAGAGGGGGAGTGGGGGGAAGGAGAGGGGGGAGTGGGGGAAGGAGAGGGAGGAGTGGGGGGAAGGAGAGGGGGAGTGGGGGGAAGGAGAGGGGGGAGTGGGGGAAGGAGAGGGAGGCGTGGGGGGAAGGAGAGGGGGAGTGGGGGGAAGGAGAGGGGGGAGTGGGGGAAAGGAGAGGGGGGAGTGGGGGGACGAGAGTGGGCGGGAAATGAAGCGGGGGAGAGGGAGGAAGGAGGGAGATATTGGGAAGGAGTGAAGGAGAGAGGAAGGAAGGAAGGAACAAAAATATCACACAAAAACGATTATAAAACAAACAGCTAAATTACAGTGAAGTCCTGCAGCAATATCGTCGCCATTTTGTCCTTGTCATGTTATTTCTTGCGACAAGTTTGAGTCAGTGAGTAAGCTGTGAGTCTCAAGGATCTGACAGCTACTGGAATTGGGGCAAGTCAGTCGTGTCTGTCTGTGTTTGTGTGTGTGTCTGTGTGTACGTGTTTGTCTGTATGTGTGTGTGTGTTTGTATGTGTGTGTGTGTGTTTGCCTGTATATGTACGTGTTTGCCTGTGTATGTGTTTGCCTGTGTATGTGTGCGTATGTGTGGGTGTGTGTGTGTGTGTGTGTACGTGCGTGCTCGCGCGCGCCCAGAGAGTCAACATGGTCTCTCATATTCCACTGTACAAACACACCACCATGAGAACTCTCCCCTCTCACTTCCTCTCCCCACACTCACTCCCCTCTTCCATACTCTTTCCTTGTCCTCTTCCCTCTTACTCTCCCCTCACTCGCCTCCCACCCCCTCCTTCATTCCCTCCCCTCACCCCTCTCCCCTCACTCGCCTCTCCCATCCTTCCCACCCCTCCCTTCCCTCCCACCCCTCCCTTCACCCCTCTCCCCTCACCCCTCTCCCACCTCTCCCTCTCGCCTTGTCTCGGGTTATTTACCAACACCTGTACGATAGTTTGGGACAGGACAGCTGGCAGCTCCTTCCTTTGCTCACTGCCGCCACTAAGGGGTGATGGCAGCCTGGCGGACGTGTGACGTATTATCTCCATTAAATCGTTTCTTTTATTATTATCGAACCCCTCAGAGGCTCACCCCAGAGGAGACATCCACCCCAGAGGAGACATCCACCCCAGAGGAGACATCCACCCCAGATACTGTGTGTGAAGTGTGCCGGAACCCAACCCCCCCCCCCCCCCCCACACACACACACACAGTCACACACACACACACACACACACAAAAGATACACCTCGTTCGTATATACCCAGCTGACGTTAACAACCAGTGTGTGTGTGTGTTATTTTATCTTCGCCAATTTTATGATTTTACTTTTGACATCATCGTCAATTCTCCCTCGCCATCATCGTCAATTCTCCCTCGCCATCATCGTCAATTCTCCCTCGCCATCATCGTCAATTCTCCCTCGCCAACATCGTCAATTCTCCCTCGCCAACATCGTCAATTCTCCCTCTCAATTTTCATCATTTTCCCCCGCTGTCCATTTCACCTCCCCGCCAGCCAGTGAGTCGGCGACGCATTTAGGGATAAAACGCTTTCTGTGTCGTACTTGACTCCCCGTGTCTAGGGGAAATATTGACCCTTTTCTTCCCCTGACAACCCTTAAGAAACCCGTAGTTAAGGGTTGAATTTTCCTCCTTATCATTAGGTTTTAGGGATAGTTTTCATTGCGGCAGCTTCAGATTTTAGCTAATGACAAAGCCGGCAGATTTAAGGATGAAAATCTGACCTAAAATATTAACCTGGTTAACTGTAAGCCAAAATCACCTCTATAATCCTAATGTTTAATAATCAAAATCGTCCCCTGTTTTAAATGGACGGGGAAAATATATATAATGTACCAATTGTAACCCAAAATGGCCTTTATAAACTTCGGCTTTAAAGGTGTAAATATTTCCACAATTCACTTGACAGGGGAAATAACCAAACCGACCAATTTTATGCCTAAGTGGTCCTTATAACACATGTCATTAAGAATATAAATGTCCCCATATCTTACTCGGTGGGGAAGTAACAAGTCCGACCAATTTTACGCCTATGTGACCCTTATTTACCCGTGTGTAAAGGTCAAGATCTCTCCTTATTTAATAGTGGCGGGGAAGTTAATTTTCTGAAGACACGATAATAATAATAATAATAATAATAATAATAATAATAACTAATAATAATAATAATAACTAATAATAACTAATAATAATAATAATAATAATAACTAATAATAATAATAATAATAATAATAATAACTAATAATAACTAATAATAACTAATAATAATACAGCAATAAAGCCAAAAATATAATGGTCATATAAAAGACAGTGGAAGAAGGAGAAATCATTACTAGTATACAAAAGACACAATAAATAATGGAAATACAAAAAAATAGACGAAGAATTAAGAAAAAACATCGGTGACTAGGAACAAAATTCTGAGACACACACACACACACGAGAACCAATTCCTCTGTGTGTGTGTCTGGTGTTTTTGTCCAATCATTGTGATATATGTGTAATGCAGGCGCTTGGGTGTGGGTGTTGGAGGAGTGAGGGGTTGGGAGGGTGTGTTGGAGGGGTGAGGGTGTGTTGGAGGGGTGAGGGTGTGTTGGAGAGGTGAGGGTGTGTTGGAGAGGTGAGGGTGTGTTGGAGGGGTGAGGGTGTGTTGGAGGGGTGAGGGTGTGTTGGAGGGGTGAGGGTGTGTTGGAGAGGTGAGGGTGTGTTGGAGGGGTGAGGGTGTGTTGGAGAGGTGAGGGTGTGTTGGAGGGGTGAGGGTGTGTTGGAGGGGTGAGGGTGTGTTGGAGAGGTGAGGGTGTGTTGGAGGGGTGAGGGTGTGTTGGAGGGGTGAGGGTGTGTTGGAGGGGTGAGGGTGTGTTGGAGGGGTGAGGGTGTGTTGGAGAGGTGAGGGTGTGTTGGAGGGGTGAGGGTGTGTTGGAGAGGTGAGGGTGTGTTGGAGGGGTGAGGGTGTGTTGAAGGAGTGAGGGTGTGTGAGGGGTGAGGATGGGGGGTGTCCGTGGCGTCCCTATGTCCGTGGTGTTAGGTGAGGCCTCGGCTCTGGCTCATATTTTTATATTGATAGAAACTTTTTTATCGTGATGCCAAATGATGATTGGTGTCTCTCTCTCTCTCTCTCTCTCTCTCTCTCTCTCTCTCTCTCTCGCCGGCGATTTCTAAGGGAAGGGAATCGTGGCGGGGTTAGGTTAGGTTAGGTTAGGTTAGGTTAGGTTAGGTTAGGTTAGGTTAGGTTAGGTTTTTTGTTTTAATGATGAGCCATTATGTTTTTGTTGTTCTTATTTGTTGTTGTAAAGTCATTAATGTGTTTGTTGTTGTTATTAATGTTTTTGTTTGTTTACCACAGGACAGCAAGATGGACTCGTTGGTGCAGCAGCTGGACCTCTACAGTAAACAGGGCATACCTCGACAACCTCACCTCCTGGCCTCACAGTCACCTGGTAATGACGATGGTGAGTTGTTGTTCTTGTTCTTCTTGTTCTTCGTGTTCTTGTTGTTCTTGTTCATCTTGTTCTTATTTTTATTGTTCTTCTTGTTCCTGTTTTTCTTGATGTTCTTGTTCTTCTTCTTCATTATTTGGCCACAGACACCCGTTGGTAATGGTAGAGTCTCTCTCTCTCTCTCTCTCTCTCTCTCTCTCTCTCTCTCTCTCTCTCTCTCTCTCTCTCTCTCTCTCCACCACGCCACGTAAAGGATAGTAATCATGGTGGGGAGGGAGGGGAAATATCTTCACTCAGGTAAATGGATTGACTGAGGTAGAAAATCTGATGTAAAGAGAGAGAGAGAGAGAGAGAGAGAGAGAGAGAGAGAGAGAGATTGTTGAGTGTGTCCAGAAGCACTTAAATGTGTACAGGTGTGTGTGTATTCCTTAAATGTGTACAGGTGTGTGTGTATTCCTTAAATGTGTACAGGTGTGTGTGGATTACTTAAATGTATACAGGTGTGGAAGACAGGTGTGTCCTTTATATAATTTTTCTGTAGTTTTATAGAATTTAGTTATCACCATTTTTTTTTAATTTTTCTATTTTTATCGTTCTTAAAGCATATTCCTCTTTAGTCATTCTCTTATCATTATTATCCTCTTTCCATTGTTCCTCTATTTTCCTCTGGTCTTTATTTACCAATTTCGTTATTCTATCTCTATTTATCACTGCATTTGTTTTAATTCTCTTTCTCTTGTCCATGTTATTCTTGTTATTATTCTCTTCTTGAGTGTCTCTTGCATTGTTGTTATGTCTCCTGTGTTTGTCTCCTCTGTGAGAGATATTGACTCAAGGAGAGACACTCAGGGGGGTTGGGAGACACTGGCTCTTCAGTTAGGGTCTCTCCATGTTACTGGTGCCAAGTTAATCCTCCTTGTTTATCCTGCCTCTTGAGACGACCTGGTGTGTGTGTGTGTGTGTGTGTGTGTGTGTGTGTGTGTGTGTCTTACAAGTCAAGCTGTATTGCTGTTTCAGTCATATTTGCTGGTGAATTGCAGACGTGTTGGGTGGTGTTTTGACATGTTTGGTTGTGTTTTACAGAGGTGGTGGTGGAGGACAGCTGGAGGACGTTGGTAGAGGGCCACGAACAGCTGGATGAACGACAGGAGCAACAGCAGAGTGCTATCTGGGAGCTGGTAGAGACGGAGGCCACTTACATCCACATGCTCAAAGTAATAACTGATGTGAGTACCCCCTGATATAAGACGTGTCTCCGTTTTCTTTTTCGTCTTCCCCAGTTATTTTATTTTTCGTGTTTAAACCTCGTCACTCCCTCTACAGAGTATTGACAGTCAGTGATGTCTGCCTGTCTGTCTGTCTGTGTTCCTTCCTGTCTGTCTGTCTGTCTGTGGCATTACTTTTTCGTTTATTCACCTGTAGATTGAGAGGGAATGACGCAAACCTAACCCAACCTACAATGACAGGTGAAGGTGTGGGATCAGCATTAGACCAGGTAAAGCTCACCTGGCGATGCACCACAATCAGCATGGTTACCGCAGCTCATTAAAACCAATGGTGCGTGAGTAACTACACCCACCGTGCTTACTCCATATCTCGTGTGAGCTTGGGGGGAGGGGGTGGTGTAGGTGGGTGGAAGTTGGTGTAGGTGGGTGGAATTGTGTGTAGGTGGGTGGAATTGGGTGTAGGTGGGTGTAGGTGGGTGTAGGTGGGTGTAAGTGTGTGTAGGTTGGTGTAAGTGTGTGTAGGTGGGTCTAAGTGTGTGTAGGTGAGTGTAAGTGTGTGTAGGTGAGTGTAAGGTGTGTAGGTGGGTGTAGGTGGGTGTTCAAGGGCCTACCTACGTTAGATGGGTGAGTGTACCTTTTTCAGGGACTTGAAGGGATCTACAGGGGGCTTATCTTCACAAGGACCTACTTAAGGGCTGAACCAAACCCTTAAGGAACTATTTAAGGGCTGGACCAAACCCTTAAGGGCTTTTTTAAGAGATGAACCTATTTAAGGGATGAACCAACCCCTTAAGGGCCTATTTAAGGGCTGGACCAACACCTTAAGGCGTGATCGACTGTATGAATGTCGGGGTCAAGGAGAGACGAGAGGAGAATACTCACCATGACGTTGAGAAGGAAATGGTGAGGCAGAGAGACAGGAAGAGAAACAGACAGGAAGAGAAACAGACAGACCAAAAACACAAACACACACACACACACACACACCATTACATAAGACCCCAAACTTCAACAGTAAAAAAAAAAAAAAAAAAAAAAAAAAAAAAAAAAAAGATTCTCGAGGATTTTAATGTTGAACTTTGACGAAAAAATAAAACTTAATCGTGAATAAAGGCAAAATTCGTCCACCCTCTCCCGACCCCTTCCTCCCCCACCCTTCCTCCCCCACCCTTCCTGAGTTGTACCTTGAGGCGCACCTGCCAATCTCCCTTGATATAAATTATGTTTCACAGTGAACATTTAATGGCGTTAATGGTCTTCAGTCGGCGCCATAATGACAGCAATCAACTAATGTACCGTATATGTTAGACTATTAAAACCAAACCCAATAGAAAATCAATATTATTAAGGGATTTACTACATAATCGTTAAATAATGTGTTCCAGTTCACCTAACAGCGCTCGTGGTCTATTATACAGTATTACAGCGTCTATTGTTGTTGTTGGAGCGCAAATATATTTAGATAATTAAAAACAAAAATAGAAAGTTATTAAATATTGATAGTATGAGAGTAATTATTGTTATTGTTTGACATCAGTAGTAAAGAGAATGGTTTGGTTAGGTCAGGTCAGGTCAGGTCAGGTCAGGTTAGGTCAGGTGAGAATTTTGTAACTGGAAATGAAAGTTACTGCCGGAATTATATAATATACAGGTTTGTTGCTCTGAATTCCTGTACGATAGTTTGGGCCCAACGACTGAATCTGTGAACCGCTGTCAGGACAAATAAGAGTCTCAGTGTAATGTTGCTGCCATATTCCAAGTCTGTCATTAAACTTAAGTCTACGAGGTGGTCTGGGGTCAATGAAATCATCTGGCATTAACTACATAACTGACGCCCATTACTGAAGGGGTTAAGGTGAATTCTGTCCATTAATTACGAGATAAATCGCACCCACATTACGAGTCTTAGGGACACCACGTGACCGTAAGAGTTAAATCGGGTAATGTAATTTTTCTGGTGTTGGAGACGGTAGATATATTTCAGGGGTTCAGAGGCTGTCTTAAATATTCAACACTACAAACTAGGACCAGATTCTCAAAGCTTTCCTGGTGAACATTTCTCATAACGTCAAAGACTAACATTAAAATTACATAAACTATTCCTTAGGTGACAAATATTACCCTGGGATTACCTTAACACTATATAGAAGATAATATTAACTGATCTTCTAAACTGAGTCTTTTAATTTGGCCAGGTGTTAAGTGAACGTATCTAGTTAAGGTAGAGTCTCAGTGTACTGTGGTTAAGGCGGTATTTCTTAACTTGGGTATATTCTTACGCCTTCTGCTAAGAGGTTTATTGTCGTGAGAAGCCTGGAGGATTCTCTTTCTTGTACTGTAGTTCTCTCCTCCCCCCCCCCCCCCCCTTACAGCCTTAAGGAGTTCTCGTCCCACACACACACCTTGCCAGCTCACACACACACACCTTGCCAGCTCACACACACACACACCCTGCCATCTCACACACACACACACCCTGCCATCTCACACACACACACACACCCTGCCATACACACAGTACATGTACAATTACCCACAGAAGTCCGTTCCCCTCTCCTCCTGAACCACGAACCCCATGATTCAGACTCGTGAACCCGACGCAGTTACGGACAGAAAAATGTATCAGTCTACTGGTTCGGGTTAACGAATCTGAATCCCTGGGTTCGTTGTTCAGGGGAGGAGAGGCAAACGGATTTACCTGTAGTAGTTGTACAAAACATCAGTTAGAGTACAGTACATGACGAAGGGAGTGTACAGCGAGCGTAGAGGTTAGGGTTGGTTGTGGTTAGGTTAGGTTAGGTTTGGTTTGGTTAGGTTAGGTTTGGTTTGGTTGTGGTTAGGTTAGGTTGTGTTGTGGTTTGGTGTTGACTGTGTGTGTTTGATTTTTGAGAGGAACAAACAATTTGGTAATTTGATCTTGTGTGAGAGTCAAGTTTTGTGATCTGGCTTTGATGTTTGCGAGAGAGGGAGGGGAGGGGAGGGGGAGGGGAGGGGGGAGAGACAGGGGAGGGGGGAGAGACAGGGGGTTCGATAGAGACAAAGACAAAGAGATAAAAAATATAGGTAATTGAGAGAGAGAGAGAGAGAGAGAGAGAGAGAGAGACTGAGAGAGAGACTGTGTCACCGAACCTAACCTAACCCAGCAGGCAAAAATATGTGTCGTCTTTAGAAAATTAACCGACCGAGAGCGAAGGCGTAAGTATTGTGTTGTGGACGTGAAGAAGCGCTATTGAGGTGATGGTGTGGTGTTGTTACTTGTGAGAGGGGTGAGAGGGAGGGAGGTGGGGATGAATGAAAGGGAGAGAGAATCATTCATATTATCCCCGTGTTATACATCAACAAAATATTTCCCGCCACATAAACTACAGGGCCACCCCCCCCCCCCCAAAAAAAAAAAAAAATCCAGATATTAATATACATAACCTTTTAACACCTGGCCATTCGTTCTTGACGACCCTGTATATTTCTGTCATTATTTCTCCCAGCGATAACGTCATCTAAAGTGGCAACTCCAAGTGGCCATCACAATGAGATATTACCCCCTAAAGGGAATCTCTTATACGAGTTCGACTAGTTATGGCCTTTAGTCTTATCTTTCCGTTTCCCTGAGAATTTACCCGCTGGTGTGTGAGTGAGTGAGTGTGGCTACGTGCGTCCCAGTGGCTAAATATCAATATTCTACTAACTTAAACACGTACAACAATTTAGAGACTTACAGACAGACTTACAGACAGACAGACAATCAATAACAATAGCATTAATCAATTACCAACACCTACCTACCTTAACTACCAGATGGCGTCCTGGGTCGTCTCAACAGCCACGGTGATTGGGTATAGTACTTTACGATTGGGTCCTCTAGTGTCACATGGCTAAATTGTCGACTCAAGGACCAGGGTTCGAATCTAGCAGAGCGTATGGTTGTGTTTACGTTTCTTTATATCGGGGTTTGTACGTTTCTTTATATCGGGGTTTTTACTTTTCTTTATATCGGGTTTATGTTTTTTATATCGAGGTTTTTACGTTCATTATACCGGGGTTTGTTTACGTTTATTATATCGATGCCCTTAAAATTACTCCCTTTAACTCCTACCTTCAGTGCCCTTAAAATCTCCCTTTAAATTCTAATCCCCCATCACCCTAAAATCTTCTAAATATTCCCCCTTTAAAATCCTAATCTTAAGATCTCATCCCTGTGAGAGAGAGAGAGAGAGAGAGAGAGAGAGAGAGAGAGAGAGAGTCTTTCTTTCTGTGATGATGAAGACAGTCTCTCTCTCTCTCAACAGGTCGCAGGTTCAGGAACACTTACCCCGCTAATGTTTCCCCGTCAGGAGGGCTCTGGTAAAGCCTTGAGCCCTACTACACGTGATTGGAAGGAAGAGAACGAGTGGCTAAGGCCAATTGGGTCGTTAGAGTTTTGTGTGT
This sequence comes from Homarus gammarus, assembly GCA_958450375.1. Lineage (NCBI taxonomy): Eukaryota > Metazoa > Arthropoda > Malacostraca > Decapoda > Nephropidae > Homarus > Homarus gammarus. The sequence continues at coordinate 855,442 of CAUDMG010002011.1, forward strand.
GAAGGAGTGTACCAGCGCCTGTGAGGTCTTGTTCCCAGTGTGGTGCTGTGTTTGAGGAGCACCTGTCTGAGGGGGTGTAGAGGTGAGGGTGTAGCTGTGGGATAATCGAATTTTTTCCTCATTACTCCATTAAAGGTATATTATGGGCGATCGTTCGTCTGGCGTAGCGTATCCAAAAGTACTATTGGAGGATTTATATCAACATTGGTGTTTTATTAACTAATTCTCCGTGATCCTGAAGTATTAAATGCCGAAAGCAGTTCAAAACGTCAAATATTATTCCAAGGACGCGAATTTAAGACTCACGACCAACAGTAAATTAAACCTCAGAATTTTACATAATTTTCTGGGAGTTTTTGTTTACTCGCCGCGCCAACAAGTGATATTCCTGCCTGCCTTCGTGATGTACAGTCAGAAGGTAAACAGTGTGGGATGGCACGATATGGTGCTGAATATGTACGACGAGGCAGTTCGAGGGAAGGCACTGTTCTCCATCCATCCTCACACACACACACACACACACTACTACTACTACTAATTTGCTGTCATTCGGAATCGAGTATGACGATCATCCAGCTATGATACAATGATATGAGTTATTAAGGATGTCACCTACTGTAGGTTGGTGAGTTCTGAGGTGACTGAAGAGGCCGATACGGGACCGGCAGAGTCGTCCACTGGTGTTGCACGTGTAGAGGGCTACATCTAGTGTGGGGGGGGGGGGGGGGCAGCGGCAGCATCTTTCCGGCGCTGGCGTTGTCTGCCTCCGTATGCAGTCGGGCTAACTCTAAAGTATTGACACCTGCCTAAGCAAGGTATTGGTGATAATGAGGTTGTGTGCAGCACACTTGCTGAGAAGGAGTAGGCAGTTGGGATTACACTTGCCTAGTCCATTTCCCCCTATGGTTCCCTACCAAATGTCAGCATCTCTGCCAACTCTGGCATTGAAGTCACCAAGGAGCACAACCTTATCTTCTCTGGGGATAAAGGTTAGCACTCTGTCAAGGTCGGCATAAAAGGGCTCCTTGATGTCATCCTCTGCATCCAGTGTTGGGGCGTATGCACTGATGAAGAAGGCATGACGTGAGTGATTCAGTGGAACTCAGAGCATCATGAGGCGCTCTTGATGCCAATAGGCATTTCAGTTAGCCTGTGTAGGATGCGTTGGCAGATGGCAAAGCCAACTCCATAAATGCGGTTTCTCTCCGCAGCAGGCTTACCCTTCCAGAAGAAGGTATAGCCCGACCCCCGTTCTGTGAGTTGGCCTCGTCTGGGAGCCGGGACTCACTAATGGCTGCTAGGTCGATGTTATACCTAGCCAGCTCTTTTGCCACAAGAGCAGTACTTTCAGGACGCTCATTTGTGCCAGTATCCAGAAGGGTCCTGACATTCCACACAGTGACCATAAGAGGTTGCATAGTCTGTTTTTGCTTTTACCTGCGATTGTGTTTTCGACCGCATAAAGATTACCTTACTGGGTGCGGTTGCCCAGTCAGGTTGGTTCTTTAGGCAGGCTATATTTAGGGCACCTTTTCTAGCCCTCCTTGCCATGTGGGGTGAGCAGAGTGGCTTCTCGAAAGGGCTGCTCAATCACACAGACAGGACCGGATTGCACTGCTGCCTAGATCACACACACACACACACACTATAATATTAATACCTGCATCTTGTTTCACGCATATAGAAGATTTCTGGTAGTTGTGGTATAATATAATATATGGTCTATTGTACGGTGCCAGAGTCCTGCTAGATGATACTATATTAGACACAGACAGAAAGATGTTTAGTTAGTAAAATTGTCATACAAGTTTAAACTGATTCAGCATGTACAGTGTGGGTATATAAACAATGTAGTCAACAAATTAATTTTCTGCACCTTTATAGTGATATACAATATGACACACCGGACCAAGAATTCTGAACAACACTCATTTACGCGGGTGATTCCTGTTAATTTCTCTGTGTTAACTATATGTGATATAAACAGGACATCCTACTGGTTATACAATGCATCACACAACCAGAAATACCATGGCCTCAGTCTGTGATCGTTGCAGAGGCCACCAGACCAAAGGGGTGCAGAAATTTTTGGGGCTGACTGTACCTAGACAGTGCAGGTATACAAACAATGGTAAACAATATGTCGATTCGGCAAAGGATAATTGACAGTCATTATATTTTATTCCCTGCTTATTATTATTGTTATTATTATTTTATTATTATTATTATTGACGGGATTTTGTGAGTAGAGCAGCCTGTGTGTTTGTCTGTCAGTGTACATAAGACCTTCCGTGACCTAACCTAACCTTCCGTGACCTAACCTAACCTTTGTGTCATATAAACTTATTCATTGTGGTAGAAACGTAAGCCTGCCTTTGTCTTGGAGTCCAAAAAGGTCGAAATCTTCAAGAAAAAAGGTCAAAGGTCATGATGTCAGTTGAGTTTGCATCCTCCTCGAGTACAAATCAAGCCAGGTCACCCTCACCTTCAAGTAGTAACTCAGGAGAATTTATGCGTGAAGTTTGAGCAGTTCCTCGACTTCTTGACTCAGTTGGGTAGTTTTTAAAGGCAAAATTAGGGAAATAATCTTGCCTTTTGTGATGTTTTTATGAGTGAGAAGGAGGGGCCTCAGGTGACAGGAAGTGACAGTGTGTTGGGGAGGTTATATGAAAGAAAGACAGTTTTTTAAGGCAGTAACTAACCCCAGAAGACAGACAGACAGACACAGACAGACAGACAGACAGACCCACACACACTAGGTAGCGTGACACCGTGCCCTCTATTAACACTGAAAGTTACTGAGAAATATCGAGTATAAACCATTTTACGATTGGGGTAGAGTGATAAATATTGCAGTTACGACTTCGTGTGAAAAATATTATAATGAATATTGAAATTCCGACTTTATGACTGATAAATATGGCGTAAAATACTGAAACTTATGCTTGAAAAATATTACTGGTATTGAAATTATTTTGGAATTTATAGATGAAAAATATTAACTCAAAAATCACTCGCTCTAACACACACACACACACACACACACACACACACACTCACTCACTCACTCTCTTGTCCACAGCTGTTCTTGGCGTGTCTGTGCAACCTCCAGAATGAGTCGCTCCTATACGAGGTGGACACAGACAAACTCTTCAGTAACATCCAAGAGATCTACTGCGCCAACCTCACCTTCTGGAGGGAACACGTCGTCAGGATGTTGGAGGCTTCTAGGTCCTCTCGCCAGCCCCTAGACCCCACCCTGCTGACAGATGCCTTCTATAAAGTGAGTCTTATTTATGTGACGGTCTTGTCAGTAGAGAGTTCTTTAAGAGGTAGCCCATACTTATTCGCCACCCCTTATTGACATCACCTCCTCATTGACGTCACCACCGCTATTGACACCACCTCCTCATTGACATCACCTCCCCATTGACATCACCTCCTCATTGACATCACCTCCCCATTGACATCACCTCCTCATTGACGTCACCACCCCTTATTGACGTCACCACCCCTTATTGACGTCACCACCCCTTACTGACGTCACCACCTTTTCAGTAACTCAAAAACGATATCAGTCTCCGGAGTTTATGTTAGTTATGTTGGATAATTTCACGCCTTATCCTCCTGTGATGTGGGGCGTAAGATGAAGTCCTTTGAGAGAGAGCGAGAGAGAGAGAGAGAGAGATTATGCATATGCTCTCTCTCTCTCTCAGTTTTTGTCTTCTCCGTTCGTTTGAGATCTTAGTAATATTGTAAACTAATTCTCCTGTCTCTCCCGTCCAGTTCGACGAGTTGTTCCACCCGTACACTCGCTACTGTCTGGAACAAAGCAACTGTCAACTGTACTGCAAAGAAAAAGATCACGACAACGAACACTTCAAAATGTATCTGGCTGTAAGTCGACTCTCTGATCTCTCTCTCTCTCCACTGTTGACTTTATAGTTAATAATAATAATAATAATAATAAAGTTCATAGCTCTATCTTGCCCCCCAGGTGTATTGTTTTGTTGCTGTAAAGTCGTTTATCATATAACCATTCATGCTGATTGAAAGTCATCTGGGAAATTCTTCACTCAGTTCCTCTCTGGGTTGATTAATGGATCCATAGCTCTATCTTGCCCCCAGAGTTTTGTTATTATGCTCTTAAGGGCGTTTATCCTATTTCTATTAAGTTAAATTTGGAGTTAATGTTTTTTGGGATGTATTACAATATGTTTCTCGCTGTCACTCACGCCATATTGGACGTAGTTGAAGAATTGGTATTTAAAATAACTAGTGTTTGGTAATATTTATCGTTATTAGTGTTGTTGATGATGTTGCAAATGATCTTATTTTTAACGCTATGTGTTAGGTGTGTAAACTCGTCCAAGACAGGTTAATTAACAGGTAAAGTAATTAAGTGTATTTAAGTAGGTCAGAGGGTGTCACCTGGTTGGGTATTGGACGACCTAGTTTAATTCGCCTGATGATTGAACACCCACACGCTACCAGGTGGGGGGGGGGGTTAGGTTAGGTTAGGTTAGGTTAAAGTAAGTGAGGTTAAATTAGGTTAGGTTAGTTTATAGTATATTAGGTTAAGTTGGATTAGGTTAGGTTAGGTTATCATTAAGATGTTTAATTATCAAGTGAAATAAGCTGAGGTGTCTAATGTTCACGTGTTCTGTTGATAGTTTAAATCTGTTATCATTACAACATCTCTCTATCATAACAAGTCACTGTACCTTTTTTTATGTAGATTTAAGCCCTTTTGTAATTACTGTACTTCAAGACGTAGCTTCCTGTTAGTGACTTATAAATTTGTTTCTTAACTGTAGTTGTTGAAAGTTACATTGTAATTACTCCAGACTCTACCTTGCTGTTACGTCTCTTAATAACACACTGCTGGAGCTAAAGTTCATATCTCTCGGTGTTCTGCATCATTAGTAGGTGAGGCTGTGAGGGGTATTATTTTTTACTGTGACTTAACACGTTTGTAAAAGTTTAGGCAGGACCCCCCCCCCCCCCCTTACCCTCTTACGATCTGGGTGGGTGGCAGAAGTGAGGCTCCCAATGGGGCTCCCTTGGGGGGGGGGGGTCCATTTTGCCCCGGGGGGTGGATAAAGAAACGATCGTATGTCATGTTATCAAGCCTCGTGCAAGTGCTCCTGCATTACACCTTGCAACAGAAAGTTGTAGCGTGACAGAAGACTGGAGTCCTGGTTTAACTGTGCAGGTCCTTGCACCAGACTTGCGGAATAAAATAATAACGGGAGTAACTAAAAGAGCCAGAGTTTATTTGGTAAGTTTGTTGATACTGACAACAAACTACAAATACAGAATCATTAATAGTTGAGGTAATGGTGCCAAACGAGGGCGTACAGAGCGTGAAATCAATACACTGTCAGTGAGATAAAGAATAGCTCCCACATGTGCAGACGATCCTCGAAAAAAAACGTTGAATCATCAATGGTGGAAAAATTATCTGAAATATTGAGTTACCACAATAACATTAGCAGAGTGCTGTACACAGGAGGCCTTGCTTCCAGCAGCTGTGTAATCTGTCACATGTTTTATTACATCCGCATTTCGCGAGCTCTTGGCACACCATGAATTGCGTACTTGGCATGTTGGGTCATGGACAGACGCCATATACCTGCCTGGTACACCGCTCTCCAGTAGACCAGTCCCTCGGAATTCTCACCTTTGACCCCACCTTCAGGCGGCTGCCCTGCCCACTGTCGCCCCGAGTCCCTCTTTTAATGGAAAGCTTACGTTACATGTCCCAGATGATGTTAAACTGTGGCACTTTTCTCAGCTCTGACTGAAGGTGTTTGAAGAGACTTTTGGCTGAATTCGTTAGGGAGTTTCCGTTGTCCCTGCCCTCCCCCCCCTTTGATCTGGAAGGGTGAAAATAGTGAAACTCCTTTGGGATCCATTACCAAAGGAGGAATAAAAACGTTACCATAATATTTTATACGGCTTTGTATATATTCACAACCAGTCATAGATGATCGGTCAAATATTGAACCCAATGAAAGGATAAAAAAAAAAAAAAAAAAAAAAAAATAAGACGGCCGCCCTACACCAGCTATTGGAGGAAACAGTCTGCCCATTCATAGGTGTTTTGATCATGGAGATCCAACAAGAAACTGGGGAGATATAACTACTGTACTTCTTTATCTGCTTCTCTCCAGGGGGGGGGGGGGGGGGGGAAGCCCACCATTGGAGCCTCACTTCTGCCGCCCTCCAGATCGATTTTCGGGGGATCCAAGAAACAAGAGTAATTCCTTCATTAGACTTTTAGAAACGTAGTAAACCAAGTCCCACCTTCTGTATATGTCATCTCGGGGTCAATAACACTATATCTCTGCTTTATATTGCAACCTTACGTCAGGTTCACTTAATATTAATTCCAGACGAGATCCTTTTGGAGATCCTACATTAAAGGAATCGTATTCAACTTTGTAACTAAGATTCCAACATTAAATAAATATAAACACCATAATTGACCTGCCGATTAAGCCCCGCCCACATTATTCGTCCTTAGCAACCAGTCACCAATCACCTTCAATTTCAATTGTTTATTCCTTGATAGAGGAAGCGGGATCCTAGTGCTGTCACTAGGTACCCCTGTACAATGACACCAGAAGCATCTGGCAAGTGTAACAAGTATATACAGTATAAATATTATAAAGGGGCTTACTAAAGCCTAAGGAAGGAAGGATATTCCTTTAACACATAATCAATATTATTTACAAAATATCTGGCCAGTATGGGGAGGATCACCGTGTCTCCGTCAGGGGGTCGTGGAGTGGTGGTCCAGCAGGCGTCACGGAAGCGTTGTGTGTGGGGACAATCACCTTCCCTGAATTATTGCCACCGTTGCTAGGGACGGTATAGAGGGCGGAGCTTTGTAGTGTGGGTACAAAACATGTGAAACTCGACTCAGCTGGCCTTTGTTATGGCCTCGTTGTGACTATAACTTGAGGTGGAGGTGATAGGGAACACTGCAATGCGGAGTATACTCGGCGGTATATGCTTGTTGGTATATGATTATTACATATGCTACTGTGTCCGTATGTCTTATTTGGACACTAATAAGATTTGTTCATCAGCCGCAGCTTATTTCACGCGCTGCTAGGAGGGGTTAGGTTAGGTTAGTATTAGATTAGATTAGCGTTGGGTTAGTTTAGTTTACCTTAAGTTAGAGTAACGTTAGATAAGGCAAGGTTAGCATTAGGTTAGGCTAGATTAACATTAGCTAAGGTAGGATAGATTAGCGTTAGGGTGTTTAGGCATCAGGTGAAACTGGAAGGAGGGGGGTGGGTGCTGCAGGTGATCCTAACGAGGTGTTGCTTGTTACAGTGGTGTGAGACGCAGAAGGAGTGTAACAGACTGCGATTGGTGGACATCCTCGTTCAGCCAATGCAACGCCTTACCAAGTACTCACTGCTACTCAAAGCCATCCTCAAGAAGACTAACCTGGAGGACCACAAGTTGTGCCTTCACAATATGGTGAGTCGAGTTATAACTTCATGACTGTCAGGTATTACTATTATTATTATCATTATCATCATTACCACTACCACCTTCATTATCATCATCATTATTACCACTACCACCTTCATTATCATCATCATTATTACCACTACCACCTTCATTATCATCATTACCACTACCCCCTTCATTATCATCATCATCATTACCACTACCACCTTCATTATCATCATTTCCATCGTACTCTCTCTCTCTCTCATTAACTTTGGGCCCGGAGGAGGTAGGAGAAGAGAGAGGGATACTAATGGAATATGTCTGTCGGTCTGTCTTCCTGACCTACAAGGGAACAGGAAGAGTCATTAGGGGTTGATATTAAGGACCAAAGGAGAGCAATTAGGGCGTAAAGGAAACAGAAGGTCCGTAGCATCAAACAATAGTCCCCCCCCTACCACCACCTCTAAGACAAAATCGCTTCCCTATAAGTGGTGGCGGTGGTGGGGGAAGGGAGGGGGCTAGCAGTTTCTATTTTTTGCAATAATCACTTCAACTTGGACATTCTGGGAAAATTTTTAGTTCGTTGTCCTCTTCAAGTTCCTTTATACAGAGTCCACTAGGTTTGCTTTGTGATTTACTGTACCCAAACGCTCTTACTTTCTGCTAAGTATTTTCTTCCTCATCCTAAAGTAGTGCAATTACTGTGTGTTTCTCGATGCTGTAGATTTAACCTGTACCTGGAGATTTAACCTTTACCTGTAGATTTAACCTGTACCTGTAGATTTAACCTTTACCTGTAGATTTAACCTGTACCTGTAATTTAACCTGTACCTGTAGATTTAACCTGTACCTGTAATTTAACCTGTACCTGTAGATTTAACCTGTACCTGTAGATTTAACCTTTACCTGTAGATTTAACCTTTACCTGTAGATTTAACCTGTACCTGTAAATTTAACCTGTACCTGTAGATTTAACCTGTACTTGTAAATTTAACTTGTACCTGTAAATTTAACCTGTACCTGTAGATTTAAGCTTTACCTGTAGATTTTGCCTATACCTGTAGATTTAACCTTTACCTGTAGATTTAACCTGTACCTGTAGGTTATATCCCTCTCCACCATTGCCTGTCTTTTTCCATTCCATCTTCCTCTCCTTTCCTCCCTCTTCATTTCTCCCACTCCACCACCTTCACACCCAGCCTCCCATCCACTCCACCACCTTCACACCCAGCCTCCCACTCACTCCACCACCTTCACACCCAGCCTCACTCCCACTCCTCCACCTTCACACCCAGCCTCACTCCCACTCCTCCACCTTCACACCCAGCCTCCCACTCACTCCACCACCTTCACACCCAGCCTCCCACTCACTCCACCACCTTCACACCCAGCCTCCCACTCACTCCTCCACCTTCACACCCAGCCTCCACTCACTCCCCACCTCACACCAGCTCCCACTCACTCCCCACCTTCACACCCAGCCTCCCACTCACTCCCCACCTTCACACCCAGCCTCACTCACCCCACCTTCACACCCAGCCTCCCACTCACTCCACCACCTTCACACCCAGCCTCCCACTCACTCCACCACCTTCACACCCAGCCTCCCACTCACTCCCCCACCTTCACACCCAGCCTCCCACTCACTCCACCACCTTCACACCCAGCCTCCCACTCACTCCACCACCTTCACACCCAGCCTCCCACTCACTCCCCACCTTCACACCCAGCCTCACTCCCACTCCTCCACCTTCACACCCAGCCTCCCACTCACTCCCCACCTTCACACCCAGCCTCCCACTCACTCCACCACCTTCACACCCAGCCTCCCACTCACTCCCCCACCTTCACACCCAGCCTCCCACTCACTCCCCCACCTTCACACCCAGCCTCCCACTCACTCCCCCACCTTCACACCCAGCCTCCCACTCACTCCACCACCTTCACACCCAGCCTCCCACTCACTCCCCCACCTTCACACCCAGCCTCCCACTCACTCCACCACCTTCACACCCAGCCTCCCACTCACTCCACCACCTTCACACCCAGCCTCCCACTCACTCCCCCACCTTCACACCCAGCCTCCCACTCACTCCCCCACCTTCACACCCAGCCTCCCACTCACTCCACCACCTTCACACCCAGCCTCCCACTCACTCCCCCACCTTCACACCCAGCCTCCCACTCACTCCCCCACCTTCACACCCAGCCTCCCACTCACTCCCCACCTTCACACCCAGCCTCCCACTCACTCCCCACCTTCACACCCAGCCTCCCACTCACTCCCCCACCTTCACACCCAGCCTCCCACTCACTCCCCAACCTTCACACCCAGCCTCCCACTCACTCCCCCACCTTCACACCCAGCCTCCCACTCACTCCCCCACCTTCACACCCAGCCTCCCACTCACTCCCCCACCTTCACACCCAGCCTCCCACTCACTCCCCCACCTTCACACCCAGCCTCCCACTCACTCCCCCACCTTCACACCCAGCCTCCCACTCACTCCCCCACCTTCACACCCAGCCTCCCACTCACGCCCCACCTTCACACCCAGCCTCCCACTCACTCCCCCACCTTCACACCCAGCCTCCCACTCACTCCCCCACCTTCACACCCAGCCTCCCACTCACTCCCCCACCTTCACACCCAGCCTCCCACTCACTCCACCACCTTCACACCCAGCCTCCCACTCACTCCACCACCTTCACACCCAGCCTCCCACTCACTCCCCCACCTTCACACCCAGCCTCCACTCACTCCCCCACCTTCACACCCTCCCACTCACTCCACCACCTTCACACCCAGCCTCCCACTCACTCCCCCACCTTCACACCCAGCCTCCCACTCACTCCACCACCTTCACACCCAGCCTCCCACTCACTCCCCCACCTTCACACCCAGCCTCCCACTCACTCCCCCACCTTCACACCCAGCCTCCCACTCACTCCCCCACCTTCACACCCAGCCTCCCACTCACTCCCCCACCTTCACACCCAGCCTCCCACTCACTCCCCCACCTTCACACCCAGCCTCCCACTCAATCCCCACCTTCACACCCAGCCTCCCACTCACTCCCCCACCTTCACACCCAGCCTCCCACTCACTCCCCCACCTTCACACCCAGCCTCCCACTCACTCCCCCACCTTCACACCCAGCCTCCCACTCACTCCCCACCTTCACACCCAGCCTCCCACTCACTCCACCACCTTCACACCCAGCCTCCCACTCACTCCCCCACCTTCACACCCAGCCTCCCACTCACTCCCCCACCTTCACACCCAGCCTCCCACTCACTCCACACCTTCACACCCAGCCTCCCACTCACTCCCCACCTTCACACCCAGCCTCCCACTCACTCCCCACCTTCACACCCAGCCTCCCACTCACTCCCCCACCTTCACACCCAGCCTCCCACTCACTCCCCCACCTTCACACCCAGCCTCCCACTCACTCCCCCACCTTCACACCCAGCCTCCCACTCACTCCCCCACCTTCACACCCAGCCTCCCACTCACTCCACCACCTTCACACCCAGCCTCCCACTCACTCCACACCTTCACACCCAGCCTCCCACTCACTCCCCCACCTTCACACCCAGCCTCCCACTCACTCCCCCACCTTCACACCCAGCCTCCCACTCACTCCCCCACCTTCACACCCAGCCTCCCACTCACTCCCCCACCTTCACACCCAGCCTCCCACTCACTCCCCACCTTCACACCCAGCCTCCCACTCCCCCACCATCACACCCAGCCTCCCACTCACTCCCCCACCTTCACACCCAGCCTCCCACTCACTCCCCCACCTTCACACCCAGCCTCCCACTCACTCCCCACCTTCACACCCAGCCTCCCACTCACTCCCCACCTTCACACCCTCCCACTCACTCCACCACCTTCACACCCAGCCTCCCACTCACTCCACCACCTTCACACCCAGCCTCCCACTCACTCCCCCACCTTCACACCCAGCCTCCCACTCACTCCCCCACCTTCACACCCAGCCTCCCACTCACTCCCCCACCTTCACACCCAGCCTCCCACTCACTCCCCCACCTTCACACCCAGCCTCCACTCACTCCCCACCTTCACACCCTCCCACTCACTCCCCACCTTCACACCCAGCCTCCCACTCACTCCCCCACCTTCACACCCAGCCTCCCACTCACTCCCCCACCTTCACACCCAGCCTCCCACTCACTCCCCCACCTTCACACCCAGCCTCCCACTCACTCCCCCACCTTCACACCCAGCCTCCCACTCACTCCCCACCTTCACACCCAGCCTCCCACTCACTCCCCACCTTCACACCAGCCTCCCACTCACTCCCCCACCTTCACACCCTCCCACTCACTCCCCCACCTTCACACCCCCACTCACGCCCCCACCTTCACACCCAGCCTCCCACTCACTCCCCACCTTCACACCCTCCCACTCACTCCCCCACCTTCACACCCGCCTCCCACTCACTCCCCCACCTTCACACCCAGCCTCCCACTCACTCCCCCACCTTCACACCCAGCCTCCCACTCACTCCCCCACCTTCACACCCAGCCTCCCACTCACTCCCCCACCTTCACACCCTCCCACTCACTCCCCCACCTTCACACCCAGCCTCCCACTCACTCCCCCACCTTCACACCCAGCCTCCCACTCACTCCCCCACCTTCACACCCAGCCTCCCACTCACTCCCCCACCTTCACACCCAGCCTCCCACTCACTCCCCCACCTTCACACCCAGCCTCCCACTCACTCCCCCACCTTCACACCCTCCCACTCACTCCCCCACCTTCACACCCAGCCTCCCACTCACTCCCCCACCTTCACACCCAGCCTCCCACTCACTCCCCCACCTTCACACCCAGCCTCCCACTCACTCCACCACCTTCACACCCAGCCTCCCACTCACTCCACCACCTTCACACCCAGCCTCCCACTCACTCCCCCACCTTCACACCCAGCCTCCCACTCACTCCACCACCTTCACACCCAGCCTCCCACTCACTCCCCCACCTTCACACCCAGCCTCCCACTCACTCCTCCACCTTCACACCCAGCCTCCCACTCACTCCCCCACCTTCACACCCAGCCTCCCACTCACTCCCCCACCTTCACACCCAGCCTCCCACTCACTCCCCCACCTTCACACCCAGCCTCCCACTCACTCCCCCACCTTCACACCCAGCCTCCCACTCACTCCCCCACCTTCACACCCAGCCTCCCACCCATTCCACCTAACAAAAAACTTCTGAAGATGAAGAAAAATGCCCAGGGGACAGTAAAAAATAAAAAGGTCTTCTATGTTAAGATTTAAAAGGGAAAAACAGACAAAAGTCGAGCTATTTAGAATATTACTTCCCCGTGGCTTCAGTAAAGCTCAGAGACTCCAGTGGCTCGCTCTAAATCCTTACTGACTAACTGATGGTGTTTTTTTTTCTGTGGTGTTAGGTATTGGGGGTCACTCGAAGATTAAACACACCCAATTTATTTCCCCTGATTATTAAAGACCCTATTCAAACACCCCCCCCCCCTCCCTCCTAGTGTTTATATATGATACTCAGGATAAAATAAGTTGAATAGGGGGGGTGAGGGGGGGGGGGTCTATTCCTCACGTAATCCAAATGTTTTTGTGTTTTTAGTGGTGTGGTAAATGTTTGTCAACGGAGCTGCTGTAACCTCACAAAATAAGACTCTCCCACCACCTGTTTTGACGTAGTGAAGCTTCTCTCTCATTTTCTCTCTCTCTTTCTTTATTTCTCTCTCCCTTTCTCCTCTTTTTTTCATACAATCTCCCTCTCGCACACTTTCTCACATACACACTCCTTTTCATGACTCCCTCAAGACATTTATAATAAGCTAATGAGTGTATCATCACCCTCAGATCACCCACGTGGAGAACTTCGTGTCCAACGTGAACTCCGCCTTGAGACACAAACACGAGCAGGAGAGACTCAGGGACATTGCCAGAAGGATCGAGGCTTATGAGGCTGTGGTGAGTACTGTGTGTTGTGGTGGTGGTGGGTACTGTGTGTTGTGGTGGTGGTGGGTATTGTGTGTTGTGGTGGTTACTGTGTGTTGTGGCGGTGGTGGGTATTGTGTGTTGTGTTTTTCTTGGATCTATTTTCTTATTTTGTTCTATGTTCATTAATATTCTTTCTAACAATCAAGGATGTTCTCCAGTAGATTGTCATCACCTATAATCAGTCACTCAGTCATCCTCTGCAACGTGATCTCGTATTTCCCCCATCATAAATCACCTACGAATGCCACTGTCTTTCCCACCATCCACAGTCCATCATCTTTGTCCTGGAGGGAAATGTGACAAAAATCTCCTAATTGAATAATATTTCCACTGCATACCAGAGAGGAAATTTCTCTCCAATGCTGACTCATCAGATCTTTCCATGACATTTTACACCGAGCAAAAATTTCCTCATGTTAACTGACTGAAGTGTGGTACTCCATTAAATGTGAAATAATAGACAAGTTCTCCCCTAATGATGATTTTGCGTGGAAGGGGGAGGGGGTGTCCTTTTGGGGTGGTTTTTTTTAGGGATAAAGACCAACTGACTTATTATTCACTGATGCTGGTCTGTCTCTTTCTGTCAGTGTGTGTCTCTCCTTTTTCCTATGCTCGGTATAAACCTTGTTGTGGGTTCAACAGGAGACCCGGGATGATGAGCTGGAGCGTATAGTGAGGAACTACTCAGACCTCAACCTGACCCAGCCTATGCCTGGGTGTCCAGAGCACATGCCCAGACACCTCCTGCACCATGGTGACCTCCGATTCAGGGACTCCCACACCTCCAAGATGGATGTCCATGTGTTCCTCTTCACTGACCTCCTCCTCATCACCAAGGTCACCCAGAGGAAAGCTGAGAAGGTCAAGGTCAGTGTGGCCATATATTTTACAGAATTCCTGTGTACTATAAAATAATAATTAAATTTTATATACTTACACTATAAGAAGTTCTATTTAACCAGCCAGTGCACTTCATTCTTAACTAAATGGGACATTTTTCACACAAGGAATGTTCTTTGAGTTTTTGGTCATCTATATTATTTCTTTGAAAGTACTGGTAGAGTACAGTCCTGAAAATGGCCACTTGTTCTGTATTAATATTAGACATCTATAATTATCATTACTGTACTGTTATTATAGAGCCTTAAAACTGTACTACTGTAACTTGCTTCTCATAAAAAGTTGATAATTATACAGTGTCAAGTTTTGAAAGTTTTTCAATTAAGGTGATTCATTATTTTAACAATCAAGTGAATTTGTTTATGTGAGGGAACTGATGACTTGTTCATTGTTAAAGTTGTTTATGTTTTAATAGTTAACACAGTTTGTATTGTACAGTACTGCTTAAGACAGTTGTGGTCACATGTCAGCCATACAAGAACACTCAACTTTTCCTCTTTTAATGATTTTTACAGAGTTCTTTTGTCTATAAGCATCAGTTACTCTTATCTGATGTTTTCACTCTGTACAATCATTAACCGAACCTAAAGAATAAATTTCCAAACTGGAACTGCTGTACATGTAGACTTAAGTCAGCATAATACAAAGCTCAGTACAGTATATATGTCGTGTCGTCAGATTGTGCGTCCACCATACCACGTAGAGCGGCTGGTGTTGGTCGACCTGAAGGACAGCACATCTATTGGTCTCGTCGTCATCAATGAGTGGAATGTTGCTGTGGCTGCCTTCACCCTACAGTGTCCGGACTCACGTACACACAGGTCACTCAACCAACACAACACATTATAATTATTGTTGTTGTATTTGGTCTCTAGTTTTTAGAATTTGTTTTTCCAAGTTTCAGATATAAATTCTCTGCTTCCAATTGTTTTATTTGTATCAAAATATGAATTTCTAGAGTTTACTTTTTCTTTCTAAATGAAATGTACATTTAATGAAAGTGTGATTGTTTGCCCATCAAGTTTTTATCAATGTTTGTGGTCTCTTTATTTATTTTTTTCATCTTATTGTCATGTGAACTGTGGGTTACTATGTCTTAGAGTGGCAGATCCGGGAGTTTTCTAAGGGTAAATGAAGCAAAGACTAAATTATTCCCCCCCCCCAAATACTTAATTTTTGTTTTCAGTAAGTGTGAGGGAGGGGGGTAAGGTGGGCTAGAAAAGATGATATGGTTTGGTGAGAGTTAATGGTTATAATGATGATCATATATTATACAGTAGAGTACAGAGATGTGTAAAGGTCTACATAGTACCCCTGTTTAGGCAAACTTCCCCAAATACTGTAAACTACACAGTACAATATAGTACATTTTATTACTATGTCTACTGTACATTTTGCTCTTACATTTTTTCTTACATAATTCAGTCTAGAAACTAATTGAATATATTGTTTCAGTGGAGGTTACAAAATACTGATGTTGTCATTTGTTTTCCCTCCAGAACGTGGCATGACACACTCAAAAGAGCAAAAGAGCAATACAAGGAGGCGCAGCAAGCACAGGATGTGATGGTATATGATGAGATGACATGTGTGGGTCACTTAGTACCTCGTTCACCTCGCCCTGGCTCATCCAGAGCTTCACGGGTCTCCAGTCTTGTACATTCTCATTCTGGTTCTATAGATCTAAATGAATCCTCTCCAGCTACTCAACATCACCCTAGTATTGACATGAGTGATGTGAGAGCATCTAGTGCCTCCAGCGATGATTCTGTTGCCCAGCCTGCTGCAGAGATCCAAAGGTCGCGATCGCTGGAAGGTGGCGGTTGCGGTGCTATATCCCCTCGTCCTGACCGCCGCCCTGGCTACCCCAAGACTCCCAATACCTTAAGTGTCATACCACCCTATTCTACTGGACAGTCTCTTCCAAACCTCACTGTCGAGTCGGCCAATTCCCTTCGTGTGCCTGGCACCAATGGTAGCAACCCAAAAGCTCTGTCCCCCTGCACTAGAGGAGTGTCCTACCCACCGCCCTCACCACGCACACTTCGTCGGTCAGCCCCAGTGCCACAGTCTCGCAACCCACCGTTAACCAAGGCCCGCCACGTAACCTCCATGATTGGGTCTCCACAGGATGTGGACCAAGGTGAACAGGACGATGCAACGAGAGGCCAGCGTCGTACATATCGCATCGACAGGATGGATAACCGCCGCTACCATACTGCCGGGGCCATCGATGATATCAAGGTATAAAATAACTTGGTTTACTGACTTAAACTGCAATATTATGAGCTTTATTATAAAGTTGGTGTCACTAATCTCTCCTGAACAGTCCATTTACAGTAGGCTCTCGATTAGCCGGATATCAAATAACCGGAAATATCAATTATTCGCAGTTTTGGCAATCCCAGCACTATCCACAATTTTGTCAACTTTTGACAGCCCAAAATAACTTATCCGCTGCACACACCCGTCGAACATCTACGAAATGGAGTGAAGTTGATTGCGGCCAATCATGTGAGGTGTTTCAAACCAGGCGTGTCAACTCAGCCAATCAACAACGAGATGAGATACGGTGGGGTGCGTCTCATTGTGCGCCTCCTGTCCTGGCAATATGTACCGCAAGCCAGTACAGTAGACCGTCCTGCTTTTGTACAACTTGGGACATTTTACGAAAAGTAGAAATGTAGAATCAACTTCATTCAAAAATACAAAATTTTTAATATGAATGAAGATACAGTTGTACCTGCATATTAGACCAACTGATGAGAGCGTTGATGAGGGCACTTACCTGACTGTGACCTTAGCTAACCCCATGTTATTGTATATGTTTCAGGTCACTATCTGACTATGACCTGAGCCTTCCCATGTTACCTCACTTCTGGTACTGTCCTTGTATAAGTGTGCATGTGTGTTACTTGTATCTGCACTATTGTAAGAAAAATTGAGGAAATTTCATGAACACATAGTTAAAAGGCTCATGGTTTTTCATGAGGATAGCCAACATGTTTCAAGTGCCACCCTGGCTTTCAAAAAATAAAAATAAAAAATCTGCCAATGGCCGAGAACGTGATGCTTACCATGGAGATTTCCCGAAGGATGTAAACACACCTTAACCTCTCTTCTGAACATATGTATAATGCTGACGAAGGAGTTCTGGCGATGTATATCAAAGTGAATGCACGATGGTGGGACAAAGGCTTCCATATTCAGATTTTAAGCGGAAAAACGATGGATTATCTTCATAGTTTCTGTGTACATTGTGGGAACGTACCGGCTCTGGCTTCTCATTATCGGCTGGGCCCTCAGATCCCACACAATATATAAAACTGCTTCCCGTGCATTATAGAGCCACCAAGATGACTTGGATAACTCGAGAAATTTTCCAGGAATGGTTTGTTGAGAAGTGTTATATAGAAGGTGAAGGACCATCTCAAGATACAGTAATGAGTGCAACTGGTATTTTATGTGTTGTGTTTAGACTCGTATTTCTGGTAGACCATTACGTGGCGTGAGTTACCTGCAAACACTGATTATCTGTAGAAGGTCTGCCTCCAACCTCTGTGGGTAATGGAGAGTCTACTGTACCCACACACCCTACAGAACTTTTGTGTCAAGTCTTATAGTGCATGTATAGCATAACATATGATGAGTGAGATGATTCTGTAGATGATTTATTATTGATGGTGAAGGAGATCATAATAATCTTTATTTAAAATATTCTCCATTTCTTGAATTAGCAAAATAACAAAGAAAAGATAAGAAATTAATACTAAAGTCCTCTATTAGTACATATTTCTATATTCAATGTTACATAGAATTACAGAAACATTAATCAATACTTTTCAGACTTTATTAGAGAATGGTTCCTTGTTAATCGGTAAAAGTTGTTTATGATGATCACTTATGTCTCGTCTTCCATAAACTCAAACTAAATAATACTGTAATTTATTACTTACTCCAACATTTTTAATTTTTTTCACTCGCAGAAACAAGATGCTAAGGATGCCACTATCCATAAGCGTCTGTCCTGGAACTATGGGCAGGGGCCTCCACCAACCCGGGACCTTGGGAATGATCAAGGGAAATTAGGTTGTCATAAACACGCTGTCAAGAACGTCTCGTGTGAGTCTGTACACAGCTCCTCGGGGGTTTCCTCGACCTCGTCTCTTCACCGTTCTATGGGATCTGAAGTAGAGGCACTGGAGAATATTGATGATAATGAACTCGAAGGCAAGATGATACACTTCTGAAATATTGACTGGAAAATACACTGAAAATGTTTTACTGTTTCATGCTTGAAGTTGACGATCTATTACACTGCAAGATATATTACTTTGTTTTCTGCTACTGAAAATATATAAAATTGAAATGGACAACAGTTGATGGTAGACCTATAGTACACTGGACTCATAATGTATTCTAACTAACTAACTCTTGACCTGCCAGCAGATGCGGAGGCCACCGTGGTAGACCTAACAGTGAGTGATTGTACCAGCCTAAAAATATCTCCACACATCTCTACAACGTATATCTGCCACGACTCTGACATCACTCTTGGTGTATGCTCACAGTATATTACTCAACCAAATAGTTCTCTTGAGGTAAGCCCAGTATAGTATGCATGGGAAAAAATAAAATACAGTTCAGTACTTTCACATATTACACAGCTTCTTGAGACATTACACTTTATCACATTTCCAGCACTACAAATATTTAACCTAACCAGACACATTTGTTAAAAAGTCTACTTGTTTTTCAATGATGTATAAATATCTTCTTAAGTGGTGGTATCTACTGCTTCATGTTCAAAGGGTTTAAACATAAAAGAAAATCAAAGTAGAGTCTGATCAACATCATAATAGCTAAATAGTTTGCCTAAACCCAAAACTGAAGCCATAATATTTTCCCCCCAAAATTCTCAACCGATCAATCAGGTCTTTCGTTTTGCTATTTCTACTGGGGGAATTTTTTGTATGCAAGAACCTTAAATAATTCCTATACACTAAAAATTAGATCAGTTAAGAACCTAATATTATGCATATATGTCGCCTAATGTTGCAGAAAGATGGGACGTGATCCTGAGTATTATCACGTGACCCGTAAGTGGCATTTAACTGTTTTCACTAAGCTAAATCAATGTATATTTGTATGACAATTTTACTGAATAAAACTGAACTGAATCCCTTTTTATTTGCCAACAGCCAAGTGAAGGTTGTGAGAATTTGGTGAAGATCGACGTGTCAGAGACGGACCCCGGAATCTCCTCGGTGCAAATCACAGTCACGGAAGGTGCCGCCTCTTCTTCCTCTTCGAATTTGTCCTCCACCAAGTCCCCAGAAAGTGCCCCTGCGAAGCCTGATAATACCAGGATGAAAGAGATCCTCCTGAATGATGCTTCAGTTGAGGCCTCGTGAGTACAGAACTCCAGTTTGCTTTCCTTTATAAAGTTGTACAGTACAGTCAGTTGAGGTCTTGTTCATATGAGGCATATAGAACACAAAGGGCGAACTTGCCACTTCGCCACTCTAGCTTACAATATGAGACAGTGTCCTCACATAATGATTGAGTCATATTAAAAGACGTTCTGTATTGGTAAAAGAATGTTCATTTTATATATACTATACTGTACTATATATAAATTCATAAGCTAAAACCAATATAATATTTGTTTCTCTTTTTTTTCACATTTTGAAATTAACTCATACAGGTATTGTACTTAAATGAATTGCTCATTGGTCAAAACTAAGAATGTAAGGGTAATTTTATTGGATTTAGGTTCATAATATATTAATATAGTAACTAATTTTTTCTCCACAAACATACAGTATTAGAAATTGCTGGATAAATTACAAACATTGGAATATGTACTGTGCTAAAAATAATAAGATATGTACTAAAGTAATGAGAAAAATACAGTATATAGTATTGTGTGTCTGTACTATACTAAAAAAAATATATTGTTGCTTTACATGATTTTAAAAGTATATTAATATCTGCACTACAGCTGCAACACTGAGTAAAGACTAACAAATCTGTGTCTTTGCCCTGCTTTATACAAATGACTAAATGCCTATGTGTACAGTACAGTACCTTTATCTCCAAACTGTGAGTAAATATTTATCTTTCTTGTAGCTGTACAGAGATGTGTTGATCAGGTAGGTGTTTCATTACAGGGATGTATGAGAGAGGCCGTGGACGTCCCCTGAGGAGGGACCAAGACTCTTTTCTCAGTCACCACGACACTTTGATGTCACCTCATGGCACCTGATGTCGCCTTAATCATGTGATGTCAACCGAGGTCATGCAGAAGAGGACAGAAAGAGAATGCTAGTGATTTTATAGCACAGTATTAACTTATGGTGATAAACACTACTGGTTAAAGACAACACTTTAACCAACACTTACAATACTGTATAGTGAATGTTACTGTCACTGAAGTGATTTTTTGTTTTACTTCAGTTTTGAACAACGAATCTGTGTATAGGTTCTGGTGATGAGGTCAAGAAGGATTTTGGACTGTAAGTGAGAATCAACTGTCAGATCTCATAGCATCAGAACCCTAGTGAGAGCTGTTGATCTCTGTTGACTTGAATTTGTTTGTGCCCCGATCTTCGCCTTCCAAAGTTATTATGGTCTATACATGGAGTGCATTGTGAAGTGGAGTCTTGTGACTTAATCCTGTGTGCAACCCTGATAGATTTTGTACTGTACATTCCATCCCCTGGCAGGAAGTGTTTAATTTATTTGGTAATCATTCCATGTATTGCAGTACCTTTGTATCCACCTTTTTGTGTGGATTTTGTAAGATATTAGTTGGTACTGTTGAGTGGACAATGATATATAAAGATTTATATATAAATATATATATGTATATATACATGTACAGTATACACTTATGTATATGTATATATATATATATATTATATGTATTGACATTAAACCTTTTTTGTGAATTTGAAATATTTTTATATCATTCACAGTCTTCAAAGCTACAACCTAGTCCTAGATGCTCTAGTTCTTGTTAATAGATAGTTAATGGAAACAATGTTGACATATTTTCCAGGTCTTTCTAGAAAATAGTGTACAGTCTATTTTATATTATGTCCCTATATCTTAAATATTACAATTAGATCCACATAGTTCCTTCATGTATTTGTAACCGATTATGAAACACTTGTCATATTAATAGTGATGTTGGTTTATACTCAAGTTTACAGTGTGAGTGTCTTACCCCCACACACAACACGTGCGGTATATACGATGACGGGCATCGTGTATTATCTACCTTGTTAATGTTCATAACTTACATGAAAAATAAAATTTGCAGCGTAATACTTGGCCAGGTATTCCCCTGTATAATAATAGTGCGTCTAGCTCTGGACTGTAAGCATCTCCACATCAAGAACCAGCAATAACACAAGTACTTGGGCAGAAAATAATACAGCCCGTGGTTTTCAATAATACACTATGAGACACGAGTTATACAAAGTTTACGTAGGAACTTTTTTCTCTTTGTAACGAGTAAAACTACAGTGTTACAGTGAGTGATCTTGTAGCTCATTACAGTTAATGCTGTTTCATGGAGGTTGTTCAACATTTTTGTAAGAGTTGTATACAGTGTATTAGTTACTACTATAAAAAATTTAGTTCTGATCAAGTTTAAGTAGTTTTCTCCTAATATCACAACATAGCCACTTGTGTAGTATATTATTGATCATGTTGCGTCGTCATATCACTACAAGCCTTTCCAAAGAATATATATATATTTTTATATATATATATATATATATATATATATATATATATATATATATATATATATATATATATATTTTGTAAGTGACAATCTACAGCACCATCATACTACAGTAGTTGGTTTAACTTCAGCAGAATTAGAGGGAACAACAGATATGTAGATGACTTATCAATAAATGGGAGCAGTAGAAGAATAATGTCTCATTAATAATTATCTTGGGACTAGTGTAGTTCTCCTGGGTGCACTTATTGTGGAACATCATTGTCTTGTGTACTGCTGATGGTTCAACAACAGCACAACTATATGCACAAATGCATATTTTTGAAAGCTATAAATGCTGTAGATTATTTGTTTGCCCAAGTCAGTAAAGAAGATTTAATCACACGTGTACTGCCTTGTGCTGGATTTACCGAGTATAGATACAACAACTTATATCTCTCACCCTTGTACCTATACTGTAAATTCCACAATATGATACTGTATGTTTTAAATCTGTGTATATAATTTTTTGTATAATATTACAAAGAACATATGTGAACAATAAAGCCAAAAGAACACATTTGTATTGAAGTCAAATATTACAACTGATTGTTTTGAACTGTTCATAATATTTGAAAAGTGAACAAGACTGTGACCACGTCTCATTATGTCTTGCCCTCCTCACACCACCAGGAGAGGCATGTCTACAATAACCACCTAAAAAAATTCAATAAAAATTCAATAAATTCAAGTAATGAGTCTTGAGTGTTGTGGTGGCTGTACCTGTGTCTTAACTAGTCATGTGTCTTTTTCTGGGGAGACAAAAGACACCCTGACCTTGACATGTTGCAGTGCAGCCCCTTGGGACTAACTGCTGAATTTCTTATGCTTTTATTGTTTAGGCAAACTGATTTATATTACTATGGTACCCAGCAAGTACTCAGTGCTGTTGTAATGTTATTTCAGCATAAATTCATCATTGAAATAACATTCTGTACTGTAATGTACTGTACTGGCAGACTCATTCAAACTTTTATGATTAATGTTGGAAATTTTGGGAAGCTTTCATGAATCACATACAATCATATTGGTGGCATTACTAGAAATACAAAATAGCCAAAGTTTTTATAGGTGAATTCAATAATCTACTCTACTAGGGAATTTTTTATATAAATCCTTGTGTACGTAAGTGATGTTTATGTGAAATTTCCCTTCCTAGATATCTTCATAAATTATTAACTACCATACATGACTTTAACATCTTGCATAATTCAGAATCTTGGTTCAGACCTTAATGTCTGTGTTTTGAGTTGAATCTGTAGTGGCATAACAGTATGGTTGACATTAGTTTAATTTTCAAGAAATATTTTGATTATATTTGTCACATGCAAGAAAGTGAGTACTGTACTAAGATTATATACCTATTTTGTTTTTGAAAGAAAAGAGAAATTGTTTGTGTGATAATGTCAATCATTTGATGCACTGTACTCTTACCTCAGTGTTTGATTACTTATATAATAATATTTACTTGTGCAAAACAACGTTATGTACAGTAAACATATTATAAGTGGATCATTTACTTAGAGGTTTTCTTCATGTTCTCCCGTTAATTTCGTACCACTGTGCAACTTCAATCTGTTGTATTCAAATGACCATTTAACCTATGGCTTATTTATTATTGTAGTTATACAGATAGTGAATGTATAGTATCTGCTTTAGGTGTTTCACAAGCTATATAGCAGATGTGTATATACTGTATTGAACTTTTGATTCCAAATACAGGTACAGGTAATATTTTAGTGAGGTGGAAAATGAGTATACATAGACTGATTCATTTTGTCTTTGGAATAATTGTAGAAAATAAAATAAAAATTTCTCTGTAAATTATTACTACTTTTTTTTTAAATAACCAAACACATAGTAGTGTCAGCTGATGAATTATGATTAGAGTTGATGGTGTTGAGCAAGAGTTAAACTCACACTGGTAAAGCAACGAGGACATACAGGTTATCTTGCAGCTGTCTTACGTTTACGGTATGCCCTGACAATTAGCGGTCCTCTATTATTTGCGGATGACACTCTGGATGTACCCAAGAATGCCTGTGGATAGTTTTAAAGTTGGTGGCATTTTTGCAGCCGGGACAGAGCCATTCGTTCTAGAGACAGTAATTTCCTTTTCCTGTACTGTGTATGTGTGTAGACACACACACACACATATACAGTGGGGTATGCTATAACGAACAGATCCTACTACGAATATTCCTATAACGAACGGTTTTACCTATAAAATTGAGAATGCTATAACGAACGCAACTCCTACAACGAACGCGGATGAATACCGGACTATTTCGCCTGGCGCATGAATATTGTTGTACCGCGACCCACAACAAGAGCGTCAGGCGCCATCTTTGTCTCATTGTGTAGCCAGTGCACCACTGTTATTGTTGAAATTTCGTCTTTTGATGTGGAAATTCGCGTTATTTGTATAACTATTTTGTTATACAAGTATACAATTGTAACAATGAGTCGTCCAAAGCGAGTGAGAAAGCTAATAACCCTTGAAACTAAGAAAGAAATTATAAAGAAACGTGAGAATGGAAGAAGCATTGCGAAACTTAGTGATGAACATGGGATAGCTAAATCGACTATATGTACGATTTTGAAGAATAAAGAAGAGTTAAAAACTGTGCAAGTGGCTAAGGGAATCTTTAGACTTAGCAAAGCAAGGTGTAATGTGATTGAAGAGATGGAAAATTTACTCTTAGTGTGGATAAAGGAGAAAGAAATGGCAGGTGGTAACATTAGTGAAGCTATAATTTGTGAGAAGGCCAGACAATTGTTTGAGGACCTTAAAGCCAAGACTCCCAGTGGAAGTGATAGTGATGTGCCAGTGTTTAGGGGTACCTGCATGCTGAATAACACTAAGGTAAGATAAAGTACCGTATTTTTTACATTTTCCACAGAATTTTTTCAGTGTTAAGCGGTTGTATTTGGGGGCCTGGAACGGATTAATCCTATAATGAACGAATGCTATAACGAACGAGGTTCTGGAACCAATTACTTTCGTTATAGCATACCCCACTGTACAATACAGGTGAAAGAAATAATTGTCCTAAGGGCAAACACATGAGGGAATATACATTTCTTTGTACACAAGTAAAAATACCCGACTGTAACTACAAACCAGTGCCAGCTGAGAAGTACAAAGAAGAATCTATGCATTCATGTGTGGACTACAGTCTAATATCATTCAGCAACGTCTCCTCGAAAATAAGACTTTGGACCTAAAATCTGCATTTGACCAGACAAGGGCTCTGGACCTTGTTCAGAGGAGTTCTGAATTGTATTTGGCACCTCCTGTGACTATGCATTCTGCTTCTACTTCTGGAGTGGAAGGTTGTGATAGCGGTAATGTAGAACGGTCGATACAGGTTCTCAAGTTGTAGTTGTTCTTTCTTTAAACCAACAAAAGTGTTATTTTTGTGGAAATCGTAGGCACCTTCATCACAAGTGTCCAGCACGTGAAGGGGCCTGTAACAAATGTGGTAAAAAGGGTCATTTTGCTAAAGTGTGCAGGTCATCATCTTCAATAGCTGCTTCTTATTCCCCTACTCTAGCATCAGTACCAGCGAGTATATCCAGAGCTTCAGTGCCTATGTTAATGAATGGTAATAAAGTAGATGATCATTTGAATACTGGAAGTTTAGAGATTTTTTTGTATGAAAAGCTGGCGAAGTATTATGATATACCACTGTATTCTAGAAATAGCCGAGTGTCTTTGGCCACCTCATCTCTCTCTCTCGACAAAGGTGGCAGGGTATTGTATTGTAAACCGAAAATTGCAGGGTCATATTTACAATTATGTCAATATCTGTTTTGCCTTATTTATGTAGTGATGTTATTAATATTAGGTCAGGATTTTATGCAACAACATGATTATGTAAGTGTGAAATTTGGAGGGAAGAAAACCCCTTTAACAATAAGTGGGTTGTCCACTTTATCAATTCCTCCTCCACTTCTTTTCTCTAATGTAATGCCTGATTGTAAGCCCATTGCTAACAAGTCTAGATGGTACAGCACCGCCGATCTTCATCGAGTCTGAACTAAGTCGACTACTTGAAGGTATTATTGAACCTAGCTCATGGTCATAGACTCTTCTCAGACAGTGAACCGTTTTACTCAACTTGATGCGTACCGACTGCCTCGTATAGAGACTCAGTCAATACGGTAGCACAGTACTAGTTCTTTAGAGCCACTGATTTCAAGTCTGCTTATCATCAGATTCCTTTGCATGAGGAGGATAGGCCTTATACTGCTTTTGGGGCAGGTGAAAAATTGTATAATTTTGGCAGATTGTCTTTTGGTGTCACCAATGGTGTGGCTTGTTTTCAGTGTACAGTATTATGAATGATTTCATTCCTGGAAACCCTCTTGCTGATAGTTTTGCTTACTTGGACAATGTAACTATATGCAGTAGAACCAAAGAAGAA
The DNA here is from genome assembly GCA_958450375.1 of Homarus gammarus. Lineage (NCBI taxonomy): Eukaryota > Metazoa > Arthropoda > Malacostraca > Decapoda > Nephropidae > Homarus > Homarus gammarus. The sequence continues at coordinate 882,067 of CAUDMG010002011.1, forward strand.
CATGATATTAATCTGCATAAGTTTCTTGAAGCTGCCAAAAAGAGTAAACTCACATTCATTAATGATAAATGCACCTTTTCTACTGAGTGTCAACTTGTTGGGATATTCAATTTCTAATGGAGAAATTAAACCTGATCATCAACGTCTTAAACCTCTCAGGGATCTTCCTGTTCCACATAACATGAAGTTGTTACGACAAGCTCTGGGTATATTTTCATATTATTCAGTGGATTGTTAACTATTCACGAAAAGTGAGGCCACTCATTCATGTCAACTCTTTCCCCTTGCCATGTGAAGCTAAAGATGCTTTTGAGACTCTGAAGAATAAATACAGTTCAGGTACTCCTCGACTTACGACCTACTCGACTTATGACCACCAGGACATACGACCGCCGCAATCGTAAAAATTTGTTTTCAAATTACATACGTATTTTCTAGTACCGAAACGTTTCCGTCCCGTACGACAGCGTGGGCTGGGCCGCCAGACAGTCAATTACTTTTGAGATGAAAATGAAAATAATAATGTAATATGAAAATGGAAAAACGATAGCAACCATTAAATGTGACCTTGGCTTCTCTCACTCGACGATATTAACAATTTTGAAGGATAGGGCAGAGGCATTTGCTACTATTTATAAGGGGATGCAAATGTTTGAAGAAAGGGATAAAAATGTTGAGTGCTTAGCAAAAGTTGGCAGACTGATCCAAGATGTACTTGCTTGCTACAGGGAGATTTACAGTGAAAAGAAAAGGCAAACTGTGCAGTCTAAATTGGACATACAGTATATTTTAAGAAGTCCCCCGTTGCTGTCTCCTCACGCCCCACCACTGCTGCCTCTTCACTCCCTAAAGATGATCCAATACCTTCAACAAGCAAGTATGTTAGCCTGTCTGAAGAAAGTGAAATTGATGACCCACCCAGCCCTGTCTCCTCCTCTGCTTCATCCAATTAATGTAGTCTCCATGTTTAATTAAAAAATTATTGAGGCCCCATGTGCATTCAGGTGACTACATTAAAGGTAAGTGCACAGTAACTCGTTATTCATTTTTCATTATTGATTACTTTTGCTGTACCGTATTTCATTTTAGATTTTCTATGTATTATTTTCGCATTTTCGACTTACGACCAATTCAACTTACGACCTGGTCGTCGGTCCCTAACCCCATCGTAAGTTGAGGATTGACTGTATATACCTATCTAGAGGTAAAGTAAACAAGCCCAGGATAAAAGAGCATGTTGAAAATGTCCAAAGGAGAGCCACCAGACTGGTGCCTACACTGCGGCACCTCAACTATCCTGAGAGACTGAAGCGCCTGAACTTGCCTAGCTTATACTACAGACGGGCAAGGAGTGACCTAACTGAGGTGTATAAACATCTCGAGGGGCACTACCCAGTCGAGTGTCCTTACCCGGAGCTGGTGGACGCTCGCCCCACAAGGGGTCACAGGTCAAGATTGAAGAAGCTGCAGATCCAGAAAACTGTGAGGGCAAACTTTTTCGGAGTGAGAGTTGTGAACTGTTGGAACAACCTGCCAGAAAGTGTTGTGACGGCACCGAGTGTGAGCTCTTTCAAGACAAGACTTGACCAACACTGGAGCGGGTTCAGGTACATTCAGGAACCAGTGCATGCCCAGTACTTGCCAACAGTGCGTAACAGAGACGTGACCGATCGCCCAAGCGGCTAACAAGCCGATCAGTGGTGAAAAGGATAAAAGATAAAAGGAAGTGTGGTGATGAGTAGAAAAATGGTTAATGTGTGATAACGGTTCATTATTGCAAAGTTTTTTCAATCACTTTCAGCTTGTCTGTAATTCTTTATCACATACAGTAGGTATTACAGTTATTCCAGTGGCATTCATGCTGTGATGAACTATCGGACAAAACTTCTGGGTTTGTCCAATAGCTTTACGGTGTGCGATAAACAGGTTCTGTTATATACGGTGTCCGTTATACCGAGGGCTTACTATATACGTAATGGACGAGTTGACGGTCAGAATTTTTTCTTAAAATTGCAGGTCAATGACTGCGAAAGGCTCTGTGATTGGTTGTGACGTCACTGGCTGGGGTGAGCCGCAGCGTGCGAAGCAGACAGCTGTGGAGTTTGTGTTGTTACCAACGTAAATACAGGACTTGTGGCCATATACAATGTTCAAGCAAAGGACAACGAGTCATTGGTGCTTCGTGCCACTGTGCAAGAGTACTGACAAATCCTCACCAGGCAAAATATTCATCACAGTACTGATAGATAAAAAGATAAGAAAGAGATGGCGGCTTGCTGCTCGACGGCACTGCCCCATGACAGAATCCAGCATCTACTGTTGTGAAGATCATTTGGATTTGAATATGAAGTTGATATATATATATATATATATATATATATATATATATATATATATATATATATATATATATATATATATATATACAGTAAGGTATGCTATAACGAATCTAATTGGTTCTAGAACCTTGTTCGTTATAGCATTCGTTCGTTATAGGATTAATCCGTTCCAGGCACCCAAATACAACCACTTAACACTGAAAAATATAATATAAAATTGTAAAAATTGTAAAAAAGTGCATAAATATGCATCTAAACCCCTGAAATAAAGAATATCATTAATATTTGTAATAAAAAAACAATAAATTAGAAAAAAAAAAAATTAAATAATGTTCGTTGTAGGCGTTTCGTTCGTTATAGCATTCTCAATTTTATAGGTAAAACCGTTCGTTATAGGAATATTCGTAGTAGAATCCGTTCGTTATAGCATACCCCACTGTATATATATATATATATATATATATATATATATATATATATATATATATATATATATATATATTATTTTTTTTATTTATTTATTTTTTTACGGGAATTAGCCCACCCGGGCACAGGTCGAACGACCCACAACGGGGCCTAAGAGGCAAAAAAATAAGAACAGAAAGAAATTAAAAATAGAAAAGAAAAAGGTTATACTGTATTAATCTACACCACGAAGATGCCGGAAAACCAGCTTTTTAAAGTGAGACAGGTTGTATAAGTATGGAAACATAGAAGGCAGAGCATTCCACAGTTTGGCTGTGTGAGGAAAGAAGGAGGTACTATAACGGGTTATTATAGTGTGACCGACATGCACAGAGAAACGGTGGGCACCGCGGGCAAGACATGTGTTACGAGCCCATGGCCTTGCCGGCGGTACACAGGATGCCAAATCCACCGAACATTGCCCGTTAAATTACCTGTAAAAGAGAGAGAAGCAACATTGTGGCAAAGAGAAAGGGAAGAAAGATTATCAACTAAAGGAGGAGATTTAATAAGATGAAATGCCGTTGATTCCACCCTATCTAACAGTTGGACAGAACAAGAGCCACCCCAGATATGAGAGCAGTACTCCAAGTTAGGGTGAATGAATCCCTTATATACTTGAAGCAACTGCTCAGGAGTGAAGTAGCTACAGCATCTGTACAGCATTCCCAGCTTTCGGGAGGCAGCTTTAGCAATGTTGAGGATGTGTGGCTTCCATGACATATTGGAGGAAATGGTGAGGCCTAGCAAATTTACTTCAGAATTTGACAGAATGATAGTTTCCTGAAATGTAATTGGTGGGAGATCATCTAATTTAGAAAGTGTAATTGGTAAATAGGCATACCTTATTTTTAGGTTAAAATAAATTAGTGCGTGTGTATTTACTTGCTGGGTGCCAAAATGATACAAAAGACCGATAACTCCAACTTGGAAGTTTTCATCACAGTTCTCTATTTCATGTCTGGAAAATGTAAGGTTTTGTCACTGATGTCTATATTTAATGTTGTGGAAGGTCTAGGGACGGCCAGGTAATGGGCTTGAGATGATCACATGACAGGCTGAGGATAGTGTGTATCATGGTTTGGGCCCCCAGTAGTGGTTAGGTTAGGTTAGGTTAGGTCAGGTAAGGTTGGGTCAGGTCAGGTTAGGGGGTGGGGGGGATTTTAGTTTTTCAAACCATTTATGATGCAAATGGTACTAGGAAAAGTTGAAAATGATGAGATAAACCCAGAGAGCAGACCAGAGCAGTCAGGGGGACTGACTGCCCTAAAGTACAAAATTACCTATTTTAGTGTGCTTTACTGTGCAACAAAGTAAGACTATTTTGAATATATAAATATTACTAAGCACATAAACTAATTCAATGGATATTAGCTGCCAATACAACAAATTTCATAGTATAAACATTCCAAACAATATTGGATTATTTTTGTCACCTGGGGAGCCTTAAGATTCTAACTATAGGATTAAGTACTTTAAACAATAAGACACATTATCTCTACAGGATTTATGTCGCAAAACATTTTTCAATCACATAAGAAAATACAGATCATAGGTTAGGTTAGGTTAGGTTATGCTGAGTTATCAGGTTAGCTTAACATACATCGGTAAGGGAGGGGGGGGTGATAACTCAAAAGTAGTAATTTCCGATATAACTGAAGGTCTAAATTGTTCATAACACATCGCAAACCACCACCAGAAAAAGCCATAGTCTGCATGTCTAAGTACAGGGATGACCAAAACTTAAAATTTACCCAATATAGCCTATCTTCAATCAAAACATCAAAATACTTATGGTAGTTATATAAAATTTTACCCATTAATTAATATAAATGATTATCTATCCCAGTAGTTCATTAGTGAATCATTAAAACAATAACAGCACTATTGTCATTATTACTTAGCATCAGACATTATCAAAATAAAGTCCAGACAATGGCATTACTTTTAAATTAACTCTTATCTCCATCTAGTACTGACATACTCTATAAATACAATTTTTACTTACTAATTCTGACCCAGCCACCAATCACAGCACTGCCTTGTCTCCCTTTAAACTCCCTTCTGTCCTCCCTTTAAACTCCCTTCTGTCCTCCCTTTACCTCTACCCCCCCCCCCCCCCCCCATTAGCCTTGAATACAGTTTGAGTCATTTTGTAGTTGGAACTGTACAATATATATCCCATTAAGTTTGTAGTTTGAACAGCTAAGACAACTGGCCCTCCAGGTGGTTTAATATTTATGACTAAACAAGTAGATAGGAATAAAATAAAAATGGTGTTCTTAGATTAATCGATACCTTAATATATACTCTTAAGTTTCAGTTTATTATTAATTAAATGTATATCTTCATATTTTTAGACACCAAATTTATTTAATATCTAATATGTATGGGATAATATATTCCCTTTAGGCGAGTATTTTTAAAATAAATTCACATTTTTATAATTATTGATATTATTACCACTGGTATTTTTAGTAACATAAATTATTGCTGTAATTATTATAGTATTGTTTTATTATTGTACCTATTGGATGATAATGATTGGCGGCGCGAGGAGGAAGATGGTGTCATTAACTCCAATAAAGGAACAATACTAGAGGGAGACAAGAACAAAATTGTAGATGGAGTTAAAGAGGAAGCCAGGAAGATTCTTAAGGTGTGTAAACCATCCTTATAGTTTGATGAATCACGTGACAATTAGCCCCGCCCCAGCTCACTTTAACTCTGTCAACACCCCAGAGAACATTACCCAGTTGAGTGTCACACTGGAGGCTGCCGTCACACTAGGGAAGGCAGGAAACACTTGGAACAATATGCTAGAGTTCTCACTTACTTTTATCCTCTTCACCACTGATCACCCGGGCGGTCGGTCACGTCTCTGTCACGCACTGTTGGCAAGTACTGGGCCTGTAGTGACGGAGCTACAGTGTGTGCCCCCCCCACCCCCCCGTGCCCCAACAAAAAACACATATTGCACAGTGACTCACTCTTATATACTGTATATATATATTAAATAGTTTGCGTACCATTATAATATTACTGTACTTTCACATACTCAAATATAGTATGCTTTAAATACACACCAAACATACTTAAACTTTATAAGTAACAGTTAAACAAAAAGCAAAAACGACATACAGTATAGGATAGAGAAAAAAGTAAAAAAGTGTAAAAAATTAGGACCATCTTTATTTCTGAAATGAAAACTACAACTGTCTGCAAAGTAACTTTTCTTGTTTTTTTGTTGGCAAATTCTTCAATGACATTGTCAAAAACTATTTCATCTGTCAATTGTCGCTCTATAGACAGTATGGCAAGATTTCTCAACCGCAAGGTGCTCATAGTAGATCTTAAGTAATTCTTGATCAGTTTTAGTTTCGAAAAACTCCTCTCACAGGTAGCAACACTAACAGCAATTGTGAGGAAAATCCCCAGCATTATTACTATATTTGGAACCGAGTTCCCAAGGTTATACTTTTGAATAAACTGCAAAAGTTCAAGGGGGCCTTCTTTCCACGTCTAGGTGGCTTTTGTCTGGGTGGCTTTTGTCTGTAACCCAGTGAGGATAGTGTCTTAGTATAAAATCGCAATGCTGTGAAACAAAATCTTAATATTTATCTCAGTACCGCAGCAAAAGTCACATCTATATTTTTTAACCAATACTTTAATATTTCTCACCTTATAGTATTATGTCTTCCAACGAAGTAAATAATTGGATCGAAAACACAAGAGAACTTAAAAGTCGTCTGGCCTCCCCTCGTCTTGTCGTGTCTGACCTAACACCTGACCCACACCACATGAGCTCACTGGCGTACTTGTTTGAAGTTGTTTCCTTAATCCTCAACAGGTTACAGGTTGTGTGTGTGGCGGGGGGGGGGGGGGGGGGCGCATAGCAAGAGTGTAAGCTCATGACGTGGCCGTGATGATGTGGGTCAGGTGTTAGGTCAGACACGACAAGGATTAACTTGCCGCCGATACAAAGGGATGGATTAACGTCTCCAGTAGCTGCAGATATGGGTGATGAGCTGACCCAAAAGTGCCGCCCGGGGCGGACCGCCCCCCCCCCCCCGCCCCCCCTAGCTGCGCTAGTGTGGGCATGTACCGGCTCCTGAATGTATATCTTTTTTTACAGGGATTAGCCCCTCCGGACGCAGGTCACTGACCCACATCGGCGTTTTCCTTTTCTTTTATCCTCTTCACCACTGATCTGCTCGCCAGCCGCCCGGGTGATCGGTCACGTCTCTGTCACGCACTGTTGGCGTTTCCTTCGCAAATTATTTAATTATTAGGGGGATCCAGGGGGGCGGAGCCCCCCAGGTTAGGAGGTTCAGTTATGTTTGCTTAGGTTAGGTTAGGTTAGGTTAGGTTAGGTCATTTGCGAGGGCAACGTCATCGAAGAAAAGTGTTTTAAAATTGTCTAAACCATCGGAAATACACTCTGCTCAGCTCGAGAGCCATGTTGGTTGAAATTGCAAATTTACCGCAGCTGTTATCAACCTTATTAGCACCTCAAGAGTCTAACGCAGTGGTTCTCAACCTTTTTTTACCCATGGACCCTTTCCCTTCTATTTTTCTTGGTGGACCCCTTCATAGCTATTGGACATAACAATTTTCTATTTTTCACTAACATAAATTTTAATTAGTCTCAAGAGGTAGACCGGTGTGTTGTGCCCCATAGATTAGTGTTAAGGGGCGGGAGGGTAAAGTATTTGCCCCAAGAAATTCGTATCTAATAAGTACCTGTTCAGTAGCCATAGCGTCGTTTGTGTTGTGGGAGGAGGGAGGCAGGATTGGCAGACACACACACACACACACACACACATTATCGCATATTCCATAACTTACATCACAAAAGTTCAATAACTGTGTTACCTCCTGGGTAAAAAGATAAATAAAAACAAAATAATGATTATATGAATCTGTCCAAAGTGGCTCAAACCGCGTAGTGTTGATGAGAGTCAGAAAGATAATAGCAATAATCATCATCTTTTTCCATTTACAATTCCTTTAGAACTGGACAATTTATTAGTTTTAATTAGCAATGGATTGATCTAGGTCATACATGGTGGGTATGTTTGTGCTCCAGAGGGTGGTATCGAGGGGCTGCGGTGGAGAGTTCCAACCCTCGAAATCTTGTTGGGAGGTAAAGATCGGATAACCATAAGCCTCAAGCACATCACTACACAAAGCTTGTATATGTAACATCTGCGGGTAGGTCAGTCGCTCCCTCCATGCCCACATTTTATTCGTGGTGTTCTTACGGGTAGAGAAAGGATGGAGATTCTCGTACTCTGTGTTGATACCTATAGTCATTGCGGTCACCATGTAGTCCACTAAGGCGGTGTAAGGGAGACCTAAGAATATGTACAGTCGGCGTATTACACGTTCAGGATTCAGAGTCAGGTCCTCATACCGCACCATTGTATACCTGTAACATTGCAGAGGAAAAACATACAATAATTCTGTATATTTCTACACGTATACATTACACACACTCTTTAATACTTCACTACACAATACTCCCCGTGAATCTATGCGTTATACACAGCCGAATTTAATCCAAGGAAGCTAGCCTAACGCAATACGATTTTACCAGATTGATTTATGAAGAGAGGGAAAAATGAATGGTAAAAATGTTTTCATCAGACCCCACATTGATTCAACGTATACCGCGTATATTGACAATGCAGGTATATAGTTCAACATGTATATAAACAATGCAGGTATATAGTTCAGCATGTATATAAACAATGCAGGTATACAGTTCAACATGTATATACTTATAGACTACCCAGACCTGTTCAAGATGTCCGGTTGAGAAAAGTATCACACAAACTCGTAAACTTTTGTAATACTTTTTGGTAAAAATTTGGAATACAGGATTTTAGTTATTAGGCTGTGCTAGTGAAGGTAGATGGAGCTAATTTTGTGTAAGTGTGTGTGTGTGTGTGTGTTAAATTTGAGATCAGTCCGAGGATTTTTTTTTCCTTTCACATTTATGTTGTTATTGAAGTATCCGGTACACGGTGAAGGGGGGGGGGTGGGAAAGGATGATGGGGGAGGGGATGGGTAAGGGGGAGGGGGTGGGGAGAGGGGGGGATTGATTGTTATTATTACTTGTTCACTATCATTCATTGTTACTTATTCTAATGAAAGGGTTTGCTCGTAATGGTATTGATACTAGTATATTATCTGTAATGGTAGTTGAGGTGATGGTAGTAATGGTAGGTGATGGTAGTGATGGTTAGTGGCTTACCTGTGAGGATAATGATGGAGGAGGAGTCGAGCAGCGGTCAGATCTTGGCGGTATCTCTCACACACCTTGGCGGGTTCCTTCTCATCCCGGGTGAAGAAGGTCCCGTTGATGAGTTTAATAATTTCCTGTCCCTCTTCCAAGTAGGAGCGGGAGGCTAGGAGGGCCCGCGGGTCCCTCACCAAGTGTACCAGTTGGGTCCTGAGGGTGGCGTCCTCAAGCAGGGGCCTAACGATCCCCATTTCAGTTTTTACTACCCTAACAAAATTGACACACGACCCTTTGCACATATCATCCACCCAGGCAGAATCCTTGCATAATAGGTCGTAGTCTTGACACAGTGTCTTGAATTTACGTTCGTTTACATGATGTCCGTGAATCCACTTTTGGGTATAGTTACTCTGTTGGGAGAACCGGCAGTGTAGGATGTCTCTTAGGAGTTTAATGGAGGAGTGTGTATCTGTTATACCAGCATCGCGTAATGGTTCCTCCGACAGGAAAGTGCAGGAGAGGGCGGTGAGCAGTTTCTGTGTAAACATTGATCCTGACCTCATCTGTGACCACAAGAGTATTTGGTTATGTTTTGGCTGACCAGTCTGGCCCGTACCATATAGTATTTCCTTCACCATGACCCGCTGTGGTGGGGGTGGCAGAGTTATGAAGGTTTTTAGTGCCAAGATTAGGAACAAAAAGAGGACGAGGACGAGTACCCGAGACCAACTTACAGACTGCCGACTAAACTTCCTCAGAATTACCTTCATCGTCGTGTTATTCAAGACGAGGACAGCGACCTAGTCTTTAATGGTGTAAACTATATCCTTTGTGAGTGTCAAGTCCACTCTCTTGCCAACAATCACGTTATGGGGGGTCACCTCCCCGGCTTACTGAGCTGCGACACAATCAAGTTAGTCGAGAATATAGAGTAGTTCCCCCCTAACGTGACATTCAATTGTGTATTTGTGTTGTTTTGATTCAGTGAGTGAGACTACATGAGGCCTTGCCCCTTGATTATCGCTCAAATAGTTCAAGGATAACCACTGTCACACTCTACCTCTTCCTCCTCCAGGAGTGAACGTCAGGATGTGAGTCGTTCTTCAACTTTCCTCAGAACACAAGTGATGGGAGTCGTTCTTTCACTTTCCTGAGAACACAAATGAACACCAGGCTGGGAGTCGTTCTTCTACTTTCTTCAGAACACATGTGATGGAAGTCGTTCTTCTACTGTCCTCAGAACACAAATGAACGCCAGGATGTGAGTCGTTCTTCTACTGTCCTCAGAACACAAATGAACGCCAGGATGTGAGTCGTTCTTCTACTGTCCTCAGAACACAAGTGACCGCCAGGATGTGAGTCGTTCTTCTAATGTCCTCAGAACAAAGTGAACGCCAGGATGTGAGTCGTTCTTCTACTTTCCTCAGAACACAAGTGAACGCCCTCAGCGATCTTGGGTCCGTACTCTGCACTGAACAGGAAAAGTGGCAGAATGGTGATGTGGCCAGGCGGCGAGGAAGGTAGATGCAACACTAAATGTTAACTGCATGCTTTTCCTAGAACCTCACGATGCGGGTCAGGAAAATTCGTCTAAAAATAAAAGTAACAAAGAAATGACTCGACAAAAGGTAGAAGTTGGTAGAGTTTAATATACAGAACTGATTAAGTATTAATTTAATCGAAAAGTAACATTCAATACAATTTGTTTTAAATCACGTATTGTACCCTATTAGATATGTTAATTTGAGTTATTATACTTTTTTAAGGAAAACAATTAGAATATTAGTGGAAAAAATCAAATTGGATTTTTACAGAGCTGGTTGTCTCAGTGTGGAAATAAGCTTCAATATATAGATGGTGTTGCTCCTCAAGGCGTGAACTGTAACCAAGACATATGTGAGTAAGTAACTGTGTGAAGTGATACATAAGCATCAGCAGAAGATGTGGCTACGGCTGGCCAAACCTTCACCCTTGGCAACTTTCTCTCTCTTATAGGGTGTGATATCAACAGTACAGTAGGAACCAAGGGTGGAGGTCTGAAGGCAAAGAACCACCTAAGCAAGTCTGTGGCAATAGACTAATTGTCTCACCCGACCTATGGTTAGGTGAATGGCAAGAGGTTAGGTGTGGGATCCGAATGACAGTCACCTTCTCGCAGTAGGCCCTGAGTGTACAAAGAATTATATTCTCTGTATGGCTAAGAACTGTAAGTCAAATTGCCCACTAATCACAAAGGAATGATATAAATCCACTCACTCCAGCTATTTAATTTCTCTCAAGTCACAAGATACAGAAAGTTTTAAAGTTCATAACTCAGTCACTCGCAGGATTAGGGAGCGTTGCCCTGATTGAAAATGAAGAGTTATTTAGGTGACATATAAAGTCACGCTGGATCATGCTCAGCCGCTGGGTTATAACAGGAAACTCTACTGTATATACTCCCAAGGTCTACCTGCACCGTATACCAACATTCTCTATATTCATGTTGAACTGTGTAACTGCCAAGTTTATATACATGTTTATCCAACTATAAACCTGTATGACTGTGTTACTGAATTATTATTATTATTATTATTATTATTATTATGGAATTTCGGATGGTTGTAATTCCTCTTGTCTTTGCCACATGACACAGTCTTCAGAACCATTTACCCACAGCCAGCCCGCAGCAGAAGGTACTGTCAAATCAGCGCCATCTACATTTAGTGCGACATACTCCAAGGCATCTCTGGTAGTGGGAGTAATAGTTTCTCTTCTATATCTCCTGGTGGTGTCTGTGTACAGTGTGGTAGTGTCACGAACTGTTGTGTGAGAGTAGGAAGTGTTCCTGGTGTTACTGAGAGATGTTTGTGAATAAAATAACTCATTTATTTCAGTATGTGAATGTGATAGGTAGCCATAAGCAGGAAAACTATGAAAAATACGCCAGGGTCAGCTAGCTGCAAGCAACAACAATTACGAGAGGAATGTTTCTGCCAGCCGTGTTCGTCACTATGTAAGGTAATGTGTTTTTGCTCAGTTGCTCGTTCCAGCTTTACAGCGCTTCATTATGTGTTGTTTCGTCTGAGCGCCGTAGGCAGTGGCCACAGCGTGCTTGTGGTACCGCGCTGTCAGCTGCCACTTGTCAGCTTTTTAGCCGCTTGGGCATGAACTGGCTCCAGTAAGTAGCTGCTCCAGTAAGTAGCTGCTCCAGTGTTGGTGTCAAGTTTGGTCTTGAGTGAGCCCCCACACTTGGTACGAGTATTTGCTGATAGTCCTCCCCTAAGAACATTCTCACGTTCTCTCTTATAAAGAAAAGAAAATGTATTTTACCATAGACTTAACTAAATTGATCTCAGTGCAAACCGGGTCTGTTATACGACGTTAATAGAGAAAAAGATATTAATTTATTCAGAAAATTCGATGGTCATGAAATTTAACATTAATTCAACATGTACATAAAGAATTCAGCTATACAAGGCACAGTAAATATTTCAGGCATAAATTAACGCTGGTCAGGTACACAAATAATGGTAGACAGCAAACTTGAACCTTGAATTGAACACCAACATTAATAATTAGTCTAATGTAGGTTAAAATAACTTGTAAATTAAGTTATAAATACATAGGAAACTGAACACACACACACGCCGTAATGTACAGTACTTGATGTTTGGGGTCAGATAAACACAGCATCCAATATTTCATTGATTTTTGGGTTGGTGTACAGTACGTGGTTATGGGTTGGTGTACAGTACGTGGTTATGGGTTGGTGTACAGTACGTGGTTATGGTGTACAGTACGTGGTTATGGGTTGGTGTACAGTACGTGGTTATGGGTTGGTGTTCATTAATTAATATGTTGTTAATTTTGCCACTTACAGCGTCTAGTTTATTGTGCACCCCATACTCATCCTGTGAGTTGTAGCACAAAAGGATTACAGAAATGAGTTCACAAAGGGTCAGTGTAACTAACCCCCGCGGTCAGGATTTTATGGCACTGAATGTTACAGAGTATTTCAAATAAATTCTTTGTTTAGTTCTGTACGTAAAGGGTAACTTATTCACACCTGCATGCGTACAGGAGTGTGAGGCAGTATGTTTGGCCACACACTTTGTTATTAACACCTGTGTGAGTACAGCAGTGTGAGGCCGGTCCGACTAATTACCCAAATGTACCCAAATGTAGCCAAATATAGCCGCAGTGAAGTCAAATAATGGTCCTAGATGAATAGATCGGACTGCTAATCACTTCTCGACTAGTATTTGGTGTCAGAAAGTCACAAAAAATTTGAGTGACACGTTATATATAATTTGTTTAAAGTCCTGCTGTAATAGTAGAGATAAGTTTATTTCTCAAGAAACAGGGCCGTCATTTGCAATGATGTCACCAGTTTCAAACTCACCGCTGCAGTCGTAGGTACTAGAAAGGATGGCCTCTTCTGGCCCCAAATGCCACGTTCAGGTAAGTCTTAAGGGTGGGTTTTTTATGGTCTAAGTCATAGACATTTCGTAAGTGAAGAAATATGCCGTGAAGAACAGCTTTGAACGTAGGTTGGACGGATATATGAGCGATAGGGGTTGGGTGTAAATGGGACTGCCTAGTATGTACCAATAGGCCCGCTGCAGTTTCCTCCATTCTTATGTTCTTTTGTACATAAAAGCTCCCATGTTCACACCAGCTCAGCTGTCATATGTTCTTACCTGGTAGACTTTCTCTTTTTTTCAGTCCATTTACAGAGTATGTCAGTACTAGATGGAGATACGTGTTGATTTAGAAGTAATGCCATTGTCTGGACTTTGTTTTGATAATGTCTGATGCTAGGTAAACATGACAACATAGTGCTGTTATTGTTTTGATGATTCACTAATGAACTACTGGGATAGATAATCATTTATATTAATTAATGGGTAAAGTATAATTATAACTACCATAAGTATTTGGATGTTTTGATTGAAGATATAGGCTATATTGGGTAAATTTTCAGTTTTGGTCATCCCTGTACTTAGACATGCAGACTATATATTTTTTGTTGGTTTGCGATGTGTTATGAACGATGTAGACCTTCAGTTATATCGGAGATCACTAGTGTTGAGTTACCACCCCCCCCCCCTCCCTTACCGGTGTATGTTAAGCTAACCTGATAACTTATCATAACCCAACCTAACCTATGATCCGTATTTTCTTATGCGCTTGAAAAATGTTTTGCGACATAAATCCTGTAGAGAAAATGTGTCTTAATGTTTAAAGTACTTAATCCCATAGTTAGAATCTTAAGGCTCCCCAGGTGACAAAAATAATACCAATATTGTTTAGAATTTTTATACTATGAAATTTGTTGTATGGGCAGCTAATATCCATTGAATTAGTTTGTGTGTTTAGTAATATTTATATATTCAAAATAGTATAACTGTGTTTCACAATAAAGCACAATTAATTATCTAATAATATTTATTTACTGAGCCGATCAGCCAAGAAGGTTGGACATCTACAGTTGGCTGCCTCCTGCTGGGAAGCTCGCCCCAACCAGTGGTCACAACCAATCACAGAGCTTTTCGCAGTCACTACTTTTTAGCAACTTAACCCTTATTTTTGACACTTTTTTGGCCAATTTGTTGAAAAATATCATTCCCATAGTGAATTTAAGCGTTTTCTTTTCCCACCAACCTGCCAACTTACGAAAAAAATTCCGACCGTCAACTCACCCATTGTGTGTAAATGAGGCAGAAAGTCAGATCAACAACCTGGGACCTGGTCACATATGGCAGCAGGGTCCACCATTAGACAACACATTATGCTTCCAATATCTTCCTTGTTTGGTGGCTGCCTACTACCTGCTTCTTGGTGTTAATTTAGAAAGAATTGTGTTAATTTAGAAAGCATAGTGTTATTTTCGAAAGTATAGTATTAATTTAGAAAGTATAGTATTAATTTAGAAAGTATAGTGGGAGTTTAGAAAGCGTAGTATTAATTTAGAAAGTATAGTGTTAATTTAGAAAGCGTAGCATAAATTTAGAAAGTGTAGTGCTAATTTAGAAATAGTGTTAATTTAGAAAGTATAGTGTTAATTTAGAAAGCCTATCATTAATTGAGAAAGCATAGTATACTAATTTAGAAAGCGTAGTGGTAATTTAGAAAGGATACTGGTAATTTAGAAAGCGTAGTATTAATTTAGAAAGTATAGTATTAATTTAGAAAGTAAAGTATTAATTTAGAAAGCATAGTATTAATTTAGAAAGTATATATTAATTTTGAAAGCATAGTATTAATTTAGAAAGTGTAGTATTAATTTAAAAAGTATAGAGGGAATTTAGAAAGCGTAGTATTAATTTAAAAAGTATAGTATTAATTTTGAAAGGATACTGGTAATTTTGAAAGCATAGTATTAATTTAGAAGGTATAGTAATGATTTAGAAAGCCGTGGTATTAATTTATAAAGTATAGTGGTAATTTAGAAAGCCGTGGTATTAATTTAGAAAGCGTAGTGGTAATTTAGAAAATTTAGAGTTAATTTAGAAAGTGTAGTGGTAATTTAGAAAGTGTAGTGGTAATTTAGAAAATTTAGTTAATTTAGAAAGTGTAGTGGTAATTTAAAAAATTTAGAGTTAATTAAGAAAATTTAGAGTTAATTTAGAAAGCGTAGTGGTAATTTAGAAAGTGTGGTAATTTAGAAAGTGTAGTGGTAATTTAGAAAGTGTAATGGTAATTTAAAATTTGCAGTGGTAATTTAGAAAGCCGTGGGGGGAGGGTCGACAGGTGTGTTTTTTAGCACAAGTGTACAGATGCCTTTAATGAGTGTTCATATCTCGTGTTCAGGTACAAGATTCCCAGGTGTACAATTTATGGGTCACGTGAGAGTTAGAACCCCAGGTTATTTTAGGCGGGGATTAAACACCTAACACTAACCTAACTTAATCCGACCTCTATCTAATCTAACGCTAACACTAACCTAATCTAACACTAAACTAACCCAGCACTAACCTGACCTAACCTCACCTAATCTAACCTAATAAATGTGGGGATAGGTCGGGTTAGGTTGGGTTGGGATAGGTTGGGATAGGTTGGGATAGGTTTTCATTCAATTATGCTAGTTTATTAATTTATTTATTTATTTAGGTTTTGACAAGAGGTGATGTGTTGTTAAAGGGCCAGACACAGGTATCAAGACAGAACTTTGTCTCAGAAGTGTTACCTTGAGGAGTCGTGTGTGTGTGTGTGTGTGTGTGTGCGCGTGCGTGTGTGTGTGTGTGTGTGTGCGCGTGTGTGCGTGTGCGTGTGCGTGTGTGTGCGTGTGTGTGTGTTAACTTGGTCACATAAACACAATGCAGGTAATACAGGTGTTGGGATGATATAGTTGATTTATATACTAGTACCTGCTCTACACACCTGGGTTATATATACAGATGTTTGAGTTCACACACACACACACACACACACACACACACATACACATACAGAGAGGCTCCATAAACAGCCTTTAATTCCTTTATTATATCACCTTAATGAATTTATTTTGTAACACCTGCCCCCCCCCCCCTCCTCTCCCTTCCCCTACCTTGATCAACATGATACACCTGCCCCCCCCCACCCCACCCCTACCCCACCTTGATAGCCACCCACCTTCTCTCTTTTTCTCTCACAGATAGGCAGCAGATGTAACAAGAGAGAGAGAGAGAGAGAGAGAGAGAGAGAGAGAGAGAGATTTTGACTGGGGACCTTCATATCTCTCTCTCTCTCTCTCTCTCTCTCTCTGTCCGTCTTAAGTGATTTAAAAAGCCTCTTTAGGTCAGGTCAGGTTAGGTCAGGTCAGGTTAAGTCAAGTCAGATTAGGTTACGATTGGTTAGGTTAGGTTAATCTCCGCCTTTCTTGACTGACAAACTAACCGACACGCTGATAGATTATTCCCCCCACCCCCTTGCCCCTATAGTCCATTCATTCCATTCATTCCATCGTGCCCGGGTATGTGGGGGGGGGGGGGGGGGGGGTAGGTGGTTAAGGGGTCCAGGGGCGGGTCTAAAGGTGTAAGTCAATGAACCCAGTTTGAGCCGGTGGGTGGGGGGGTCCTGGAGGAGTGGGTGGGGGGTTCTGGAGGGGTGGGTGGGGGGTTTTGGAGGGGTGGGTGGGGGGTTGTGGAGGGGTGGGTGGGGGGTCCTGGAGGAGTGGGTGGGGGTCCTGGAGGGGTGGGTGGGGGGGTCGTGGAGGGGTGGGTGGGGGGTTCTGGAGGGGTAGGTGGGGGGTTATGGAGGGGTGTTCTCCGCCAGGTGGAGGTGATGGAGGTAGTGGTCCTTCGGTAACAATTTCCGTCGGGAAGTCCAACCTGCTGCCTCTCCCTCACCCTCCCTCCCTCCCTCTCCCTCCCTCACCCACTCTCCCTCCCTTCCTCTCCCTCTCTTCCTCCCTCAATGTCTCCCTCATCCTCCCTTCCTCACTATTCCTCCCTCTCTCTCTCTCTCTCTCTCTCTCTCTCTCTCTCTCTCTCTCTCTCTCTCTCTCTCCTGTCCTAATTGAGATAACAATATTAGACCAGTGACCGCGACAGACAGATAGACAGACAGACAGACAGACAGACAGACTTTCGCTCACTAACTTGGTCTCAATTACAGGTGTGATCTGTGCATACCTGTGAATAAACACTGTTCTTGTTCTTCCTGTTATTCTTGTTCTCCTTGTTGTTGTTCTTCTTGTTCTCCTTGTTCTCCTTGTTGTTGTTCTTCTTGTTCTCCTTGTTCTTCGTCTTCGTGTTACCGCTTACCTGCATCCTATTTACACCTCTCATCCTATAGCTGCTGTAGTCTTATTACAACGCCTTCCCCCTTCCCCTCCCTCTACCCCTCCCCCCTTCCCTCCTTCTCCCTCCCCCCCTTTCCTTCCCCTCTCCTTCCCCCCTCCCCCCTCCCCATGGCATACAACAGCTGTTTTTGTCTTGTTTTTCATTTACGGTGCATCTGTTCAAAGCTTCATGCCGTGTTTATATGTCTACAGCTATTTTTGTTTTCTGTCTAGCAGCGTATCTAGCCTGTAGTGCCCCTCCACCCACCTCTTCTTCCTCCTCCTCCTCCCCCTCCCCTTTGTATGGGGGGGAGAGGGGAGGAAAGGGGAGTGGACGTTCTCTTCCTTAAGGGGTCAAGAGATTAGAGGAGTTATTTATTTATTTTATTTATTTTATTTATTTTATTTATTTATTTATTTTATTTTTATTTATTTATTTTACCAGACCGGGAGTAAACTAGGGACTGCGACACAGGTTGTTGCTACACTCAACTCCTAGTAGGGGCTACACCATACACTAGGGGCTACACCATACACTAGGGGCTACACCATACACTAGGGACTACACTGTACACTAGGGGCTACACTATACACTAGGGGCTACACAATGGTGAAAGTCAGGGATTAACAAAGTGAAATTCAGGTAAAATTACGGTTAACAAATTTATTGACAAAGCTTGGAGTACAGTTTGCCTATTATGAGTAATTCACTCAGGTCTTGACAATGAGGGTGGTATCACTGTTCACTGCCACGCAGGACAGAGGTTCATACACAAAGAAATAGATCATATTCAGTAATAGTATACATACCTGTAGGTCATATTAATGTGGGTGATATCACTGTTCACTGCCACATAGGACAAAGGTTCATATACAGTAGAAATCATATTCTATTTGAGGACTAATGAGTGTGGATTAACAAATTCTGGATAGATCTGAAGAATGTCCTCAAGCACTCCTGATTCAATGTAGTAATTACATAGTTCATGATACAATTAGCCAGGTGGCCTGAAGTCTTTGACAGTATCACATTCAATAATATAGTGTTCAAGTGTTTGCTTTAAAGGTTTATCACAAAGTTTACATACTGAGTGTTCCGGTATGGGTACAGCGTTACTAACTTGGCCAGATGTGTCTGTATCCTAGCCTAATTCTGGCCACGACTACATCACATTGTCTGGTTCTGTCCTTATGCTGGCCATACCGGTACCTCTTGTCACAAAATTTTTCATATTTACTAATGCTACAACTGTCAGGTCTCTCTGCATTTCTCAGTTCTTCTAGATCAGAGTTCATGATTCTGACTTGTATGTTTTTAAGTACAGCATTGAACAGGCCAAGGTCACGGTCAACACAAATTCAACACAAAAGTTGTTCTCCTTAGCCGTTACCTCATTTCTTTTAATATCACAGACAACTTTAGACATTGAGTCTGACGGGCTGTTCATAGATTTAAAAGTACTTTGGGAGTCACAGAATATCACCCCACCTCCATTTTCTTTCAGGTAGAAGAATAAATAGAAGAATAAAAGAGAGAGAGAGAGAGACATAAAAAATTCCTTAATTTTAATTTTTTTTTCTCAACTACAATTTTTAGTTTTTGTTAAAGAAAAATTCATAAAAAGTTACTTGCCAATATTTTCTACTTACGTTGTCTTGTCTTAATGTATGTATGTCTGTATGTATGTATGTATGTATGTATGTATGTATTGGACACCTATTAAACGTATAAACATTACACGTTTTTCCTGGTTAATACATAAGAAATACACAATAACAATAGATGGGAGGTCATATTACACACACCTACTGGACCTGATCATAAACTTGAGGTGAAGAAATTTGCCCTGACACTGGACAAACATCCTGAAGGAGAGTATGCCTTTGCATGCACCGCCCAGGACCTTACAGCCTTAACCTGAAGAAGGTATTTTATGCTGGTGCACAATATCTCTCCCGTGGTTGGAATTCTTGGTGGTAAAGAAGTGCATTTTTGGGGGGGGGGGGGGGGTGTCTGTGTGTGTGTTGGTGTTGGGGGGGGGGGGTGTCTGTGTGTGTGTGTGTGTTGGTGTTTTTTGGGCGGTTCAAGATTTTACGGTGTTTGTAGGTGGGTGGGTGGGTGTTTGTAGGTGGGTGGGTGTTTGTAGGTGGGTGGGTGGGTGGGTGTTTCGTTGTGTGGATTGTTACGGTAGGGGTATGTATGTGACGGGGGAGGGGGGGGGGTGGGGTTAGAAGTGTTTATTGGTAGAATACACTCACACACACACACACACACACTCTCTCTCTCTCTCTCTCTCTCTCTCTCTCTCTCTCTCTCTCTCTCTCTCTCTCTCTCTCTCTCTCTCTCGGTTCAGTAACTGTAAACACCATCATCTTCTGTGTACTGTTGATCGTTGTTGTAAGTATTTTTCTTGCATTCTCTTTACCGTTAACTGT
This sequence comes from Homarus gammarus, assembly GCA_958450375.1. Classification (NCBI taxonomy): domain Eukaryota; kingdom Metazoa; phylum Arthropoda; class Malacostraca; order Decapoda; family Nephropidae; genus Homarus; species Homarus gammarus. The sequence goes on from CAUDMG010002011.1 coordinate 902,303, forward strand.
TGTACCTACCGTTGAACAGGCCTCACCGTTAACAAGGGAGCCTTTTAAACAGATGTGTCTCAAGATTTTTGTAGCCTAATTATTTTTGTTGTTTACTGTTTGCCGTTGTATCGCTTAAAACAGGGCTGGGATAAACCCCTATCGTTGCTTACTGTTGAACGGGTGCCGAGTGGTTTGGTTAGGTTAGGTTAGGTTAGGTTAAGAGATGACTGGACAATCATCATCATCATCATCATTACATTATTATTATTGTTATTATTCTTATTCTTATTATTATGTACAGACAATAAGCTGTAAATATGATTGTGTGTGTGTGTGTGTGTGTGTGTGTTCCTTATGCATTTCTACATTTTTGGAGATAGTGCTGAAATTTGGTAGGGAGGTGCGTGTTCTGTTCCTCCACCGGAGTAAAAAAAATATACTACTACTACTTTCTTTTTTAAATTAGCCTCCAGCCTCCCCCAATAGCCACACCTTCGCCGCCATTTTATTACCTTAAAATTAAATATCCTAATATATAAGTAGCTACCCTAACTGTGTTGAGTTAGTTGAGCCGCAGATCTATGCGGCATTCAGTGACTGTTGCCTCATAGTCAATATCTGCAACTGTTGTCGGCTTTGGGGCCGATGCTCTCGCTCCCCTGAGGCAGAGCAAAGCCGACCTAAGGAGAGAGGACAGTCGACATCTCATCCAGGCTGTAACATAACTTTTGGGCTGCTGCTTCTGTTCAGATAGCTCCTCCGCGAGTCTGGCGTAGAAGCATCTTGCACTTGGTCCCATCCCACCAGAGGTTGTGAACAGCAGAGGAGTGAAGCTGCCTTGATCAACGGTCTGAATTCTCTCCCCGTATGCCCTGTTCTTGTCATTCTCGTTCCTCCTGTGTGCAGCATCGAGAGCTAAGTTACGGTGACATGCGGCCATGGGATCGAAAATCCTTATGTCAAAGAAGGCTCGCTGTCCCTGTGTCCAGAATCCTCGGGCACTGACGTCAACACGGGCTTCGCTGGATGTGTTTGAAGTCCTGTGACGGAGGTTCTTACCGTCCAATGGAAGGAGGGTCGGTTCCACCCTGACGTCGTGGCAGATTTCCTTCAGTAAATTTGCTGTGAGATCCCTTACTTCGTCATGCCTCAAGCACAGGGAGCCCCCTTTCTTATACACCATGGCGTGGTCGATGTCGTAGGAAGAGCCACACACGCATTGGGAGGGCAAACCTTCTACTGGCCTACCGTACCTTAGAGCAATGGCATCTGTGAATTCTTGTTTATTAAGGATGAAACCTTTTGCCCTTATCGGTAACGTTATTAGCCAGTTCGAGGCGCCCACCTCCTGAGCTGTAGCTACGTTTTTTTCAAGTTCTCTGGCACTTGAAGCATCAGTTGCTGCAACTTATCACTTCGGGTGTGCTGTCGTTCTATCGTAGTAGACCGTCGAATCTTGTTTAGTTCATTGGTATCCACCTCACATGCGCATTCTGAGCTATGATGTGCTCAGTGAGGGCTGCTACTACTACTACTACTACTACTACTACTACTACTACTACTACTACTAATAATAATAATAATAATAATGGCTAAGTAACTTTTATAAGTAAGGTAATAGTAATGTAAGTAATTATCGCACAGTGAAACCTCCATCTAACGGATTATATAGAGATGAAAGTCCATTATATGGAGGTTTCACTGCAGTAAAACAATTTAGTGGTGTGAGTGTTTTGTGTCTCGTTAACGGGAGTACTTTCTAATTTTGTGTACCGTTAGCAGGAGTACTTTCTAATTTTGTGTTCCGTTAACAGGAGTACTTTCTAATTTTGTGGACCGTTAACGGAAGTACTTTCTAATTTTGTGTACCGTTAACAGTACTTTCTAATTTTGTGTTGCGTTAACAGGAGTACTTTCTAATTTTGTGGACCGTTAACGGAAGTACTTTCTAATTTTGTGTACCGTTAACATTTCTAATTTTGTGTACCATTAATGGGAGTACTTTCTAATTTTGTGTACCGTTAATGGGCATGCTTTCTAATTTTGTGTACCGTTAATAGTACTTTCTAATTTCGTGTACCGTTAACAATACTTTCTAATTTTGTGTGCCGTTAACAGTACTTTCTAATTTTGTGTACCGTTAACGGGAGTACTTTCTAATTTTGTGTACCGTTAACAGGAGTACTTTCTAATCTTGTGTACCGTTAATGGGCGTACTTTCTAATCTTGTGTACCGTTAATGGGAGTACTTTCTAATTTTGTGTACCGTTAACAGGAGTACTTTCTAATTTTCTTTACCGTTAACAGATGTACTTTACAATGTACCGTTTAATAGGTGTATTATGGTTTTACCGTTAACAGGTGCAGTACTTCAGGTTGTACCGTTTAACAGGTGTATCGTTTTAAACAAGAACATTCCGTTAGCACCTGTTTTCCTGTTAAGAGGTGAGCCGTTTTAACGGAATGGATCCACTACTGTTTCAGAGGTTTACTGTTTGATGGGCAATCGCTGTACTGTTTAACAGGAGAGGAACATCAATAAAAATTTACCGTTAACAGGTGTACCATTTAATAGAAGGAAGTGGACCAGAAGAGGTGGACCCGGTATAGGAGGGGGTGGACCAGGCATATAGAAGGAGGTGGACCAGGTATATAGGAGGTGGACCAGGTATATAGGAGGTGGACCAGGTATATAGAAGGAGGTGGACCAGGTATATAGGAGGAGGTGGGCCAGAAGAGGTGGACCAGGTATATAGAAGGAGGTGGACCAGAGGAGGTGGACCAGGAACACCGGGAAGAATAAGGTGAAGGAGCGAAGGAGGATTTAGCAAGATGTATATTGGTGTGAAATAGGAGGGAGGGAGGGCCAAAGAGAGGGAGGGAGGGAGGGCCATAGAGAGGGCGGGAGGGCCAGATAGAAGGAGGGAGGGCCAAAGAGAAGGAGGGAGGGCCATAGAGAAGGAGGGGGGGCCAGATAGAGAGGAGTGCATAGGAAGGAGGGAGGGCCATAGAGAAGGAGGAGGGAGGGCCATAAAGGGGAGGGGGGCCATGAGAAGGAGGAGGCAAAAGGGAGGGAGGGCCATAGAGAAGGAGGGAGGGAGGGCCATAAAGGAGGGAGGGAGGGCCATAGAGAAGGAGGGAGGGAGGGCCAGATAGAATGAGGAAGTGCCATAGAGAAGGAGGGAGGGCCATAGAGAAGGAGGGAGGGAGGGCCATAAAGGAGGGAGGGAGGGCCATAGAGAAGGAGGGAGGGCCATAAAGGAGGGAGGGAGGGCCATAGAGACCGGGGGGAGGGGATGAGAGGAGCGGGGGAGGCAGCAGTTGAAGGTAGGCCGGGCCAGTCAGGGGTGTCGGGCCGGAGCGTCAGCCAGTGTGGGTGAGGCGACCATGGCAGAGTGCACGGCGCCACGGTGTCTCCACGAGAAACGACACATACGACGGGAGCTCCTTCGATGGTCACGCAACACCACTCTCCTCCTAGGTAGGCCCCGTCCCTCCCTCTCCCCCCCACTCTCCCTCCCTCTCTCATACACTTGGGGTTTTCTCTTAAACCCTCCTCCTCCTCCCCCAACCCCTTAGCTGTGTACAGTGCCGCCCCTGGATGAGTTATATACGAGAGACTTTGATGATGTTATTAGTGGCACTGGTTCTATGTTCCGCGTCGCGCTGTTTTCCCTTCACTCGTTATCGGATTCGCTAGTCTGATTTTTTTTTCTCTCGTTCCGTGGAGGGTCATTCGTAGCCATGGTAATCGTTCGTGGTGTTTGGTGTGTGTGGAATCTGCTTCAGACATTCTTGGTGACGTGTATTGACAAGTGTGAAGAGATGTTTTATGGAGAAACGCGGACGTGGTCAGTGGCACTCTAGTATCTCGGCAGTGTCACCACCATCTAGTGCCAAGTCTTGCATCTCATCTCGTATTTCAGTGAAGTGTTGTTGATATTCTGTAGTAATAACAGTGCCTATAGCAGTGACTGTGTTTGTGTACCTGTGCCAAGCGCTCTTACTCAGTGCTACAGGTGTGTGCTGGTGTGAGGGGGTGGGATGGAGGGGGAGGAGAAAGGGTTGCTCCGTACAGGTGTATTCTGGTGTTGGTGCCAGACGCAAGGCAAGTGTCAAATGGTTTGTGACAGATGCCTTCCTTTACGTTGGCGTTAAGAGTGAAACTTTTACTGTGTTGAGACATCTGTGTGGTGCTGAGTTGGTGTTACAGGTGCATCAGGGAGGGGTAGGGGGAGGAACATAAGGTGAGAGAGTTCCAACAGGTGTGCAGAGCTGGTGTTGGTGTTATTGATGCCAGGAACAACTGCTGCACCGCTGATGACACACACACACGCACTTAATCTGTTATGTACTGTGAATCGGTTTCTTCCTATTGTTGACTTTAAACAATGATCTCATGTGGTATTCGTCATAATCCCTAACCTAACCTAACCTAACCTAACCTTCGCTCTGTTTTCTTAATCTTGTGTTAATAGCATCTGAATAACTCATAACAGTGGGTAGTTATATCACTCTCTCAATCAATCACTAATTACCTGTTTGTAATCACTTAGCGGTGCTGCGATAGTTTGTGTGATTGAAAAAAATAAACAGCAATGACTATGTAACACCTGTATGTGGTTACCTGTATGTAACACCTGTATGTGGTTACCTGTAGGCAAACTTTGTTTATATCAACAGGTGGGTGGATGTCTTATTCAATTGTTCACTGAGACACTCTAATCACCTTGTTGGTATAATTAGTTCTCCAAAGTTGTTCATTACTCGAGGGTAATTAGTACAGTAGAGTAGTTAATTAGTACAGTATTGTTGGTATAGTAATATATTTTATAAGGGTATTTAAATTAAATATGGACATCACTCAGTATATTTACAGTACTAATTTCCCCTTACAAATTGTACAGTACATGAGTTAAACAGTACATAATGTTAGTACAATTTTAGTTGAGTACATTTGTAAGGGATGATGGAATGCCTCACTGATATGTACAACTTTATATCACATATTGTACATGATGTTAAGTTAATGTGTTGACTCCACATTCAAATTGGTAAAATGTACAGTAGAAAAAAAAAAGGTTTATTATAGTGCTGTACAACATATATTAAGACCTCTGGAGCATATGTGGTTAGTTTATTATGATATACAATTAGATGTGTGTGTGTGTGTGTGTGTGTGGCAACAGTTGGATATATTGTACTGTATATATAAA
>CAUDMG010002011.1:910000-935000 GCA_958450375.1 Homarus gammarus
CATAACTATCGTAATGTACTTGTTAGTTGTCGTAATGTACTTGTTATGTCGTAATGTACTTGATTAATGATGTACTTGTTAATACTGTACTTGTTAATTGTCATAATGTGCTTGTTAAATCTGTAAATGGAATAAATAAGGTTTACTATAAGAAAATAAAATAAATTCTTACTGTAAAAAAAAATAAGTCGTACTGTACAAAAGTCTTATTGTAAAAAAAAATGAAAACAAAAATTCTGTAAAAAATTGTGTAAAAATAGAAAATCTTGTAAAAAATAAACTAATAATGTAACAAAAATGACGATGCAAAAACAACAACTACAAGTCTTAACAGGGAAAAAATATCGTAGTATCCTTGGGGGAATTTGTCGTTGTTGTTGTTGTTCTGGGGGGAAAAATGCCCGCCCCTCCCCCCCGTTGTGTAATTAAAAAATTCCCTATAGCCTTGAAAAATTCCCTATAGCCTTGAAAAATTTCCTATAGCCTTGAAAAATTTCCTATAGCCTTGAAAAATTTCCTATAGCCTTTAGAAATTTCCCTATAGCCTTGAAAAAATTCCCTATAGCCTTGAAAAATTTCCTATAGCCTTTAGAAATTTCCCTATAGCCTTGAAAAATTTCCTTATGTCCGTGATAAATTCCCCTATAATCCTTGATATCGGAACCCAGTAATATAGGGGAATTTATTACGGACATAGGGAATTTTTTCAAGGCTATAGGAATTTTTTTCAAGGCTATAGGGAATTTTTTTCAAGGCTATAGGAATTTTTTCAAGGCTATAGGGAATATATATATATAAGTTAACATGAATATATTTCTATCATGTAAAGAGCGTTGCATTCATCATCATCATCATCATCATCATCACTACTAGACACTATTACCCAGACATCATTTAATAAGATAATAAAAAAAAAATTATTTATATATATATGGAACTTGGACACATTAACACTCTCTGGTCATTCTTTCACTACCGGCCAGATCCTTGTTAAGTTAGGTAAAGTCTTGTAAAGCTGTGAAATTTTCCTCAATATAATCATCAGGTTGCATTTGTCAACATTGCAAACAGGTCTTGGTGATATAAAGCTTGTCACCTCTGTTGCAAAAGTTGGGGAAACGATGGGGCCATTTTTTTTTTTTTTATTCATTTTACACAAGTTTGGATCTATGGAAGTATTATAGGAGTGTTTTTTTAATTAATAATACTATTTTCCATTCATTTTTTACATGTTCGAGTCCATGGTGATAGTCCACGTTGGTTTTGTCAGCTAATGATAATATTTTGCGCTTATTTATTTGTTTTTCGTGTATGGTAATATTCAGTGATCATTGTAACCGGTTTTAATATATTGTAACATTTCAAGTCTGTGGCGGCAGCGTACGTTAGGTGATTTATTTTGTTAGTATTGACTTTTGGGGAGCGACTGAAATAAGTTGAAGTAAAGTAGTAGTAGTAGTGGTAATAGTAGTGGTAATAGTAATAGTTGGATGAGGAGGAGGAACGAGAATGACAAGATAAGGGCATATGGGGAGAGAATTCAGTATGATGATCAGGGCAGCTTCACTCCTCTAGTGTTCTACGCCAGACTCGCGGAGGTGCTATCTGAACAGAAGCAGCAGCCCAGAAGTTATGCTACAGCCTGGATGAGATGTCGACTGTCCTTCTCTGTCCTTAGGTCTGCTTTGCTCTGCCTCAGGGGAACGAGAGCATCGGCCCCAAAGCCGACAACAGTCGCAGCTATTGACTATGAGGCAACAGTCACTGAAGGCCGCATAGATCTGCGGCTCACCACAGCCAGGGTAGTTACTTGTGTATTAGGATATTTAAGGAATAAAATGGTGGGGAAGGTGTGGCTATAAGGGCAGGATGGAGGCCACATTAAGACGTGTAAATAGTAGTAGTAGTAGTAGTAGTGGTGGTGGTAGTAACAGTAATACTAGTACTAGTAGCTGCAATGTGTATTATAATTATGTGAGAGTTTTGTTTACATACATATATAGAAATGTGTGTACAGCCCACCAAGAGTAAACCTAACCTAACCTAGCCTTACATAACGAGCAGTGTGTGTGTGTGTGTGTGTGTGTGTGTGTGTGTGTGTGTGTGTCACGCTAAATAGGGAAAAATCGCCGAGTAAGTATGAGAAACCCACCTATGTGCTTGCCAAGTGGAAATACCTTTTTATTATTTATGGCAACAACTCCATTTAAATTAATTTGATCATCATAACACAGCCGAATTATAAGCAAAGTAATTTAGATTAAGTTAGGTTAGGTTAGGTTAGGTTATATATACTAATAAGGTCACTAACTTGTCTATGGCCAGTCAGAAGTTTTCAAACACAAGTAATACATCAAAATAATTGTTAAGAGGTAAATATCTCTGTTTAGCGTAATATACCATGTACTGTATACTATATTTGTATGTGTAGTAAAGTATTATTATTATTATTATTATTATTATTATTATTATTATTATCATCATCATCTCCACAACACAGGGCATATATATTACAACACCTTCCATATCTCAACTCTATAACATAGTGATTTAGTAAAGCCTAAAGACTCCAATAACCTTTGATTTAATTTAGTGGTTGTTAAGTTGGACAGGATCAGAAATTCACACTGAAGTATACAGGTATAATGGTGTTGCCTTAGTGAATTATAAGGGTTTGGATGCAGGTGTTGTCACGTTACTGAAGATAATTGAAATGGTGTTTTGTTCCGCATGAGAACTTTTGTCTGGTAATGAAGTTTATATATGGTGGCCTCTCTCTCTCTCTCTCTCTCTCTCTCTCTCTCTCTCTCTCTCTCTCTCTCTCTCTCTCTCTCTCTCTCTCCTGTTTTTGCTACTTTTGTTATTACGTGTTAATAATAATTGGTTAATATGTGTAATGTAAACATGTGATTGAAATTAACAAAGACGATTTAAATTAATAAATTTCTACCTTGAATAATTTGTTAATTTCTTTTGGGTCATGTGATTAAAATTAACACTGAAGGATTGAGAATATTTTTCGTCTACTTTGAAAATCATGTTAAATGTTGTAATATAACATTGAAAAAATACTAACACTAATGATTTTTAATTAATATAACATTGATGAAGAAATTAACTGGTTAACATTTAATTTTTGCTTAAATATTTTGCTGTTGTTGTTAATGGTTAAATAAGCCATAACACGGTACGCCGCCGCACTCAACTCACGGCGTATATTGCGTATTACGAAGACGATATACCTCGATAGGATATTTTATGATTGATTTGTTATTTTTTATATAATTTGACCTGTGGTTTTTGCTAGATAATTTTTTATTTTCCCGGTAATTTGAGCTGTTATTTTTTCCCCATAATTTGAGCTGTTATTTTTTCCCGATAATTTGAGCTGTTATTTTTTCCCGATAATTTCAGCTGTTATTTTTCTCGATAATTTGTCATTTTTCTCTATAATTTGAGCTGATATTTTTTTCTCGGTGTTAATTTTTCCCGATAATTTGAGTTATTTTTTCTCGATAATTTCTTATTTTTTCTCGATAATTTGGTTTATTTTTACGACAATTTCATATTTTTCAACAATTTCTTATTTTCTCTCTAATTTGAGCTGTTATTTTTTCAATAATTTTGTTATTTTTCTCGATAAAATATGAAAAAAAACACATACATATTTAACTTAACCTAAAACTAGCATAATAATTTTAATAAGGCTTTGGTTAGTTTCCTTAGAACAACAAGATTAACAAAAATAAATCTCTGTTTGATAAAGACTCAAGTGTGTTATAAGACTCAAGTGTGTTACAAGACTCAAGTGTGTTACAAGACTCAAGTGTGTTATAAGACTCAAGTGTGTTACAAGACTCAAGTGTGTTACAAGACTCAAGTGTGTTACAAGACTCAAGTGTGTTACAAGACTCAAGTGTGTTACAAGACTCAAGTGTGTTATAAGTCTGAAGTGCTTGATGACCTATAAAGGCACTTGTGTTGTGTTGTAGTGTGACTCAAGGCAGAAGTGTATTGGGTATAAGAGAAGGTCGTGTGTGATGACCTAGTGTAATAAGGTCTTGAACAACTAAAGTCTCATTGTTGTTATAATGTATTACCGTCACAACAACTAAAGTCTCATTGTTGTTATAATGTATCACTGTTACAACAACTAAAGTATTATTGAGTCTTATTAATCATTAAGCGCTTCGACACCATTAATTAATACGAGGATGGCCGGCCCAAGGGCCACCTAGGCGTGAATTTGTTTAAGGTGTAGAAGCTGTCGCCAACACAACAACCACACCCTGAGTTAACGAGCTGCATGACCCAGTGTTTAAGGTGTAGAAGCTGTCGCCAACACAACAACCACACCCTGAGTTAACGAGCTGCATGACCCAGTGTTTAAGGTGTAGAAGCTGTCGCCAACACAACAACCACACCCTGAGTTAACGAGCTGCATGACCCAGTGTTTAAGGTGCAGAAGCTGTCGCCAACACAACAACCACACCCTGAGTTAACGAGCTGCATGACCCAGTTTTTAAGGTGTAGAAGCTGTCGCCAACACAACAACCACACCCTGAGTTAACGAGCTGCATGACCCAGTGTTTAAGGTGTAGAAGCTGTCGCCAACACAACAACCACACCCTGAGTTAACGAGTTGCATGACCCAGTGTCAAGGAATGTCTAAGAAGACCGGACAACTCGCCAACTGCACTGGCTAACCATTACCCCGGAATACGATCAGCAAATCGATTAACATCCAGGTTCCCAATTACTGTTGGATAGACAGAGGCAAATGGCGTAAAGAAAATTGCCCATAGTTTCACCTAGCCCGGAGATCGAACCCGGGTCCACTTGCTTGTGAGGCGAGCATGCTGACCATTACACCACAGGTCGCCACGGTTAATAAACAACGACGAACATACACACGGCACCATTAACTTCCCCTTATTTAATTAACCACTAATTTTATTTAGGTTGGTTGAGGGGTTGTAATAAATTGTCCCTATTTCTTTCCTCTTTCTTCTTGTTCTTGCTTCTTTCTTGCTTCTTTCTTGCTTCTTGTTCTTGCTTCTTTCTTGCTTCTTTCTTTCTTCTTGTTCTTGCTTCTTGTTCTTGCTTCTTTCTTTCTTCTTGTTCTTGCTTCTTTCTTTCTTCTTGTTCTTGCTTCTTTCTTGCTTCTTTCTTGCTTCTTGTTCTTGCTTCTTTCTTGCTTGTTCTTGTATAAATGGATGCGTTCACGTGCAGCTTTGGTCAGAATTGCGTTCATTTGGCGTCAGCGCAATGTACCAACCGTCTGTGCGTAAACGTCCATCCATCATTTCGTAATGTTGACTATTATTTGCGTCATTTTTTGCGTCATTTTTTGCTTGAAGCTGGACATTAAAGCCTAATTTTCGCTTTAATTATATAAATGTCCACCTACTTAGTTCCAGTCCCTTTTAACATCGCTGTCCGGTGACCTTACGCAGTTTCAGTTCCGGTGAGTAAGTTGGTTTGTACGTAATGTCGGCTATTTATATTTTTGTGCGTAATTTTCCTTTGTGCGTCAATTTTTGCATTATACACTAATTGCTATTTTTTGCGTCATTGTGTGCATCATGATATGTGCGTCAATTTTTGCGTCATTGTTATTTTTGCGGCATTGTTATTTTTGCGTCAGGTTTTGCGTCATGATTATTTTTGCGTCAGTTTTTGCGTTATCGTCAGTAATAATATACGCAACTGTGACTTTAAATGCGTTGTTGTTGTTGTTTTGGCGTATTCTCGTCTTGTTTTCTCTTGCGTAACTTTTATGCGTAGGGTTGGTTCGTTGTCAGAGTGTGCGTAATCCTGAAAAACAAGTACTCATTGTTCTTACTTCTAAAAGTGCGTAAATCGGCGTTTAAATACCGATTACTAGTTATTCGTCGATCGATATAAGAATACAAGTTAGTCAGGCGTCAATTATGCGTCAAACAGTGCGTAAATATTAATCTAGTTAGATCACATTTATGCATTAATAAAAAAAATCGGTTTCATCAGCAAAAAATATTGGAAATAATCAAATAAAAAAATAAATTACCACATCAATATTATTTACACAATATCTGGGGAGGATCATCGTGTCTCCGTCAGGGGGTCGGGGAGTGGTGGTCCAGCAGGCGTCACAGAAGCGTTGTGTGTGGGGACATCTTAGGGGGTAGTGGATAAGGGTGCGGCTGTTGGGTCTTCTGCAGAATTCACAAGAGCGTTGTATTAAATGATGTTGTTTTAAATATTAGTGGGGTGTTGTAGTTGGTTGTATTAAGGTTGAATTTTAATGTATTTTTGTTGGGTGAAATGTCAGCTGTTGGGTTCATTGTGTTATTATTATTATTATTGTTGTTGTTATTATTGTTATTATTGTTATTATTATTATTATTATTATTATTATTATTATTATTATTATTATTATTGCTGTTATTATTATTATTATTATTATTATTATTATTATTATTATTGCTGTTATTATTATTATTATTATTATTATTATTATTATTATTGCTGTTATTATTATTATTATTATTATTATTATTATTATTATTATTGTTGTTGTTGTTATTATTGTTATTATTATTGTTGTTGTTGTTGTTTAGGTTACAGATCCGGCAGGGCCCCCCAACGTCCAACCTAACCTGCCCTAACTTAACCTAAGCAGCTGTTGCGAATATTCCTGGTATTTTCCTGTCTACAATTATGCATGGTATATATCTACATAATGAGTGCACATGCCTACATAATCAGTGCAACTCACCTCTCACCTCCCTCACTCCTCACCCTAACCTAACCATAAACAACTTATTGTCAGTTTTGATGACTGAAGTATCCAGTTTCTCCGTAGTGTGTGTGTGTGTGTGTGTGTGTGTGTGTGTAAGCCTCAGCGTTTCTCCGTAATACACCAGAGGGTTGGTTACTTCCCGGTTCTCTGATTAAGCAAAATATTTCCTGAAAGTGGGCGCGTGTCTCTCTCTCTCTCTCTCTCTCTCTCTCTCTCTCTCTCTCTCTCTCTCTCTCTCTCTCTCTCTCTCTCTCTCTGGTTTAGGGTAGGGTTGTCTTCTATTACACCAGAATTATTATTATTAGTTAGTAGTAGTAGTAGTAGTAGTAGTGGCAGTAGTGGCAGTAGTAGTAGTAGTAGTAGTAGTTGATGAGGGTTGGAGGGGTGAAGAAAGTGGACACACACACACACACACACACACACACACACACACACACACACACACACACCCACACACACACACACACACACCCACACACACACACCCACACACACACACACACACACACACGGGTCTAACTCTGGAAAAAAGCCTTTATTACTTGACCATATTTTCACGATTAATCAACTTAATAATAATAATAATAATAATAATAACAATAACAATAACAACAATAACAATAACAATAATAACAATAATAATAATAACACATCGATTATGACTACAAATTATCTTGACCCCAAACACCCTCAACCCTTCCAGGCTACTTATGTGACTGCCAGGCTACTTATGTGACTGCCAGGCTACTTATGTGACTGCCAGGCTACTTATGTGACCCCCTGGTGACTCTCAGGTCATTTATGTGACCCTCCAGGATACGCATGTGACCCCAGGTAACCTCTTGGCTAATTAGGTGACCCACAGGTGACTCCCAGGTGACCCCCAACAAACTCTCTATTGGGTAATGTTGTGGTCCATCCCTTGACGCCAGAGAGTGTAGGAGTGTGAGGAGGGGGGGGTGGAGGGCAGGTTGGAGGGAGGGAGGGGTGGAGGGTAGGTTGGAGGGAGGGAGGGAGGGAGGGGTGGACGGGGGGGTGAGAGATAGTTGGAGGGAGAGTTGAAGGGTGGGAGGACCTGAGTGAGAGATGACTGGAAGGAGGGCAGGTTGGAGGGAGGGAGGGTAGGTTGGAGGGAGGGAGGGTAGGTTGGAGGGAGGGAGGGGTGGAGGGTAGGAGGGAGGAAGGGGTGGAGGGTAGGTTGGAGGGAGGGCAATCAATATATTTAGCTACAGTACAGGGGGTTGGGTGCATGACTTTCACTCCGGGTCTTGACTAGAGAGAAACTGTGCCCGGGGAGAGGGGGGTGGGGGGGGGGGGTAGGAGTCCCTCACCCTGCTTCCTTCACCCTGCTTCCTTCACCCTCCCTCACTCTGCTTCCCTCACCCTGCTTCCTTCACCCTCCCTCACCCTCCCTTATCCTCCTTCCCTCACCCTCCCTCACCTTGCTTCCCTCACCCTGCTTCCCTCACCCTGCTTCCTTCACCCTCCCTCACCCTACTTCCCTCACCCTCCCTCACTCTGCTTCCCTCACCCTGCTTCCCTCACCCTCCCTCACTCTGCTTCCCTCACCCTGCTTCCTTCACCCTCCCTCACCCTGCTTCCCTCACCCTCCCTCACTCTGCTTCCCTCACCCTGCTTCCTTCACCCTCCCTCACCCTGCTTCCCTCACCCTCCCTCATCCTCCTTCCCTCACCCTCCCTCACCCTGCTTCCCTCACCCTGCTTCCTTCACCCTGCTTCCTTCACCCTCCCTCACCCTGCTTCCCTCACTCTCCCTCATCCTCCTTCCCTCACCCTGCTTCCCTCACCCTCCTTCTCTCACCCTCCCTCACCCTGCTTCCTTCACCCTCCCTCACTCTGCTTCCTTCACCCTGCTTCCTTCACCCTCCCTCACCCTCCCTCACCCTGCTTCCCTCACCCTCCCTCACCCTCCTTCCCTCACCCTCCCTCACCCTGCTTCCTTCACCCTCCCTCACCCTGCTTCCCTCACCCTCCCTCACCCTGCTTCCCTCACCCTGCTTCCCTCACCCTCCCTCATCCTCCTTCCCTCACCCTGCTTCCCTCACCCTGCTTCCTTCACCCTCCCTCACCCTGCTTCCTTCACCCTCCCTCACCCTGCTTCCCTCACCCTGCTTCCTTCACCCTCCCTCACCCTGCTTCCCTCACCCTGCTTCCTTCACCCTCCCTCACCCTGCTTCCTTCACCCTCCCTCACCCTGCTTCCCTCACCCTCCCTCACCCTGCTTCCTTCACCCTGCTTCCTTCACCCTCCCTCACTCTGCTTCCCTCACCCTGCTTCCTTCACCCTTCCTCACCCTCCCTCATCCTCCTTCCCTCACCCTCCCTCACCTTGCTTCCCTCACCCTGCTTCCCTCACCCTCCCTCACTCTGCTTCCCTCATCCTCCTTCCCTCACCCTCCCTCACCTTGCTTCCTTCACCCTCCCTCACCCTCCCTCATCCTCCTTCCCTCACCCTCCCTCACCTTGCTTCCCTCACCCTGCTTCCTTCACCCTCCCTCACCCTGCTTCCCTCACCTTCCCTCATCCTCCTTCCCTCACCCTCCCTCACCCTGCTTCCCTCACCCTGCTTCCCTCACCCTCCCTCACCCTCCTTCCCTCACCCTCCCTCATCCTCCTTCCCTCACCCTCCCTCACCCTGCTTCCCTCGCCCTGCTTCCCTCACCCTCCCTCACCCTCCTTCCCTCACCCTCCCTCACCCTCCTTCCCTCACCCTCCCTCACCCTGCTTCCCTCACCCTGCTTCCCTCACCTTCCCTCACCCTGCTTCCCTCACCCTCCCTCACCCTGCTTCCCTCACCCTCCCTCACCCTGCTTCCTTCACCCTCCATAGACGCGTGGGATAAGAGAGAGAGAGAGAGAGAGAGATATCAGGAGGCTTGAAACGTTTTGAGTGGGGGGGGGGGGAGGTGGTCGAAACTTGGGGGTGGGGGCGAAACATGGGGGTGGGAGGACCAAAACGTGTGGGGGGGGGGAGGTCACTGGGGTGATAGGAAGGGGGGGGGCAAGTAGTGGTGTCTCACAGAACAGGTTTGTGACTTCTGAACATCTGGGCCGACCTGCTGAACAAGGGGCTAGGGAACCCCGTGCAATTGAACATTGAACGCTTGGGTCGCTGTACTTGAACATTGAACACGGTCCATTGCGTTGAACATCTGGGGGCACATTTGAGCCCTGACTCATTGAACATTGATAATTAATCGATGCATTGAACAATTACTATGCTGGAACACTTGGGTAGGTGGCCCCCTTCGTTGAACATTAAGCTCCACGCGTTGAACATTGATCTAGACTGAACACTTTTGAACACTGAACTAAACTGATTATTTCACGTTGAATATTGAACAACATCGCTGAAGATTTTGAACACTCTTGTCACAGATGTTAGTGAACAGCGAGGAACATGAAGAACAGGGAGTGAACACTGGGTCACTCCAACTGAACGGCTAACATGTTCAACAGCCGGAAAGGAGAGGGGGATCGAACGCGTGGTCTCCGGTTGCATATTTGAACAAGAGGGCCAAGCGACCGTCTCTCTCTCTCTCTCTCTCTCTCTCTCTCTCTCTCTCTCTCTCATCTTCCTTTACTGAGAGAGAGAGAGAGAGAGAGAGAGAGAGAGAGAGAGAGAGAGAGAGGAAAATATGATAAAATAGAGATACAAAGAAAGAAAGTCAGTTAGATAGAAGAAGAAGAGAGAAAATTTGAGAGGGAGTCAGACAGAAAGCGACAGAGAAAGAAAAAACGAGACAGAGAGAAAGAAAGTAACAGAGAGAGAGAGAGAGAGAGAGAGAGAGAGAGAGAGAGAGATAAGAACTAAATATCTCTCCTTATATATTTGTTGTTCTTTCTTTCTTTCTTTCTTGTAATTTCTACGTAAGTTTTTGATGGGATACGGTGTGTGTGTGTGTGTGTGTGTGTGTGTGTGTGTGTGTGTGTGTGTGTTTGTTTTACGTGGACTTTGTTCGCTGTTTTTCTCTGTTTTATTATTGTGTTCTTTGTCTTCCCTTCCACACTTTTATTTACGAACCTGATGATTTATTTTTGCTCTCTCTCTCTCTCTCTCTCTCTCTCTCTCTCTCTCTCTCTCTCTCTCTCTCTCTCTCTCTCTCTCGTGTCACTTCAGAAGCAGACGGGTGTGTAGGGGCCTGTTAGGGCGTGTGGGTGTGTGTGTAATAATAATAATAATAATAATAATAATAATAATAATAATAATAATAATAATTAACGGTTTATTGAAAGAGCTTGGCAGTCAGAAGGCTGAACATATACAGTTACATATTTGGGGAATGGGTTTCGAATTACAAATAATATACAAGTAACATAAGTGACACAAATAAGACATATAATAACTAGATGGGGAAAAGCTCAAACTACAGGGCATTTCAACATAGTGACAGTGCAAGGAGCAGTGTTTACTGGGAGTGAATACACTGGTTTATTACAAGTTATTGATAATTTTTACAATGGTTGGGACTGGGCTGTTCTTATAGCGATCAGTTCGTGCACGTATGGGCTGGATGGGTTGTGGCGTCGAACAGCAATTCTCGGGCTAGGGATCTCAGGTGGTAGTAGGACCCGGTGTCGAGGATGGTGTAGAAGCTTCTTACCAAATTTGCAGATGTTGACGCTGATCCCAATGGTGGAGTCGTCGACATATTTCCAGCGAGCAGAAGTTTCTCTTAGGGCATCATTGATAAGCATAAGGTGTGTATTAGGTATGTTAGGATGTGTCAAGAGTGTGTGTGTATGGGGTTAGAGGTTAGGATGTGTTAGGATGTGTTGAGGAAGGATATTTGTAGCCATAAATGATGTGTTGGCGAATATTTAACTCGAAATAAGAAAATGTGGACTTAAGCAGAAACTGTGTCGGTTAGTTTTTGTTTGCGTAGACGGGATTTTGAGAGAGTAAGAACTGTGTGTGTGTGTGTGTGTGTGTGTGTGTGTGTACAGAATAGGCACAGACACAGACCCTAAGCTCACCTATCAGACGTAACCATAACATAACAGAACACAAGTACTCCCATTAGTGCCAACGAACGAGGAAGAGAGAGAGAGAGAGAGAGATAGAGAAAGAAAGAGTAGTACTAGTAGTGGTAGTGGTGAGGGCTCGAGCCTGTGTTCTGGTAATACTAAAAGAGGTTTAGGTCCCACGTGCCCACTAAGATCTCTCTGACTCCCACCGTCACGACTCAAGACCCGCATAATGCCTTCAGTTAAAAAATATCCTGGTAATTGCTTATGTAAGAACTAGTTTAACTATCTCACTTAACTTACGATAAATTAATGGATTCTTAAAATGTCGTAAGATAAATGTCAAACTGTGGCTGGAGACGTGAGAATGCATTACGATAAAGGGGGAGGGGGGGGGGCAGATAACGTATTCTCAGAGGCGCGTATTGTAAGTGACTCATTCTGCAGTTAACGTAACTTACGGTTATGGCAACGAATCCAGTTACAATCGAATTATAACAGCAACAACAATAACAACAAAAACAAAAACAACATGAACAACAGTAATAATAACAATACTAATAACAACAGTGACAACCAAAAAATATTTATAACAGGAAAACTGGAACAAGAAAAATAACAACACAATTAAACTTCAGTGTTAATTTCTTATAAGTTAATTCTTAAGTTAACATTACCAGAAGGGACGTAAAATAACACAGTCAATTTAACTGTTAAGTGTAATTTAATCACTCAATTTAACTGTAGTCTCTTTTCTATCATTCTGATTATTGTATACACAGCTATATTACAGTAAAGCTATATTATTGTAGAGCTATGTTACAGTAAAGCTATATTAGTCAAGCTATATTACAGTAAAGCTATATTAGTCAAGCTATATTACAGTAAAGCTATATTAGTCAAGCTATATTATTGAAGAGCTATATTACAGTAAAGCTATATTAGTCAAGCTATATTATTGAAGAGCTATATTACAGTAAAGCTATATTCCAGTAAAGCTATATTAGTCAAGCTATATTACAGTAGAGCTATATTACAGTAAACCTATATTAGTAAAGCTATATTACAGTCAAGTTATATTACGGTAAAGCTATATATCAGTATAATTTTTATATCATCAAAGCTACATTTATATACAGCTCTACCCCCAAAGAAGCTATCTTTCACTACAGCTATAACACAAAGCTATAACAACAGCTATAATTTGGTATAAAAATTCGTAGAAATTAAGACAAAATCGTAAGATGGCGGTAAAATTACTTTTAGGATTACGTTGGTATTAGTTATAGTTAATATTAGTTAGTTGGAGGGATATAAGAGACATAAATGACTCAAAATAAACACAGAAATAACTTGAGATTAAATAGAGTTACATCCAATATGGCGGAGGTATTTCACCGAGACTTGAATTAGATACGTTCACCTACAGAATATACCTTAACTAGATACGTTCATCTACAGAATACCTTAACTAGATACGTTCATCTACAGAATACCTTAACTAGGTACGTTCTCTTAAGCATCGATTACAGAGAAATAATTGATGAGCATTAGGAAGCAGAGTGGTCCCATCTTGGTGCCTTGGGGGACGCCACAAGTGAGTGACTGAAAGGTGGAGACAGCCCCTCGGAAGCGTACAGCTTGGCGTCGGTTACTAAGGAAGTCTGTAAGTCATGGTATAAGACTTCTTCAAAACCCGAGGTCGATACCTTTGTTGTTGATTACATTGTGGGATGGTTGACTAATGCTTTGGTGAAGTCAATGAAGGCAACAACCACAGACCTCTTTCGGTTTTCCAAATGGCGGTGTGTGTGTGTGTGTGTGTGTGCGTGTGTGTGTGTTAGGTGGACGGTTATTAATATATAACAGAAATATTGGTATGAATATATACAGTGTGTGTGTATAAACAGCACTTATAAGGTACATATTCAACTAACCGGCGTCACCTGATCATCTAGTAGTAATGTGTATTAAATAACGTCAGCTAATCACTTAAACATAACATCACTATACTACAATATACGCTCTCAACCTTACAAGCGTCATGGCGTATATAGTGTTGGTATTTGGCGTATAACAACACACCAATACTATATAAGAATAAAAAAAAAATCATCTACATAACCCTGACATATATATATACACCATGAATACGTATATATACACAGTCTTTTTTCAGGTATATATGTATAGTTTGGTTATTCATTCATTACTCTTTAATTTGAAAATACCATGGGGGAATATTTGTCGTGACATATTTTTCGGCTGGTTTTATGTAAATAATAGGGGCCACCGTGGTAAAAATAAACGAATTTTTGGAGCATGTGAAAACCTCTGTTATTTTCGTTTTTTGTGTTGTTTTTTTTCGCCATATTTATTGTACCTCAATATATTCCTGTGGGAAGTATTGTAAATCGTTGAATATTAATTTAAAATACTCTGTAGGTATTGTAAGTAATTGTTGGTATTGTAAATCATCGAATATTGCTTTAAAATACTCTGTAGGTATTGTAAGTAATTGTTGGTATTGTAAATCATCGAATATTGCTTTAAAATACTCTGTAGGTATTGTAAGTAAATGTTTGTTTGTTTTAAGGAACATACGAAATCGGTGAATACAAGCAACATTGTGTTTAGTATTAGTAACATTGTCCTCACCTATCGGGAGTCCTCACACATCAACAAGTGAGGAGGAAAATGTTGTTGTAATATAAACATTGACATGATCCCTACGGTTTTCTGAGACCCCTTTTGTTGTCTGTGCACTAAGGCGATTGACCGATTTCTTCAGCATATAATTTATTCATTCTGCTCTGTTATTATTATTATTATTATTATTATTGTTATTATTATTATTATTATTATTATTATTATTATTATTGCTGTTATTATTATTATTATTATTATTATTGCTGTTATTATTATTATTATTATTATTATTATTATTATTATTGTTATTATTATTATTATTATTATTATTATTATTATAATTGTTATTATTATTATTATCATCATCATATTGGCTATATAGGAAGGTGCTGCAATAATAATAATAATAATAATAACAATAATAATAATAATAATAATAATAACAGTACTTATTACTTATTTAATTCCATTTATAGTTATCAATATTTAACATAAGAAATAACATACATAAATTTTTTAACTGTATTATTCTAAGTAAAACAAGTTAATACATTCTAAGCTAATAATACTGTATTTTGCTGTATAATACAAGGGGTTTAACATATGAGAAGCCTTTAATAGTCTGTATTTGTTCTATATTACAGGTAAGAGGCGGCGAAACCTGACTACAGTACTGTATTCAATCACCTGTAGCTGTCAGGTATGAATACTGTAACAGATTTTTGTAAGTTTGTATGGCCGTAAATGGTTGTTCTGACTGGCCCCAGTTCTATGTGATTCTAGTTTTTTGGGGCCCCAGTTCTATGTGGTTCTAGTCATTTGGCGGCCCATTTGACCTGGGGCCTATTTGATCTTTTACCCATTTGACCTGGGGCCCATTTGACCTGGGGCCTATTTGATCTTTTACCTATTTGACCTGGGGCCCATTTGACCTTGGGCCCAATTATGACCTACAATATGAAGTCTGTTATGATTTTTTTTTTGGGGGGGGGGGGAGATGGGTAGAAAATTTGGGGGGGGGCGGTAATATTTATTGTTCAACGCTGTAATTTGTGTTTTTGTTTGTATGTCTTTGTTTGTTTGTTGATTGTCTTTGTGTAAGGTCGTGAA
Organism: Homarus gammarus; assembly: GCA_958450375.1. Lineage (NCBI taxonomy): Eukaryota > Metazoa > Arthropoda > Malacostraca > Decapoda > Nephropidae > Homarus > Homarus gammarus. The sequence continues at coordinate 925,530 of CAUDMG010002011.1, forward strand.
GTAGCTAAGTTCTGGCAACAGTGTACGGGCTTAGTGGTTTGGTAACACCTGCTCTTGAAATTGAAATATTGAGAATGGAAAGAATTGATTTAACTAGAGGGTTCACCTGAAGATTAGAGCCCCCCCCCTCCCCCCCCCCCTCCTCCCCCCCCCCTCCTCCCTGCCCTCCCAGCTTATTTCACTTGATGGCATGACGTGACGCTGCCTGGAGGAGGTTGGGTTAGGTTAGGTTAACGTTTGGTTTAACATTAGGATAGGTTAGTTTAAGTTAGGTTAGCGATAGGTTAGGTTATGTTAGCGGCTTAGGTTAGGTTAAATTAAGTTAGATTAACGTAAGGATAGGTTAGCATTAAGTTCGATTAACTTTAGAGTGGTTAAGCTTAAGTTGAAATAAACAAGCTGGTTGTCTTGAGAGGCCCTTGTCACACTGCTTAATGACTGATACATACTGAAAACGCAGTAGACTTTAAAGTTATATATTAGTTCTCGTATCCCAAGAGTGTGTGTGTGTGTGTGTGTGTGTAGTGATTCACCATTGTTGCCTCAGGTTCGAGTACTGTAGTTATAACTTGAGAGCGTTTACTGATCCTCCATCGTTGGACATAGAATCCTTGGAAAGAATTCAGAGGAGAATGACAAGACTAATCCCGAGCATTAGGAACCTTGAGTATAGAGACAGGTTAAAGCATCTTAATTTGCACTCCCTCGAGAGACGTAGAGTGAGGGGCGACCTGATAGAGGTGTATAAATGGAAGTCAGGGCTAAACAAAGGTGATTTAACAAAGGTACTTAAACTATCCAACCAGGAGCGAACTCGTAACAATGGTTTTAAATTAGACAAATTTAGATTTAGGCGCGAGATAGGTAAACATTGGTTTGGAAATAGAGTAGTGGACGAGTGGAACAAGTTACCAAACATCATCATTAACTCTAACACCCTGGATAGCTTTAAACACAGGTTGGATGGATATATGAGGGATAGGGGTTGGGTGTAAACGGGACTGTCCAGTATGGCCCGCTGCAGTGTCCTCCATTTTTATGTTCTTATGTAAATGACTTCTAAAAGGTATCATACAGAGGGAGATTGTACCAAATACGAATTAATTTCCATTTAATTAAAGTAATATTTTTTTTTATATTACAAGTGATATAATAACAGGTTTTGAGTCACATAAACCACGTTTGTTTGGTAATAAATTATAGGGTGTCACAGCGGTGGCTGCCTCCGCCATCAACTCTCTCGCTAAGTGACGAACGCAAATGGCGGGAACAACCGCTGTATCCCTCAACGTCCAATCACCATTACTGTAATTAACTACCGCGATCATGGTACTTAGAGCAGAGATAATGACAACATCTCTTCCCCAGTGTTAATATTTACCAGGAAGAAAGACCCAGTCTACCACAAAACACCAGTATTCTGTGTAATCGTTAGTGTAGCGGTGTTTTAATGTAGTGAAGAAGTTAGGGTGTTGGCGCACGTACTATCACACACTTCTTGTTCATGAAAATAACAGTTAAAATAGTGAGGTAACATTAATCATATTAATTAATTGCTGTCATCCCTCAAGGAACAGTAAAAGTGTTGTTTAATACAAGTTGATGATAATATAATAATAAGTATTAATAAAATAATAATACTTTTCTTCTTCTGACAATAATAATAATAATAGCTATAATGATAATAATAATAGCTATAATGATAATAATAATAATAACAATAATAATAATAATAACAATAATAATAATAACAATAATACTAATAATAATAATAATAATAATAACAATAATAACAACACTATTAATAATAACAATAATAATAATAACAATAATACTACTACTACTACTACTAATAATAATAATAACAATAATAACAACAATAATAATAATAATAACAATAATAATAATAACAATAATACTAATAATAATAATAATAATAATAATAACAATAATAACAACAATATTAATAATAACAATAATAATAATAACAATAATAATAATAATAATAATAATAATAATAATAATAATAATAATAATAATACTAATAATAATAATAATAATAATAACAATAATAATAACAAGTAATAATAATAACAAGTAATACTACTACTACTAATAATAATAATAACAAGTAATAATAATAACAAGTAATACTACTACTACTAATAATAATAATAACAATAATAATAACAATAATAATAATAATAATAATAATAATAATAATAATAATAAGACTACCACTACTCATAACACAGTACAGTGGAGACATTTACACCACATTACTGAGAATATTATGCTGAAGACTCATCACTGCTAGCTAATGCCTCTCTCTCTGTCACTTGTCGGAATATTATTAACCACTCAATGTGAGGTGAGGTTAGGTGAGGCGAGGTTAGCTGAGGCGAGGTGAGGCGAGGCGAGATGAAGCGAATCGAGGTGAGATATGTGTGAGTGAAACGGAAATGTAAGCTGTGTTAAGTTTTACTCCCTGTATCTGGTATATATATAAACAAAGAAGTATGTCTGGGTGTGTGTCCGCATGAGAATCTCGGAAACTACTTTACCGAGCTGTAGTGATGATGGATGGTGTTATATGTAGTGATGATGGATGGTGTTATATGTAGTGATGATGGATGGTGTTATATGTAGTGATGATGATGGATGGTGTTATATGTAGTGATGATGATGGATGGTGTTATATGTAATGATGATGATGGATGGTGTTATATGTAGTGATGATGATGGATGGTGTTATATGTAGTGATGATGGATGGATGGTGTTATATGTAGTGATGATGGATGGATGGTGTTATATGTAGTGATGATGATGGATGGTGTTTTATGTAGTGATGATGATGATGGATGGTGTTATATGTAGTGATGATGATGGATGGTGTTATATGTAGTGATGATGATGGATGGTGTTTTATGTAGTGATGATGGATGGTGTTTTATGTAGTGATGATGATGATGCATGGTGTTATATGTAGTGATGATGATGGATGGTGTTATATGTAGTGATGATGATGGATGGTGTTTTATGTAGTGATGATGATGGATGTTGTTATATGTAGTGATGATGGATGGTGTTATATGTAGTGATGATGGATGATGTTATATGTAGTGATGATGGATGGTATTATATGTAGTGATGATGGATGATGTTATATGTAGTGATGATTAGACAATAAAATAATAACAGTTTAATGCTAAAAAAATATACTTTGCTATACCGTTGTAGTGAAAAACATGGTGGAACTTACATGCACCGTTAATGAACTATTGATGGAAGAAGAAGTTCTGGGGACTGAACAGTGTGACAATGTGGAGCCCCCGGGAGGGTGTGAGTTCGATCCCCTGGCAGGGTGAAACTATGGGCAAGTTTCTTTACACCAATTGCCTCTGTCTACCCAGCAGTAATTGGGGACCTGGATGTTAATCGATTTGCAGATCGTATTCCAGGGTAATGGTTATCCAGTGCAGTTGGCGAGTTGTCCGGTCTTCTCGGACTATTCCTTGACACTGGGTCATGCAGCTCGTTAACTTTGGGTGTGGTTGTTGTGTTGGCGACAGCTTCTACACCTTAAACAAATTCACGCCTAGGTGGCCCTTGGGCCGGCCATCCTCGTTATACGAGGGGCAACCATTATATGTGTGTGTGTGTGTGTGTGTGTGTGTTGTAACTAGATATATGTGAATGATTTTTTATCAGAATTGCTATGTATAAAATTAGGTTAGGTTAGGTTAGGTTAAGTATAATCTTTATCTAAATAATTGCACCTGAATTGCACACTAATTATCACCCAAACTACAAATACTAGCCAAGATTATCAATTATTATTTTGTTCCTCCTTTATCGTTCTTTGTTTATTATCCCATTATCCTTGATTTTCTCTTTTATCATCTGTGGGTCTCTGTTTCTCTTTTATTCTTCTGTCATCTGTCTTAACTCCCATTCGTCTATCACCAATTACTCTTCTCTCCTCTAGTCCATAGCTGCCCTGGGAGTTGCATTACGCTGTTATCTGATACAGTGTCGTAGATGTTGTTGTTTGGCGGCAGTGGGGGGGGGGGGGTGAGTCTGTCTCTCTCGCGCACACACACACACACACACATTGGTTTCTGTGGACACTAATCTAATAAATAGTTAGGTATTTACTGGTATTCCTGTCGGGTATTTGATGTTATTTCTGTCGGGTATTTGATGTTATTCCTGTCGGGTATTTGCTGTTATTTCTGTCGGGTGAATGGGTCTCGGGGCTCGAACTGACGTGGATCGAGCAGTCACGGACGGACGGACGGTGTATAAGTTAAGGAGTTACGAACGGCTGAAAAAATCGTAAATAAACGGACACGAATCACGAGCGGTCATGAACCAACCATCCTGCCAGCCAGTGACCAACCATCCTGCCAGCCAGTGACCAACCATCCTGCCAGCCAGTGACCAACCATCCTGCAAGCCAGTGACCAACCATCCTGCCAGCCAGTGACCAACCATCCTGCAAGCCAGTGACCAACCATCCTGCCAGCCAGTGACCAACCATCCTGCCTCAACATGATAACCTGGTTTTCTGGGCTGCGGTTGACCACAGACCCACTCAATGGCTGCAGCCCCTTCAATGCCTCGCGGATACCCAGTAGCTGTGCCGGGGGATCCATTTCTTCAGGTAGTGATGCTTCGTATAGAGGAACCTGCTGAAGGTGACCGCATGCGACCGCCGCCGCACGCCTCCACCACCACCACCAGCTCTCTTTATCTCCTGTGTTAGCTTCCACGAGTAAATTATATATTAGCTGTTGGAGATAATGAACTTTAGCTGACGGTGTTGTGAACGTAATTAGCTTTGTTGAACTTTGTTAATGAGTGTGAACGTGTTTATTTAGCTTTGCGGTGAACGGCTCGTGATTTTGATCCAACATAAACTTAGCTGTGGTAGCTGGTGTTGGTGAAATTGGTTTTAGTTTAGGAGAAAGAGAAGAAACGAAGGAAGGAGGAGAAAAAGAAGGGGAGGAGAAGAAGAAAGAGAAGGAGGAATAAGAGGAAAAGAGAACAACAACAAGAACAAAAAGAGAAAGAAAGAAAGAAAGAAAGAAAGAAAGAAAGAGAAAGAAAGAAAGAAAGAAAGCGGAAATAGAAGAAAAAAGTGGAGAAGAGTCATCACAGGAAAATAACATTTGATGGCGTCACAGCGAACAGGTTATTGAGTCATGTATGAGTGTTATTATATCAAATTAAAACCTGACCTGACCTGACCTAACCTACCCTGACCTGACCTGACCTAACCTAACGTAATCTACCCTGACCTGACCTGACCTAACCTAACGTAACCTAATCTACCCTCACCTGACCTAACGTAACCTAATCTACCCTCACCTGACCTGACTTTGTCTGGCGTTACGGGACCTGGAGTTAATTATACTTGTTATATGTTTACTACGTTAGCAGCGGTCTCTCTCTCTCTCTCTCTCTCTCTCTCTCTCTCTCTTTTTTTTTTCTCTCTCTTATATATATAGAGAGAGTGGTGTGGTGATGAGGTGGTGTGGTGGTGAGGTAGTGTGGTGGTGGGGTAGTGTGGTGGTGAGGTAGTGTGGTGGTGAAGTAGTGTGGTGATGAGGTGGTGTGGTGGTGGGGTAGTGTGGTGGTGGGGTGGTGTGGTGGTGAGGTAGTGTGGTGGTGAGGTAGTGTGGTGGTGAGGTGGTGTGGTGGTGAGGTAGTGTGGTGGTGAGGTAGTGTGGTGGTGAGGTAGTGTGGTGGTGGGGTGGTGTGGTGGTGAGGTAGTGTGGTGGTGAGGTAGTGTGGTGGTGAGGTAGTGTGTGTGGGGTAGTGTGGTGGTGATATAGTGTGATGATATTGGGGTAGTGTGGTGGTGGGGTAGTGTGGTGGTGATATAGTGTGATGATATTGGGGTAGTATGGTACACAAGGCCATCGCTTCAGACGTTGGCTCATGAAAATTCACAGGTTATTTGGAAATCAAGTGTTGTTGACAGGTGTGGCAGGTAAGGTAGGGCAGCCGCTGGTCAAGCCCATTGTGGTACTGGAGGACCACTGTGTATACGTGACACCATCGCCACCTCTTGGGGGACGTGTGTGGCGAAACTCTTCCTCCTACTCCTCACCTCAAGGACCTGTGGTATCTTTTGTATAGGATCATCCATCATTGGTCAACACCATACTTAATAAACCAGCCAATGAGCCAAGACTTCCATTGTTATCTTCATCGTGGTTCAGTTCTGGTGCCCTTATTATAGAATGGATATCAATTCACTGGAGTCGGTGCAGCGAAGAATGACGAAAATGATTCCGGGACTTAGAAACCTTTCATATCAAGCTAGGTTAAAAAAACTAAACTTGCATTCCCTAGAAAGACGAAGAGTGCGGGGAGATATGATAGAAGCATTTAAGTGTGTGAAAGGCATCAATAAAGGCAATATAGATAAAGTTCTTATAATATCCGAGCAGGACAGGACTCGTAGCAACGGATTTAAGTTGGATAAGTTTAGGTTTAGGAGGGAGATAGGAAGGAACTTGTTCACAAATAGGGTGGTGGACGAGTGGAACAAGCTTAGCAACTTTGTAGTAAGTGCTGGAATGCTGGAAAGTTTTAAGAGGAGGCTAGATAGATTCATGGATGATAGAGAGTGGTAGTAACTCTCGACAGGAGCTGCCATGCACAGACCAACCGGTCTATTGCAGACTCCTTATGTTCTTATGTCGTGCTTCCTTCAGACGTGAGGACACAGTCTACAAGTGACTGCAAATGTCTCCTATACTCCGGATTGACTCTCATACTTCTCTACATTTTCTTTCGACGGCTTCATAAACAAATATTCTCCAAATATTTGAGACGCACATCAAAATCAATGAGCCCTCTATCTAATATATTATAGGACTAGCTGTCTGTCTGTCTGTTCTGGGCTGCCAAAACGGCACAATCGTTTTTCATCAAACTTGGTGGAAAACTCGCAAAAAATTCGTAGAGTGGAACAAACCTGGTCCCATGTCGATGGTTTCTTTAGGAAGGCATTAATTAACGATTTTATTAACGCTGGCAAAATATGTCGCTGTACGCTGTCTGCCGGCCGGACGATTGCTACCTCCTCCTCCCCCCACTTTTTCTCTTAGCCTACTTTTTTTTTTAATGTTGTTTGGATTAGTAAAGGAAGGAAGATGAGTAAATAGAAGAAAAAAGAAGGGGAAACAGAAAATAATTAGAGATAACAGGTGGGGGGAGCTGAGTTTCATCATGCGTCTGGATGTGCAGTTTCAACGTTACCTGAGCATTTTAGGACCTTACGAGGCTACAGTGTATACTTATTCCTGTGGCTGACTATACATGGAAAAGGAGAAGAGATAAAAAGATAATAACAGGAATGCATGGAGAAGATAGAAAGGGAGAAGAGAAGGAGAGGAAACATTATTATCCTTAAGAGGCGAGCGAGGAAAGGAGATGGGAGAGAGGGATAGTGAGAGGTGGAGGTATGAATGGAGGGATGTGTTTTTTAAAGCTCCCAGAATACCATATTAAAATCACCTATTTAATAAGGAAGAAAAAGTGCTAAATATGATGAGTAGTGTAATGGAGAGAGAGATATATAAATAATGATAGAGATAGTATGGATAAAAATGGAGAGAGAGAGAGAAGCGGATAAACAAAAGACATAATATAGACAGATTCAAGGACACACACAAAGACAGACAGACAGACATGACTACACAGGGTGAAACTAGACAGTGAAACAGACAGGAGGTTGACGAAAATAGACAGATTCATACATGCACAAATAGACAATATGGCAACTAACATGACAGACAGACAGCTGACTGACTGGTTCACATTAGACAAACAGGCAGACACACGCCAACAACGGATAAGACAGACAGATTTGACGACACAAAGAGTACAGACGGGCTTACAGTCAAACACCACGCAGACGAACAGACAGTTGGGATGGCAATAGACAGGACGGATAGACTTGAGACAGATTAGAAGGCATTTATAAACAAGAATAACACCAAAGTGACCATAGCTGCGTCAGTGAGGGTAGCTGGTCTTACATCCACCAGCGTAAATAATAAGACGCATTGAAAACTAACACCCTCGTGCGGAAAGAACATCTATGGTCGGTCAGTCATGTGAGATGGGCCTAAAACTGACGTAGATTATGACTATGATGACTTAACACAGGTGATGACTTAAGCAGATGGTGACTAATCTAACCAGAATCAAGGTCACTTCTCTTTATAATATAATTTATCTCGTAATGATCATCGGTGATTCATAATAATTTTGTTTTATGATCTTAACCTCTCCTTATGGTGAATATTTCTTTAACTAATTATTCTAACCTTTATTCTATTCCTTCCTATAGTATACTAGATACTTACAGTACCTAATAACCACGACCATGATTATAACAACCACGACTATGATTATAACACCTACGACTATGATCATAACAACCACGACTATGATTATAACAACCACGACCATGATTATAACAACCACGACTATGATTACAACAACCACGACCATCTAGAAAACGATGTCACCGTACGCTGTCAGCCGGACGGCGGTTGCGCTCAAGCCAAGCACGAGCGTTCAAACTTTCACGCCTCTGTAAACTGTACCACCGGACTCGCCACCGGGCACGAAGGGCCCACGATCACTTGTACCGTGCTAATGCAATTGGCGTGGTGAGAGGAATCTGGTTGGCAGGGGCACAAATCCGCGCATCCTCCTTTGATCCTCTCTCGAATACGCTGGATAGCTTCAAACACAGGTTGGGTGGATATATGAGCGATAGGGATTGGGTGTAAACGGGACTGCCCAATATGGGCCAATGGGCCCGCTGCAGTTTCCTCCATTCTCATGTTCTTATGTTCTTATGTGTTCGTGGATGGCCGGCTTTGGGGTCACCTAGGGGTGTTTTTGTTTTTCTTAAATGTAGAAGCTGTCGCCAACACAACAACCACACCCTGAGTTAACGAACTGCATGACCCAGTGTTAAGCAATAGTCCGAGAAAACCGGACAACTCGCCAACTGCACTGGCTAACCATTACCCCGGAACATGATCCACAAATCGATTAACATCCAGGTCCCCCAATTACTGCTGGGTAGACAGAGACAATTGGCGTAAAGAAACTTGCCCATAGTTTCACCCTGCCCGGGGATCGAACCCCAGTCCACTTTCTTGTGAGACTACCACCACTTGCTACACCTCACTGTTACCACACCACCACACTATCACCACCAGCACCAGCAAGGGCACAGGTGATGAAACGTTTTGGCCAGGTGAGGAGGAGGGGGAGGTTGAATCTCACCTTCGTTCTGACCTCCAAGATTTTTGACGTATTTCATCAACATAGAAAACCCCCACGTGCTGGTTGCTCCACGTGGTTCACTAAAGAAGGCTTGTTATCGTCGGCTTGGGTCGGCTGGAGTCGGCTTGGGTCGGCTGGAGTCGGCT
>CAUDMG010002011.1:940000-985000 GCA_958450375.1 Homarus gammarus
TGAGTGTGTGTGTATAGTTGAGTGTGTGTGTATAGTTGAGTGTTTGTATAGCACACACACACACACACACACTACACCAACGCTCTCTCCACCCTGGAAATGCCATCCCTCAGTGACCTCCACCACCAAGCACTGGAAAGGTTTGGCCGTGGACTACTGCACCACCCTCGTCATCGCCACCTCCTGCCACCTGCAGTCCCCCGCCCACCTCGCCAGTCCGCCACTACAACAAAATTCAGCCAATAAGAACCCGCACCGATAGATATAAGAACAACACCATCCCATCTATTGTTAAAATAATAAACAGCTCCTGATTTATGTACTGTACAGCCCTGTAAATGTATTCAATGCATATTATATCATTATGTCTAAATCAAATGTAAGTCTGTATATTTTCAGCCACCGACTGCAACTCTATTAATAAACCGTTTATTATTATTATTATTATTATTATTATTATTATTATTATTATTATTATTATTATTATCATCATCCAAATAGCGTTAATAATTTGTTTTAACATGTGTGTAACTGTAAGAAATAAATCGTGCTAAATATGCTACAGAAACTACATAAACCAAACTACATAAACCAAACTACAGAAAGAATTGAATGTTATAAAGGCGGATTACAGGATACAGAATAAACACGTAATTACTTCTCCTGGGACTGTATCGTGGCAAATACATAATAGACTCTACAGTTGTATCACAGACTACAGAGGTTAGGACAGTGTCTCGCCTGTATCTTATGTAATGTGTCTTGTATTTTATGGCGCTGTAGTATACATTATTATAAATTTTACCTCTACTTTCATACGTGCTGTGTCTATCAGGAAAACTAGACCGTACTCTGTGTCTATCAGGAAAACTAGACCGTACTCTGTGTCTATCAGGAAAACTAGACCGTACTCTGTGTCTATCAGGAAAACTAGACCGTACTCTGTGTCTATCAGGAAAACTAGACCGTACTCTGTGTCTATCAGGAAAACTAGACCGTACTCTGTGTCTATCAGGCAAACTAGACCGTACTTTGTGTCTATCAGGCAAAATAGACCGTACTCTGTGTCTATCAGGCAAACTAGACCGTACTTTGTGTCTATCAGGCAAAATAGACCGTAATCTGTGTCTATCAGGCAAAATAGACCGTAATCTGTGTCTATCAGGCAAAATAGACCGTACTTTGTGTCTATCGGGCAAAATAGACCGTACTTCCGCTACTGTATCATATAAATACAAAATAAATCGTATTTTCTCTGGCTGTACCATACAGTATATAGAAAGTTCTTTGTATCACATTTCGTATTATTCTTCTCTGTATCATACAAAATAAACACTAACTTTCCTCTACACTACAAAAAAATACAAAAAAAAACATATTACTTCGCTTGTACAATATACAGTATACATTATATATGACCCTTAAGAGTTGTATAAAATATAGCCCAGTTGACCAGTATGGAAAAGACGCTATGTCACAGTATTTATAGAAGATAGGAAGCTATGTATAAAAGAATGTTGTACCGGACCAATATCCCTTCAGAGTGTTTACAGGTCTTCAGCCGCTACCCTTCCATGTTCCTAACGCCAAGTATTCGCCGCGGGGAGCCCCAAAATCTTGCAGCAACTTAACAGGGTAAGATATTAAACGGACACGATCAGTCGACAGGAGGAAAACTCCCTGGCAGGTGACGCTACATGCAGATCACTCCAATATCCAAAGCGGGAGACACGTGAGGTGGGGGTGGTGGGGGTGGTGAGGGGGTTAGAGAAAGGGTTATGGAGGGGTGGAGGTGGGGAGGGAAGAGAGACAAGAAGAGATAGCGAGAGACAGAGATTATTGCATGTTTAAGGGGTGGGTATGTCTAGTCGTGTTAGTTCCCGTATGTAAGCGGCCTCTCTTTCTTTCTCACTTTCTCTCTCTTTTTTTTTTCTTTTCTTTATCTCGAAGCTGTTTGTGTGTATGTGGGATTTGATGGTGTGTGTGTATGTGTGTGTGTGTGTGTATGTGTATGTGTGTGTGTTTTTCGAATATTCTTTTGAGAGCTGAACACCGCGTATTTCCCCTTCTGATTGACGTAAATAATAAAGGTCCCTTGTGCTGCCTTGACGCCTGTGCTGCCATCATCACTGCCACCGCCGACGTTGTTCACCACCGCCACACACCGCCACACACCGCCACCGCCCACCGCCACCGCCGCCACCCACCGCCACCGCCGCCACCCACCGCCACCACCGCCACCCACCGCCACCACCGCCACCCACCGCCACCGCCGCCACCCACCGCCGCCACACACCGCCACCGCCGCCACCCGCCGCCACCCACCGCCGCCACCCACCGCCACCGCCGCCACACACCGCCATGATCTCAAAAGATTATTTTTTCTTTTTCAACTGTCGGGAATTTTCTCTTTTCTATTCTTTTTTCCCTCTTATTTTTACCTCAGAATATTATGCCCCTGTTTTTTCCTTGTTGCCTGGTTGTTTCTCCTTGTTTGTTTGTTTGTGTGTGTTTGTGTGTATATATTTAGGTCTGTGGGTGTTTGTGTGTGTGTTTGTGTTTATATGTGTATAAATTTATGTATGTGTCAGGTTAGGTTAGGTTAGATTAGGTTAGGTCAGGTCAGGTTAGGTTAGGTTAGGTTAGGTTGGGTTGGGTTGGGTTAGGTCAGGTTAGGTTAGGTTAGGTTAGGTTATGTAAGGTGTTTTATGTGTGGAGATGATAAATTAAACAGGGTTCACTGACACTACAGCAATCTACAACTGTTATAGCAACACCAATATTGCTGACATCATTAACTTTCTAAGCTATTTTAAGGTGTCACATGAGAATTACTGTATTTTATCTGACTGTACCTGTACCTCGTTCCTTTACCTGTATCTGCACCTGTACCTGTCACTGGGGATGCACTAATTAATCGGTATCGGTAAGGAAATAGTATCGGTATCGGTAAGGAAATAGTATCGGTATCGGTAAGGAAATAATATCGGTAAGGTTAGTATTGGCCGATACTGTACAGCTCTAACATACAGTGTAGTTAATCATCCTGTTTGGACCAATCTGAAATGGCCTTGACACTAACTACCTATTTACAACACCAATCTGTAATAAGGATAATTAGACTTATCCTCCTTTAAGACCAGATTACAGTAAAAAAATTATACTTCACACTGGACTAAGTATATAAGGAATATCGGTATCGGCCGATTAATCCGATCTCGGTAAATATTATCGGTATCAAATGGGTACTGACGCATCTATATACCTGCCACTCAACAAATTGTATATACCGCTGTTTTAGTTGAGGTAAAAACAGCGTTACAAATAATTGATGATTACCACGAGTTTTATCCCACCAGTTGGTACCACTTGTTGGATATATTTCCTGGATTTACCTGACAATACCTTCACATTACCGGCCATTACCTCAAATAATCTACTTCACGATCATGTAGGTAAAAGGGGGGGGGGGGTGGTGGTGGTGGTGGGGGGGGAAGGGGGAGGGGTGGGAAGGGGGAGTGTTTCCTCTCAATGTCTTTCTCTTGAACAGTTTTATTTCCATTAGTGTTTTTTTTTTGTTTGGCTGTTTACTTTAGGAGTCACTCATTTATACAGGTGTGTGTTTTATAACTTTGTATACTAATTGTACAGGTGATATAAGGTAAATTATATATAAAAAAACATTTCCGTAACCTGGTTTAGAGCAGCTTCCTTTTGGTACTTTCGATGCGCTAATTTCAAATCTGTCCCTTACAGTTTATTTCTTATTAAAACAATTAAATTTTACAAATACAAAATCTGAAAACCCCCCGATATTTTCCTTTTATTTCTGTTACTTTTTCCCCACATCATCACATTAAGATTCAATAAAGAATGAAAACAATCATAAGAAGACACAAACACTATTACATTAGCCACTGTAAACACCAGCAACAGTCCTCCATCATGACAGGATCCCATCTACCCTGGGACCTCTCCTCCATACGTCTAATGTCCTGGTGAAATAGCTCTCCCTGTTCATCACTAACCGGCCCCAGATTCTTAGGAACAAGTCCAAGTGTGAATGTAGAAGGTGGACTTTCAGGGACATCCTACATCCTAAGTTTTTGTATTTTTTTAAGAGTTCCTTTACAAGTTGGCAATAGTTTTCTTCCTTATTGTTTCCAAGAGACTCCTTGACTACAGATGTGAAGGATCTCCATGCAGCTGCTCATTTTTATTGTTTGTTTTCAAAGTCATCACGAAGTAACTTTCTTATCTATGGGCCAACAAAGATACCCTCTTTGACTTTAGCATCACTGAGCTGTGGGAATTTTCTCCTCAATTACACGAACCCGTCACCTTGTTTGTCCATGGCCTTCACAAAATTCTTCATTAGTCTCAGCTTGAGGTGTAAAGGAGGTAGAAGTACATCGTTTGGGTCTACCAGGGGAGTATATTTAACGTTGCCTTTACCTGGAACAAACTCTTCTCTCTTTGGCCAGGGTTTCTCTTCTGTCCCATAAACACAGAAAACAGCAATATTTCGTGAACCCTCCTTGAAGACTCAGTAGAAGGGCTATAACCTACAGAATACGCTACTGGAACTGAGGGCTTCTGGTTCCTATTAAGCAACAATATTGTTCTCAAATTAATCTTGGTGGAATCTATAAAAGCCGCCATTCCTTTGGGTCATGTTTCTCTCCTAACTCTGACGTCAATCCATCTACATCACTACACACACAGAGGGAATCCTGCATACTGTAGAGTGACTTTAAGGACAGCATTTCCTCTTGTTACAATTCAATTCAATTCAATTCTATATGCTGTTCAGTATTGCTAACCTTACATTTAATATACCTCTACCAAAACAAATATGTATCTTATATTCCTTCACTACATATTTTATTGCCATATTTGAAATCACCTCCTCAATATTAATAAAATGTTGCGTTTTAGACCCATTTTACCAAACTCTTGTCAACTAGTGCAGTGTGGAGCGTCTGGTATCCGATCCATAATACAGGTGTCGAGGGGATATTTCAGGCTGTAACTGTACTATATGTAATTATATGTTGAATTGAAACCGTTTATTTAACCAGAAAAAACTCAGATACAGAGTGGATAATAATAACTATTAACATGGCTGAGCCAGTTGAGAACCTGAGCTCTCTTTGAGGCACCTGATATATACTATACATTTATCTCAAGGAAGTATTATGTAACATTTAGTATCATCTGGAATAGTACAATAGCATGGTGGTAATAAGAACATCTCATAATGTTACCACGGTTATCACTTCAATATTCATTTATTTTATTATTTATTATTATTTATTTTTATTTTTTATATTATAAGTAAATACATAAATTACAGTGGAATTGAAAAACATAAGTATAATGGGGGAGCAGTTCAACCTGGGCTGTACAGTATTAAGGTTGAACAAGAGGACAGAGCTGTCAGGATTATGTTTAGTTGGCAAATATATTTATTGCTATTGGAATTTCTCATCTATTTACATGATAATTTCCCATAAAACGGTTTTGATGGTCCAATAAAAGCAGGTACTGTAAATATAGTAGGTGTTACAAGAAATATTAATACTTAAACACTAGATATTTTTTAAGAGATGATTTAAAAGAAGGGAGTGTAGTCTTTGCTGGGATGGGTGGGGGTAAGTTGTTCCACACCTTCACACGGTGATATTTTATGGAGGTGTGGGACTGAGAGGAGCGCATGGGGGGTGGTCTTAGTAGCTCTGGGTGCCTAAGTTGTATCTCTTGTCAAGCAAGTGATTGGTAGATTTGTAAACAAAGAGGGCACAGCAGTAGGTGTTAATATCTTCTAATTTTAACATTTTCAATTTAGCAAATTTTTTGTTTGTGTGATCATTTTGTTTTTTCAAGTAGGTCATTGTCCTTACAACTCTCTTTTGTGCAGTAACCAGGGATTGTGTTTTTGAAGAGCCAGAGGCCCCCGATAGTATGTGACAGTGTATCAGGTGTTGGTAAACAAGATCATGATAGATTTCTTTCATTGCTGTGAGAGTGAGTGACTGTCGAGTGTGATACATGATACCGCACTGTTTATTGATTTTACTGTGAATGGCTTGTATGTGGTTTCTCCAGTCAAGTTTCTCATCAACAATAACTCCGGGGAATTTAGTATTTTGTTCGAGTTTGAGGACTGTATTACCAAGGTACAGGGTGTCCAAGTCTGGGGGTAAGTTTTTCCTTCTGTTAAAGATCGTGTAGTGGGTTTTCTCAAGGTTTAAGGTCAGTTTATTACATATTACCCAGGTCCTGACTTTAGTCAATTCAGTGTTCATAGTTCTCATCAAGGAATGGAGGTCTGAGTTGCTGGCATAAAGATTACTATCGTCTGCAAATAAGTTGTATTTTATGAATGGGCTGGCGTGGACTATGTCGTTTATGTACAACAAAAACAGTACTGGACCGAGAATGGAACCTTGGGGGACACCTTACAAGATTGGCGAGGAGTCAGATTGGTGATTATTATAGCAGACATAATGCATCCTGTTGGACAGATAGCCGGTGTGACAGTGCAGTACATCATGTAGAACACTTGTACACTCTATACAGATTAAATATTAACTCATGAAATAGTTATTGGTTATATTAAATGACACAGAACCACACATAGAATAATAACAATAAAATAATGACACTAACAGTAATAATAACAATAACAAAATCAATAATAACAATAATAATAATAACAATAATAACAACAATAGCAAAAATAATAATAACAATAACATTAATACCAATAAAAATAATAAAAATAAAAATAATAATTCTAATAACAATAAAAAAAAAATAATAATAACAATGGTCATTTCACATCATAATTGACAGTCTAGTTATCCCAGTGTTTAAGGTGGAGACTTAGCTTGAGGTTAATTGCAGTGCCGCGGGGGGGGGTGTACACTCTCTCTCTCTCTCTCTCTCTCTCTCTCTCTCTCTCTCTCTCTCTCTCTCTCTCTCTCTCTCTCTCAGATTTCGTAGTTGTGACATGACTTTTCACTTTAGTTCCAACGAAAGAAATGAAAAAAAAATGAAGAATTGTTATACACATACAACCCAAATATACACACATCGCTATATAGAGATTAATGTTAGTCTGCATAGAAGTGTGTGTGTGTGTGTGTGTGTGTGTGTGTGTGTGTGTGTGTTGGTGCTTTCTCATCTTAGTTACCATAATCTTTTAATTCTTGTTAACTGGTGATTAAGTGGTGGGGGGGGGGGTGTAGGAGTCTTGTTGGGTTAGGTTAGGTTTTACACACACACACAGTTGTTTAATGGCAGCACTGTATATATCTCTGGCGACTAATTATTTGACTGTACTCGCACTGTATTTCACTGTATTAGTAGTACAAAATGATATAAATCGCAACGTTGTACACTTTAATTCTGAGTACAGTTAATAGTACTGTAATTATGTGAACATGCTGTAGTCTTTGTAACATTACTGTACTCGTACGTGTACCTGTGTGAAGCTGTACTTTTCCTGTAATTGTTTTTGTATCTGTATTCCTTGTACCTGTATTCTTGTGTCTGTATCTACTGTAATTCTGTATGTACTGTTGATCCTTAACTGTTCTTCTGTAACTCTGTCTATTCCTGTAGTCTGATTTCTGTATCTGTAATTACTGTATATCTGCAGCTACACCTGTAATGTTGTTTCTTAATTCTTGTTTGTGTACCTGTAACTGTATCTGTACATGTACCCATAACTGTACCTGTACCCGTAACTGTACCTGTACCCGTAACTGTACCTGTAACCATAACTGTACCTGTACCCGTAACTGTACCTGTAACCATAACTGTACCTGTACCCGTAACTGGACCTGTAACTGTACCCTTACCTGTACCCGTAACTGTTCCCATACCTGTACCCGTAACTGTACCCATACCTGTACCCGTAACTGGACCTGTAACTGTACCCATACCTGTACCTGTACCCGTAACTGGACCTGTAACTGTACCCATACCTGTGGCCGTAACTGTACCCATACCTGTACCCGTAACTGTACCCATACCTGTACCTGTACCCGTAACTGGACCTGTAACTGTACCCATACCTGTACCCGTAACTGGACCTGTAACTGTACCCATACCTGTGGCCGTAACTGTACCCATACCTGTACCCGCAACTGTACCCATACCTCTACCCATAACTGTACCTGTACCCGTAATTGGACCTGTAACCGTACCCATACCTGTGGCCGTAACTATACCCATACCTGTGGCCGTAACTGTACCCATACCTGTGGCCGTAACTGTACCCATACCTGTACCCATAACTGTACCTGTACCCCCCCCAAATTAATCTTCATCTATCACTCTATTTTCTCATCTTTTCTTATCTCCTCTTATCTCTACCGTCTCCTCCTTCCTCCTCCTTCCTCTTCCTCTCACTTCGCTCGTACATCTTCCCTTCCGCTGGTTCTCAGAAGCAGAGGCATAACGACATGAACTTGTCGCCAGAAATGCAAAAAAG
Organism: Homarus gammarus; assembly: GCA_958450375.1. Lineage (NCBI taxonomy): Eukaryota > Metazoa > Arthropoda > Malacostraca > Decapoda > Nephropidae > Homarus > Homarus gammarus. The sequence continues at coordinate 948,504 of CAUDMG010002011.1, forward strand.
GAAAGTCTTGTGGGTGGGTGGGTGGGTCCTGGGAAGGGCGTGGGAAGAGGGGGAGGCGTGCGGAGAGGGCGTAGGAGAGAAGGGGGCGTGGGGAGAGGGCGTAGGAGAGAAGGGGACGTGGGGAGAAGGCGTAGGAGAGAAGGGGGCGTGGGAAGAGGGCGTAGGAGAGAAGGGGGCGTGGGGAGAGGGCGTAGGAGAGAAGGGGGCGTGGGGAGAAGGCGTAGGAGAGAAGGGGGCGTGGGGAGAAGGCGTAGGAGAGAAGGGAGCGTGGGGAGAGGGCGTAGGGAGAGGGCGTAGGAGAGAAGGGGGCGTGGGGAGAGGGCGTAGGAGAGAAGGGGGCGTGGGGAGAGGGCGTAGGGGGGAAAGGGGCGTGGGGAACAACATAAGAATGGAGGTAACTGCAGCGGGCCATACTGGACAGTCCCGTTTACACCCAACCCTTATCCCTCATATATCCACCCAACCTGTGTTTGAAGCTATCCAACGTGTTAGAGTTTGATGATGATGTTTGGTAACTTGTTCCACTCGTCCACTAATCTATTTCCAAACCAATGTTTACCTATTTCACGCCTAAATCTAAATTTGTCTAATTTAAAACCATTGTTACGAGTTCGCTCCTGGTTGGATAGTTTGAGTACCTTTGTTATATCACTTTTGTTTAGCCCTGACTTCCATTTATACACCTCTATCAGGTCGCCCCTCACTCTACGTCTCTCGAGGGAGTGTAAATTAAGATGCTTTAACCTGTCTCTGTACTCAAGGTTCCTAATGCCAGGGATTAGTCTCGTCATTCTCCTCTGAATTCTTTCCAAGGATTCTATATCCATTCTGTAATACGGTGACCAGAACTGAACTGCGTAATCCAAGTGAGGTCTCACAGGCGCAAGATATAGTTTTAAGATGACCTCGCTAGTCTTGTAACTAACACTCCTTTGTATGAACCCAAGTACTTTATAAGCCTTGTTTCGAGCCAATACACATTGTTGACTTGACTTAAGATTCCTACTTAACGTCACTCCTAAGTCTTTCTCACTTTACAAAGGAGAGATGGGCCCGTGGGGAGAGGGCGTAGGACGGGGGAGGGGGGATGGGGATTACGGTTAACAAATTTATTGGCAAAGCTTTGAGTGCAGTTCCCTATTCTGAGTAATTCAGTCAGGTCTTGACACTAAGGGTGGTATCACCTCTCACTGCCACGCAGGGCAGAGGTTCGTATACAAAGAAATAGATCATATTCAGTAATAGTATACATAGGTCATATTAATGTGGGTGATATCACTGTTCACTGCCACATAGGACAGAGGTTCATATACAGTATAAATCATATTCTATTTGAGGACTAATCAGTGTGGACTAACAAATTCTGGATAGACAGCAATGATGTCCTCAAGCACTCCTGATTTAATGTAGTAATTACATAGTTCATGATACAATAAGCCAGGTGGCCTGAAGTCTTTGACAGTATCACATTCAATAATATAGTGTTCAAGTGTTTGCTTTTAAGGTTTATCACAAAGTTTACATGCTGAGTGATCCGGTATGGGTACAGCGTTACTAACTTGGCAGATGTGTCTGTATCCTAGCCTAATTCTGGCCACGACTACATCACATTGTCTGGTTCTGTCCTTATGCTGGCCATACCGGTACCTCTTGTTACAAAATTTGTCATATTTACCAATGCTACAACTGTCAGGTCTCTCCGCATATCTCAGTTCTTCTAGATCAGAGTTCATGATTTTGTCTTGTATGTTTTTAAGTACAGCATTGAACAGGCCAAGGTCACGGTCAACATTTTCTTTCTTACATGCCTCATTGGCCAGTCTATCAGCACGGTCATGACACCTAATTCCAACATGGGACGGAATCCACACAAATTCAATACAATAGTTGTTCTCCTTAGCAGTTATCACATTTCTTTTAATATCACAGACAACTTTAGACATAGAGCCTGACGGTCTGTTCACAGATTTCAAAACACTTTGAGTCACAGAATATCACCCCACCTCCATTTTCTTTAAGGTAATCTGCAGCTAAGTAGATTCCAGTTAGTTCAGTTTTTGTTGTGCTGGCCCAGTTGTTCAGCCTTTGCCTGTTTAACACTATAATCTCATTTTCTTTATATTACACATGCACTACTGTAGTTTAAGATTATCTGGGATACTAATTCTAACTTTAGGATGGGGTTCACACTTGACATCAGCAACAGTGTATTGAGTAAGTATTGCATAATGATCACTGACTAGGTGGTATGAGATGACTTTGCCAATACTGTCTATAATCAATTGAGAGTGGAAGGAAGGGTGAAACACAAGCCAGTATCCTTAAGTAATTTATTTTACATATTAAAGATACTTAATTCAGTGAACAATGCAAAAATAATTGACCTTTCCGAAGCAATTAAGGTCAGTGCACCACACACTCGACGTTCTTCCTAACACTTAATGTCTTCTCTCCATACAGAGGGCGTAGGAGAGAGGGTGGCGTGGGGAGAAGGCGTAGTAGAAAACGGGGGCGTGGGGAGAGGGCGTAGTAGAAAACGGGGGCGTGGAGAGAGGGCGTAGTAGAAAACGGGGGCGTGGAGAGAGGGCGTAGTAGAAAACGGGGGCGTGGGGAGAAGGTGTAGTAGAAAACGGGGGCGTGGGGAGAGGGCGTAGTAGAAAACGGGGGCGTGGGGAGAGGGCGTAGGAAGAAGAGAGGAAAGGAAAGGAGGGGAGGGGAGAAGTAAATTGGATTTTAATAATAATAATAATAATAAAAAGTAAATTAGTATGCAAATGAACAGGTGAATATCACATATCACGTGTACTGAACCACCACCACCACTACCACTATTACCATCACCAGGAATCGAGCCGTCATTAATTACTGCCTCTACAATAAATTGGTTGGTTTCTTACCTATTGAAGTGTTGATATTGTGGTTGTTTTGGTTGTCTAAGATTGTGGTTATGTGAGATTGTGGTTGTGTGAATAGCTGTGATTGTGGTTGTCTAGTTATGTGAGATTTTGGTTGTCTGGTTGTTTGAGAATTGTGGTTGTTTAAGATTATGGTCGTTTGGTTGTCGAAGATTGTGGTTGGCTAGTTATGTGAAATTGTGGTTGTTAGTTATATAAGATCGTGGTTGGCTAGTTATGTGAAATTGTGGTTGTTAGTTATATAAGATCGTGGTTGGCTAGTTATGTGAAATTGTGGTTATATTGTTATATGAGATTGTGGTTGTATGTTCGGTTAATTAAGGTGTGTCGTGACCAACCACCACAGGTCGTATTGGGTCGTCGCCGTGGAGTGACAACGAACTACACACACACACACACACACACACACACACTACCACGTGACCCTGAGGTGCCAATAATGGAGACGAACGCTGGCATCCTTTATCCTTGACCTTATGTGGCACTGGATACGTCACCTCCTCCCCCCCCCCCACCCACGGCACTATTATATCCAAGTGCCATTATGAATACATCGGCAGACGACTTAAGACACACACACACACACACACACAAACACACACACACACGCAGTGATACCTAACTCAGAAATTGTTCATCAGTGTGTGTGTGTGTGTGTGTGTGTGTGTGTGTGTTATCTGCTCCTGCTCCTCCCCAGTTCCCCCCTCCCCAGTTCCCCCCTCCCCAGTTCCCCCCTCCATAGTCCCCCCTCCCCAGTTCCCCCCTCCCCAGTTCCCCCCTCCATAGTCCCCCCTCCCCAGTTCCCCCCTCCATAGTCCCCCCTCCCCAGTTCCCCCCTCCCCAGTTCCCCCCTCCATAGTCCCCCCTCCCCAGGTCCCCCCTCCATAGTCCCCCCTCCCCAGTTCCCCCCTCCCCAGTTCCCCCCTCCATAGTCCCCCCCACCCCAGCCCCCCTCTTCAGTTCCCCAGAAATATTCAAAGAAACCCCACGAATACTCTTCTAAGCCCCCCCTCCCCCCTCCCCTCGCCTCTCACACCCTCCCCTCACCCACTTCCCTCACCCCCTCTCCTCACCCCCTCTCCTCACCCCCTCTACACATCCCCTCCACCAAACCCACTCGGATCCCCCTCCCAGGCCAAGACATCGTGGGCATAGGATATTCCACCTCCACCCACACCTCCATCCAGTGTTGGGGCAATTACACCTTTTTAAGTCAATTACAATTTAAAAATCAAAAGTTCAATTACAATTACAACTTTATACATGCTAGCTCATCCTTTGGAAATATAAACATTAAGCTGTCTAGTTATATGGGCTAAATCCGTGTTGATGAATATGTTTCACTTAAAACTATTGTGGAAAAAGCAGACATAGGCTATCAAGCTTCCAGTGCAGCCCGTGTATACTGCAAGTTACACATAATATTTACAAAGCTGGGAGTTTTTAAAACAATTCACCATTATACTTTATCATTAACATTAACCGGAAAGAAGCGACACCAAGTTGGGGCCCTTGTTGGCTGTGAAATATGTAATGCCGAAAACTCACTCGGATGGAGGAGATGTTGCAGTACACCCCATCAGCTCCCTTGCCAGGTTCTTCAGTAAGTGCAAAGTTGGGGGGCACTTCTTTCCAGTAAAGCATTGGATTTACTTGAACATGGGACAGTTCCTTCTTCCACATATTGTTTCAACAACAGACTCACTGTACTTCCCTCTGATGCTCTTGATTTTGTGGCCTAGTTTGTGGTATGAAGGTGAAAAGTCTGGGTGTTTTTGATTCATATAATCCTTCTGCTAGATCATTATCATGTTCTTCCTCTGTTGACCCCTCCTCAACTGCCTCCGATTCTTCCAACATTTCCTAGTTATCAATCAGTACCTGGTTCTTCTGATCCTGTGACGACGACCAGTCCAGATTGAACCTAAGATCTAGAAAAACTGCTGCTCACACATCACTCATTTCTATGCATGAGTCCGCCCTTTTCTTCACAGAGTCCAGCAGTAATCTAGCCAAAGGGGTGTAGGGTGTTTTAAGTGGTTTCTAAAGGGGTGTAGTGTGTTTTAAGTGGTTTCTAAAGGGGTGTAGGGTGTTTTAAGTGGTTTCTAAAGGGGTGTAGGTGTTTTAAGGGGTTTCTAAAGGGGTGTAGGGTGTTTTAAGTGGTTTCTAAAGGGGTGTAGGGTGTTTTAAGGGGTTTCTAAAGGGGTGTATGGTGTTTTAAGTGGTTCCTAAAGTGGTGTAGGGAGTTTTAAGGGGTTTCTAAAGGGGTGTATGGTGTTTTAAGGGATTTCTAAAGGGGTGTATGGTGTTTTAAGGGGTTTCTAAAGGGAATGGCCATGGTCATGATGGTGGTTGATTTGAACATTTAATCGGGGGACTGAGTTCACAATTACAATTCAATTACATGATTATCATTTAAATTACAATTATAATTACAATTAACTGATACCTTTTTCAATTACAATTTATATTTTCTTGCAATTAATTACAGTTCAATTAAATTACAAATACAATTACTCCAACCCTGCCCCCATCTACCCACCCCCACCCACCAACCAGCCCACCCTAACCCACCTACCCAGCCCACCCTCACCCACCTCCCCAACCCACCCTCACCCACCTACCCAGCCCACCCTCACCCACCTACCCAACCCACTCTCACCCACCAGCTAGCCCACCCTAACCCACCTACCCAGCTCACCCTCACCCACCTACCCAATCCACTCTCACCCACCACCACTACCCACCACAACTACCACTACCCACCCTCACCCACCTACCCAACCCACCCTCATCCACCTACCCAACCCACCCTCACCCACCCACCAATGACTCACCCTTGACATTAACCCACAGTCGGCAACCCTGTCTGGATTATTTTGTCAAAAGTTCGGGGCAGTATAGTTGTAAGCGTCAAGTGTCAATAAGATGGGTTAATTTAGGTGTTAAAGACAAGGGCTGATGGACCATGTCGACCTGTAGCCCTTGTTCCGTCCGCTACCAGTTTCCACAGCTGTAAATAATATGGTTTAAACCCTCTGACGTCAACGAGTCTCTCTCTCTCTCTCTCTCTCTCTCTCTCTCTCTCTCTCTCTCTCTCTCTCTCTCTCTCTCTCTCTCTCTCTCTCCCCCGTCTTTCCATCCATCCATCCATCCACCTCTCTCTCTCTCTCTCTCTCTCTCTCACTCTCACTCTCAATAATTACCAAGGGATTACTGTGTACACCTGGCGCACAGAGGAAAAGAAAAATGTCTGGTAATAATTGGGAAATAATATAATGTACGGGGAAAAAATGTCTTATACCGAGGGAAAAAAAAATCATGTATCGAGGGAAAAATATATTGTACCAGGGGAAAAATGTCCGGGAGAAAATGTCTTGTATACGGGAAAAATGTCTTGTACCGGGGGAAAAATGTCTTGTACCGGGGGAAAAGTTTCTCGTATCGGGGGAAAAATGTCTCGTACCGGGGGAAAAATTGCCCTGTAGCGAGGGAAAAATATGTACAGAGGGGAAAATGTCCTTCACCGAGGGAAAAAATGTCTTATGATTGAAAAATTTGTTTTAACTGGAGGAGAAAAGGAGATCTTACAGCGACTGGGGGAAAAAATATGTTTGTACCAAGTGGGAAAAAATTTACTTGGGAAACAAGAAAAAAACTCCATCCTCATTACAATGGGGGAAAAAAGTCTAGCTGTGATCGGAGATTGGACTACCTAACCTAACCTAACCAAGCTACCCCCCCCCCCCCCGGTCCCCCCTGCCTTTGTTAAATACGTAAAGCACTCAGGGGGGAACCTGGAGGGAGGGGGGGGGGAGAGGGGGAGGAGGGGGGGGGAGGGGGGGGGGAGGGGGGCACTACCTCATTAACGCTGGATGGTCTAGGTACAGGTACGAGACCAACCAGGTACTAGACCAACCAGGTGTACAGAGACGAGAAATCACGGACAGGTACAAAAATATTAGTATTGGTACAAGAACACGTACATAAACAAGTACAAGACGACACATTTTAATATAATATATTTTTTTAATCAATCAATCAGAATACCATCCTTCTATCTGAGGGTTGGCGACCACAGTCCTCCACTCTAAATGTTCTGGGACCCAGTTTAGAATTTCATTAATCCATCCTAGCCTCAACCTTGACCCTCCTACCTTCATCTTTGCCTATATAATTTTTGTTATTATTCCCCCATATATGACCCAAATATCTAAATTATCATTACTTTTCATATATTTCTCTTGAGATTTTTTGCTAATCTTAGTATTTGTTAATTTGTTGTCCTGTTACTGTAGTTTATTATTAACATTCGTCTATAACACCACATTTAAAAGTCCTCCTAACTCTTTCTGGTGTGTGCTGAAAGTGTCGACGTTTCTGACCCATACATCAGTCCTTGTCATATAGAGACCAATAATCGAGACTGATCTCCTGGGGCTGTTACAGAGACCAGAGGAAGATTGGTCCTAGAAGGTCCTAGACAGAGGCTATATTATCTCCTAGGGGTCTACTGTCTCCTACCGCCTCTTCGCGTTGTAGGTGTGTTTTAATACCTGGGGTGGCATCTCACCTGTTGCCTCATTATCACCTTTTAGTCGAGAGAGAGAGAGAGAGAGAGAGAGAGAGAGAGAGAGAGAGAGCACTTGTATACACACACACACACACACACAGACAGACACTCAGACAATGGCGTCACAAGTATGTATTCTAGAGAGACATCAGCAGTATACACAGTCCGTATGATGAAGAGTATGGAAAATGAACTATTGTTTATATGTAGTAGTAGTAGTAGTAGTAGTAGTAGTAGTGTTTGGGTAATGTGGCTGGGTGTGTCGTTTTAGGGTGTATGACGTAATTGGGATGACGTTGTAAGGGTGTAATGGTTGGGTGTAATGATAACGTAATCGTTTATTTAGAGAGAATGATAAACTCAAGTGAAGAATAACAGCAATATTAACGTAACATCTGAAGAATAAATAAAAAAATATTGTATATTTATCTCAAGGAATTATTATGTAACATTTAATAATATATCATCTATTAGGCATTATGTTACATGGTTTTAGTAAATATATATATATGTGTGTTCAATGTGGGTTAATTTATGTTAAGACACGTAAAGATTAGGTCCCCATCCAGGTTATTTTATGGACATTAACCTAACCTAACCTAACCTAACCTGTTACGGTACATATCATCATTAATGTATTAAGCACATCACTCGGAGCCGCCACAGTGTGTTGGGAGGATGTGAGGGGAGGGGTGGGATCCTGACAGTCCGGTGGGCGTAGAAGAAGCGGGGGCAGGAGGTCCTTGTGTTGACAGTTTCTCATTGGATAATAACAGTTCCATTGAATGTGTCGCGTGGTCATTTTCTCTCCCTGTCTTCCTACTCCCCTGGTCTCTCCTCCCCTCCCCTAGTTTCTCCTCCCCTCCCCTAGTCCCTCTACCCCATGCACCCTCCCTCCCTCCCCTCCAGTTTGGCTGACCACGGCGGCCATGATCAGGCAATATGTGACAACCACTAGTGGGCCGTCCCGCGGGGTTGGCTGCTTCGTCAGGTATCGTTCGCTGGCCTTGTGTACACTCCTCCATCCAGCTATTTCTTGGCCCCGGGGAGGGATAATTTTCATGTATCAAGGGGATGTGTCAATGGGGGGGTCTTTGGCGGGGTGGGAGGGGTAAATGTGTCACTGACTCGGCTTGAGGAATCTTGGGGTCAACAAGCCTGGACGAGGGGGGAGTTTGGTGGAGTCGAGTGAAAACTTATGAAACGGGTTCGCAATATTTTGGTGGACGGGGTGTCAGGTGCAGTGGTCCGGCCCGATGGCGAAAGGCGATATTTATTTTCTTGGTCTTAATAACTAATTTGATTAGGGGCGATAAATAAGGGGCTATTAATTACCAGTGAATGAAGAGGACACATCTTTTTTTTTTCTTGGGTTATTTTTTGCGGCTATTAGTGTTAGGATCATTTATGTGTTGGGGGTAAACAGATTGAGGGCCAGCTAGCCACCCTAGGGCCTTGTAACGGGGAAATCCAAAATAATTTCCTGTTGTTAGAATGATGCCCCGCCGTTTTTTGCCAGTGATCCGCCTCGCCTCCCATTCACGAACGGGAGTGATAGAATCCGGGATACGCTCTCTTCCACGGACGTCCAGGACTTGTCCGTACGCCCGCTGACGTCCCAGGAGATGCGTATATCCGGTGTGACGCACAAACCTCTCTCCCCAAGCCTCCCTTCACCCACCTACCCCTCCCTCCCACAACTCTCCCCTCCTTCCTTCCCACCAACCCCACTCTACCACTTAACTCTTCCTCCCCCCCCACCCACAAAAATAGACCCCTCCCCTCCCAGCACATCACCTCTCCTCCTATCCCCTCCTCATCCCTCCCTTCCTCTCTCCGCCCCTCCCCTCCCATCCCTTCCCCAACCCATCCCCTCCCCATCCCCTCCCCACCTCACACACACACCCCCAAGGCACCCAAGATAGCCCCAACACTCCCCTCCCATTCCTCCTCTCCTCCCACCCCCTTCCTCTCCCACCACCCCCTTCCTCTCCCCCTCCCATCGTGACCTGGAAATGCATGCGGCAAGCAATAGCAGCAGACTTGGCCCGTGTGTTGCAAGCACAGCCTCGCTCCACACCCCAACAATTTCGTGGCACTTGATCAAAGAACGGCGGAGAGCTTTCTTGCTTGTCTGGTATCTTTCAAGGTGAACTTTAAGTGGTTTCTAAAGGGGTGTAGGGTGTTTTAAGTGGTTTCTAAAGGGGTGTAGCGTGTTTTAAGTGGTTTCTAAAGGGGTGTATGTGTTTTAAGTGGTTTCTAAAGGGGTGTAGTGTGTTTTATGTGGTTTCTAATGGGGTGTAGGGGTTTTTAAGTGGAATCTAAAGGGGTGTAGGGTGTTTTAAATGGTTTCTAAAGGGGGGTAGGGTGTTTTAAGTGGTTTCTAAAGGGGTGTATGTGTTTTAAGTTCTTTCTAAAGGGGTGTGGGGTGTTTTAAGTGGTTTCTAAGGGGTGTAGTGTGTTTTAAGTGGTTTCTAAAGGGGTGTAGCGTGTTTTAAGTGGTTTCTAAAGGGGTGTAGGGTGTTTTAAGTGGTTTTGAAAGGGAGGGGTACCATTATAACTGTGGACCATTATGACTGGGGTCCATTATGACCGGGGTCCATTATGACTGGGGTCCATTATGACTGGGGTCCATAAACAATATCTAGTGTCTGTGTTTTGCCGCCAGGGTTTTTACAGCGAGTTTGTAACCAAGATGAGATACTGCTGATGCTGGGTGGTGGTAGTGGTGGTGGTGGTGGTAGTGGTGGTGGTGGTAGTAGTGGTAGTGGTGGTGGTGGTAGTAGTGGTAGTGGTGGTGGTGGTGGTGGTGGTGGTGGTAGTGGTGGTAGTGGTGGTGGTAGTGGTGGTGGTGGTGGTGGTAGTAGTGGTAGTAGTGGTAGTGGTGGTAGTGGTGGTGGTGGTAGTGGTGGTGGTGGTGGTGGTGGTGGTAGTGGTGGTCCATGTGCAGTTAGATGAGAGTCAGCTGCTTGCATACAAGAACACACACACACACACACACACACACACACACACACGCATACACAAAGCAATTATAGCGTTTTCTTGCTCTTTTAGTCTCTGTGTTGGTCCTACAGCGATGGCCACTTAATGGCCCCCTTAGCCCCACCCCCCCCTTCACCTGCCAGTCATCCCACTCGTTCACCCTTCACTAGTTTATATACCATTAGTTTAAGGATACCTCTCTCTCTCTCTCTCTCTCTCTCTCTCTCTCTCTCTCTCTCTCTCTCTCTCTCTCTCTCTCTCTCTCTCCATGATCTATCACACACCGCTTTAAGTGTTGTGAGCACATGACACGACAACTTTGCAACGTGAGTGAGAAGCTAATGTTTAATTTTCTCCTTTCTGACACACCCTGTTACACCTGGGGGTGGTCGGGTGGGGGGGGGGGGGACTTCTTTCTAACTCACCCTGTTACACCTGGGGGTGGTTGGAGGGCTTCTTTCTGACTCACCCTGTTACAGATCGGTGGAGTTTCCTTTTGATTCACCCTGTTTACACCCGGGCCATCTTTTTGACACACCCTGTTACACACTAGGGGGGGGTGGGTGAGAGGGGGGGATGATGTTATTGCAATCACGGAGGCGATAAACCCGTCACATGCAGGTACTAGACGCACTCATCGTTACAGAGACTTGATTTGTTATTGCAAGCACGAAGGGGCGGAGATATCGTCATTTCAAGCACGAGAGTCGAGCATCGTTGCAGGGGGCTGAGTTGTTATTGCAAGCACGAAGGAATATAGGTATAATAAGGGACGATGTTATTGTAGAGACGAAGGGTAAGAGATATTGCAACCACCCCCCCCCCCCCCACACACACACACACACACTATCATGGCCAACACACACACACACACACACACTATCATGGCCAACACACATACACACACAGTCAGCGTCTTGGGGCGGTGCTTCAAGCCATTAGCCCTTGAGAGGGGTGCGATTCACGAACCAGCCTTTTAAGTACCAGTTCCAGTAGTGAAGGGGGAGGAGGAGGGGGGGTGGTGAGGAGGGGGTATGGGAGGTGACGGGGAAGGGGGGGTGAAGGGGGAGGGGGGAGTGAGGGGGAAGGGGAGTAAGGGGGGGGGGGGAACACAGCCACCCAGTCATTTTTACTTTCTCAATCTTCAAGCGCCAATCAGAATGCAGAATGGTCGGTCTTGTGAGCTGCTGTCCAAGGGTTCTTCATTCTCGATTCAGAGTGCGTGTGATTGTCTGCCGGGGGTAAGGTGGGTGGGGGGGGGGGGGGGTAGGGTTATTGCTACTATTATTACACTGATTGTAGGGTGATTAATAATGTATTGTTTTTGTTGATTATCGTGTTATTGTTGTGGTTGTTATTGTTGTTTTGGATGATGTTGTTGTTCGTATTTTTTTTATTATTATTATCATCATCATCATCATCTTGTCTTCCTGTTCTCTCTCTCTCTCTCTCTCTCTTCTTTACAAACCAGAATCGCCAATTACTCGACACGTCAGGTATTTGGGCCACTAAGATTAAAACTAGGCTGACCTCTCTCTCTCGATCCAGCACTGCGAGGTCACTGATGTTGTTATTATTATTATTATTATTAGTAGTAGTAGTAGTAGTATTGAGTTCCTTTGTTGTACTGAAAGACGAGGTGTGTGTGTGTGTGTGTGTGTGTGTGTGTGTTCGTAAGGAAGAAATTAATGCGATATATCCAACTTTTATTATTTTTCCCTTCGCTTATTTCACTTAAAGACTAACCTAACCCAACCCCAACCCCACCCCACCCCACCCAACCCCACCTAACCTCACCTAACCTAACCTCAAGTGGGTCCAAAAAAAAAATATATATATGTCCATTTGTCTGTCTGTCTGAAGGTACCAGTAGATGCCATACTGGGTTATCACTACACGCCAGTAGGTGAGTATGTGACTATATTGGCTATACTCTACAGGCTATCCCAGTATACCCAACAGTACAGTATATCCAACGGGAATATGTATGCAGTATAACGGACATACTGTGATTGGCTGGGACATAATTAAAAAACACCCAGCAGACCCGCCACACTCGTCTCCTGGTGGGTGATGTGGACTAGTTTGGTGGACCAGCTGTAATGTGGACCAGTTATGTGGGCCAGGTGTTATGTGGACCAGTTATGTGGGCCAGGTGTTATGTGGACCAGTTATGTGGGCCAGGTGTTATGTGGACCAGTTATGTGGGCCAGGTGTTATGTGGACCAGTTATGTGGGCCAGGTGTTATGTGGACCAGTTATGTGGGCCAGGTGTTATGTGGACCAGTTATGTGGGCCAGGTGTTATGTGGACCAGTTATGTGGGCCAGGTGTTATGTGAACCAGGTGTTTTGTGCACCGCCCCTCATGTGGACCAGTTATGTGGACCGGCTGTCATATAAACCAGCTGTCATTATAAACCATCAGCTGTCATTATAAACCAGCTGTCATTATAAACCAGCTGCCACGTGGATCAAGTTTTATGTGGACCGCCCCCTCATGTGGACCGCCGCCCTTGAGCCACTGACTGGACTGGACCGGCGGCGCCAATTTTAACAGTATTTGGACCACCGTGACTTTTGCAATCATTACTTTCAACGTCTGATTTATTTTTTTGTATTTATTCTTTTTTTTACTTTTTTTTTTTTACTTTTTTTGTTGCGTAAATAATTTATTGAGAATTAATTTTGTCTGTTGGTTTAATTGTAAATTGTGTGTCTGTCTGTCTGTTAACCTCTATGTCTGTCAGTCTCTCTCTCTCTCTCTCTCTCTCTCTCTCTCTCTCACCTTGTCAGTAATTGATGACAAGGCAGTTCACTGTGTCCGCGCTTATATGATCTATTAGTATAACAACAGGTAGTATAATTAGGATATAATTGAAGAATTCACTTTATCCTTTTGACGCAGTAGAGTGATCCAGTTAACCTGTCTTGATAACGGAGACCCATCCCTGGCTCTCTCTCTCTCTCTCTCTCTCTCTCGTTCGGTCTTGCTCTCTTTCGGTGTCTCTAACTGGTTTGCTAGCTCGTTCGCTCAGTGTCTCTCTCTCTTGTTCGCTCGTTTTCCAACTCGTTCGCCCTCTCTCTCTCTCTCTCTCTCTCTCTCTCTCTCTATTGCTCTCGTTCGCTCGCTAGCTCGTTCGCCCCGTTTCTCGTTCAGCTCATCCTTTCCAGAGGCAAAAAGTTGCCCCAGGAAGGCAGACCACTACATTAACTCTAGGTTCTTACTTGACCTAGAACAAAATGAATGGTTCTTATATCTGAAACCAATTCCCTTCCTTGAGGAGAAGATGGGGGGAGGGTGAGGGGGTGATTTGGGAGGGGGGGTGAGGGGGTGATTTGGGAGGGGGGGTGGTGGTAGTGATAGGAGAGAGAGAGAGAGAGAGAGAGAGAGAGAGAGAGAGAGTCCCAAGTGTTCTTATTCATGGTATTTCGAGTTAACAGTATATATTTCATCTGTTCTCTTCTAATTTTAATCGTGTTGGTTTGGTTAGGTTATATATGTGTATTAATATAGATGTGTACATGTAAAAGACGTACATGAGTGGTGTGGGATCAGATACGTTCATGTAATTAACGTGGTTTGGTTGCATTTCAGTTTTATCTGATATGAAGAAATAATATTCATAATACTGTACTTACATCTGCTATACTAGGTAACGGTGTGGGGTAAGGATGGTTGCCACTGATGCTCCTCAGGTGTGTACAGGTAATTAATTAGCTAAGGTGTAGAGGCTGCCGTCAACACAAGCCAAATCCCAGGATGACCGGACAATTTACCGACTTCACTGGTAAAGATTTACTTCGATTACCCTCCCAGGCCCTTAGTTACTGCCGGGTAGAAAGAGACCAAAATAAACCTCTGAATAATTCTACCATGTACGGGGATCGAACGCGAGTCCCCGATCTTGTGATGCGCGTCTGCTGGCCACTACACCACAGACCCAAAACATAAATAGATTTAAACAAAGTACAGATACAGTAATACACAGGTGGTTACAGTAGAGGTACAGCAATACACAGGTGGTTACAGTAGCATCAAGCGGTGTTACAAAAGCACACACACCGAAACTTAGTACAAAAACACGTTTGGATGTTTCAGTACAGGTACAGTAATTACCACGAGGCGCCAGGTATTATTGTCGTGGCGTCTGGACACAGTTACAGGATTTATTCTGAAATATCATTACAATTACAGGTTAAGTGAACAAGTACGGTATTTCCCATGAGGTGGCTATTATTAGGGTACAGTACAAATTACATAAAGTACATATTACAGGTACAGTACAGGTTACAGGTACAGTACAAGTTACAGGTACAGTACTAATTACAGGTGTGGCAATTCCCTGTGCTGTCAATATACGAGAGGACAGACAGGTTCGGTGCCGTACGGTTTATTGATCGGTCGGTCGGAACGTTCGGTTCAAAGATCGGGGACACCTGTTCGAAGGCTGACAAGAGGCCCGAGATATTGTCTTGGTCGGGAAGTCGTCTCAGAGGCTGGGAAAGTCGGGTTAAAGGTCGGCTAATATAGGTCAAAGTCGGTAAAGTTATGCGGTCGGTTAGTAAATGCCACCGACCGATAGCCAAGTGTTAGTCGGGTCAGGGTTTATAATGTCGGGGTATTAAACCTATCGCAAGTCGGATACAAAAGAGTCGGACCGGATGTCGGGTGGAGTCGGGGATTGAATTTGACCGAACTGTATTTATAAGAAATACTATTATTTTATTACTGTTAAATCATTATTATTATTATTTCTATTATTATTATTATTATTATTATTATTATTATTGTTATTGTTATTGTTGTTATTATTATTATTATTATTATTATTATTATTATTATTATTGTTATTTCTATTATTATTATTATTATTATTATTATTATTATTATTATTATTATTATTGTTGTTATTATTATTATTATTATTATTATTATTATTATTGTTATTTCTATTATTATTATTATTATTATTATTGTTATTTCTATTATTATTATTATTATTATTATTATTATTATTATTATTATTATTATTATTATTATTATTATTATTATTATTATTATACAGGAATAATCCAACGAAAGTAGTAGATGACTATTAATGTAAACAAGTAGTAAATATGTAAATAAAACAAGTAATTACATAGACGAAAAGAAAGAAAAATAATAATGGAGGAATAAAGAAAATTAATCCTGAAGCAAAAAATTAAAATTCTACTATATTTTACCTCTCTCTCTCTCTCTCTCTCTCTCTCTCTCTCTCTCTCTCTCCAACGCGTCATGGCCTATTGTTTTAGGGTGATCCAGTTCCCTCCCCCTCCCCCCCCCCCCCGCAAAGATCATGAGGGTCACACGATTCATTCCGCCTTAGGAAAGTGATTTTGGGGAAGGAGGGGACGAAGTATATATGTATGTATATATATATGTATGTATGTAGACTAATAGTAGTAGCAACGGTAGCAGTAGTAGTAAGAACACCAACAGTAGCAGAGGGTAAATCAGGACACTGGAATTGTACCTGAAATTAAGAGTCTCGACCCTCCAGTTTTTGCTCTGATTCAACTTCCTGATTGGCTTGTCCTTCTCGCCCATCAGTTCTGTACCGCAGGGCCCACTTGCTACTGATTGGAGGGGGGGGGGGGTTCAGTGTGTGATGGGGGGAGGGGGGTGGGTGTTTTGTGGGGGAGGGAGGGTCAGTGTTTTGTGGGGGAGGGGGAGGGGTGTTTTGTGGGGGAGGGGGAGTCAGTGTTTTGTGGGGGAGGGGGGGTCAGTGTTTTGTGGGGGAGAGGGGTCAGTGTTTTGTGGGGGAGGGGGGGTCAGTGTTTTGTGGGGGAGAGGGGTCAGTGTTTTGTGGGGGGGGGTCAGTGTTTTGTGGGGGAGGGGGGTCAGTGTTTTGTGTGGGAGGGGGGTCAATGTTTTGTGGGGGAGGGGGGGTGGGTGTTTTGTAGGGGAGGGGGTCAATGTTTTGTGGGGGAGGGGGGTGGGTGTTTTGTAGGGGAGGGGGATCAGTGTTTTGTAGGGGAGGGGGGGTGGGTGTTTTGTAGGGGAGGGGGGGGATTTGTGTGTGTGTGTGTGTGTACCTGCAAGCACACACACTTGTACACATCTGACAAACGTTTGCAGTATTACTGGACTTGGCAACAGCTATGCAACATGCACACTTTGATGCAGTTATAATAAGAAACGTTTCTATTTCGAGTTACGTTTTATTTATTTTTTTTACACACGAAAATATAAATATTGTGTTTTTTTGTACTTTAAATTATTATTTTTTTACACAATCCATTTTTCTACAGTAAATTTTTTTGTAGTTATTTTCACCAGAAACTTTTTTTTTTTTTGTATAATTCTGCTGTAATTATTTATCTTCTTGTTGTCTTTTATTAATTTATTGTCTTATATTTTATTTTAATGGCTCATAATATAAATTAATTAGTATGTTATCATTCCTCTTGATTCCTGTTATTTTAATGTCTCTTGACTGGTGCTTCCTGTTAACAGTTATAATTTACCGTTTAACCAACAGATATTTACAGTCATTTTCTGTTTAATAACCGTTTAAGATAACCATTTGGCTAACAGGGGGTGTCAGCTCATGGTATGGTTAATTAAACAGGTGTCAGCTGATTTAAATGTCGATGGTTTGTTTTTGGAGGTGGACAGGTGTTTTGGAGGTGGACAGGTGTTTTGGAGGTGGACAGGTGTTTTGGAGGTGGACAGGTGTTTTGGAGGTGGACAGGTGTTTTGGAGGTGGACAGGTGTTTTGGAGGTGGACAGGTGTTTGGGGGTGGACAGGTGTTTTGGGGATGGACAGGTGTTTTGGAGGTGGACAGGTGTTTTGGAGGTGGACAGGTGTTTAAGGGGTTGTCAGGTGTTTAATCGGCTCTAAGAAGTAATTAGTGGATGTTAGGAAATGGGTAATCGGGTACCTGTATTTTGTTGGTGTAAATCGGAGAATTTACAGATGTGGAAATGGATTTTATCAGGTGGCAATCCGATATTGTAGCAGGTGTTCATATTATAATTAGCTAATGTTTAATCGGGTATTTTTGTATGTGTTTATCGGATTGTAGCAGGTGTTAATCGGATTATATCGGTGTTAATCGGATTGTAGCAGGTGTAAATCGGATTTTTGCTGGGATTTAATCAGATGTTTAGCAGGTGTGAATCGGATGTTTAGGAAGTGTAAACATAGAAGTTATGAGCCAGTTGATGTTTATTATAAGAACAGAGAGAGAGAGACTAATCCACCTAACCTAACCTAACCTAACCTAACCTAATCTAACCAGTGTCACGTCATCAATAGTGCCAGACAGTGCCTAAGGGGTGCCAGGTATTATCAAGTGATCACGTTCCTGGGGTCTTTATACAGGTGCCTTAATATTACCCTGGGTGCCATAATAGTGCCACAGGTGCCATAATATTACCCTGGGTGTCATAATAGTGTCACAGGTGCCATAATAGTGTCACAGTTGCCATAATATTACCCTGGGTGTCATAATAATGTCACAGGTGCCATAATATTACCCTGGGTGTCATAATAATGTCACTGGTGCCATAATATTACCCTGGGTGTCATAATAATGTCACAGGTGCCATAATATTACCCTGGGTGCCATAATAGTGTCACAGGTGCCATAATATTACCCTGGGTGTCATAATAATGTCACAGGTGCCATAATATTACCCTGGGTGTCATAATAATGTCACAGGTGCCATAATATTACCCTGGGTGTCATAATAATGTCACAGGTGCCATTATATTACCCTGGGTGCCATAATAGTGTCACAGGTGCCATAATATTACCCTGGGTGTCATAATAATGTCACAGGTGCCATAATATTACCCTGAGTGTCATAATAATGTCACAGGTGCCATAATATTGCCCTGGGTGCCATAATAGTAACGTGAGAGCCACAATAGTGCCATGATAAGCTCTGTAGCCCTGGGTCAGGTAGCCTTGCCTTCGTAATTACAGGTAAACTAATCAGTGTACAATGTTGTTAGGTGAATTGGAATGGTTGATATGACGTAGAGAACTGTGATGGTGTTAGTGATGGTGATGATGGTGATGGGGTGGTAGTGTTGGTGGGGATGATGGTGGTGGTTGTGGTTGAAGTGATGATGAGAATGGTGATGGTGTGGTGGTGATGGTGGTAATGGTGCTGAGAATAAAATTATAGACAATGTACAATTTTTTATTTTTTTATTTTTTTTTTTTTACTGGGATTACTTCACCCGGACACAGGCCACTGACCCACATCAGGGCGTGGCGAGCAAAGAATTCAATAAGTAAATAAAATGCAAAATAAATAAATAAATTGCACAATAAATAAATAGACATGAAAAAAAAAGAAAAAAAAATCAATAGTGAGAAACAAGACCCTGCAATTGTGTGTAAATGAGGCAGAAAGTCAGATCAACCTGGTCCCTTTTGGCAGCAGGGTCTACCATTATGCTTCCAATATCTTCCCAGGCGGTAGTACCTCCCTGTTTGGTAGCTGCCTACTACCTACTAGCTGCCTACTACCTACTAGCTACCTACTACCTACTGGCTGCCTACTACCTACTAGCTGCCTACTACCTACTAGCTTCCTACTACCTACTAGCTGCCTACTACCTACTAGCTGCCTACTACCTACTAGCTTCCTACTACCTACTAGCTTCCTACTACCTACTAGCTTCCTACTACCTACTAGCTGCCTACTACGTGTGATGGGTGTACAGGCTGCAATATACTGCGTACACTAGTGGCAATTGTTTTGGTCGTGTCGTAATATTGGATGTACACCGGTGCTGTACAGGTGTGGTGAATTGTACACTCCAGCTGTTATTGTTGTACAGGTGTGGTGAATTGTACAGTACACTCCAGCTGTTATTGTTGTACAGGTGTGGTGAATTGTACAGTACACTCCAGCTGTTATTGTTGTACAGGTGTGGTGAATTGTACAGTACACTGCAGCTGTAATGACCCGGTCGATGTACAAAAATACCTGTACATCGATTACCTGCACTTGGCTGTCGAGTAGTATACAACACGTGAGGAAAATTAATCAGGAATGCAATTTTTGTTAACCAGAGCCCGCTAATTGATCACGTCAGTTCTGTAACCACTACACCACACTTGATTGTACCCCCAAGAAGTATACTATATGAGTTTGTGAGAGATTCGACCCCGGGTCTCCATGGTGTCTAGATGAATGATGTGACCACTCCACCACCATGGTATCTTCTCAACTTGTGTCAGTCAGGTTTCGAACGATGGGTCTCCTTGGTTGTTAAGTGAATGTTACAGCCACTTCACCATCGTCCAAAACACCTGTCGTGAACTTACCTGGCGGCCAGACTCTAGTTTCCCCCCTAATTAGGTGATTGGACGTTAATTATATTGACTCATAAACAGGTGTGAAAAGAGGGTTTGGTATCACTTATAATGAGTGGGTTACCTGTTGTGTATACCTGTATGTGACGTGTATGATGGAGGTGTATGACAGCCTCTGTAAAACCAGGTGACACTCTCTCTCTCTCTCTCTCTCTCTCTCTCTCTCTCTCTCTCTCTCTCTCTCTCTCTCTCTCTCTCAAGGCGTGTTTTTGTGGGTCGCCGTTGTAAAGTGAATGCCTCTCTTGTCTAGCTTTTACACGCCCTCCTCCCACGCCCACAGCCACGCCCACAGCCACGCCCACACACACCTCCCTACACGCCCACACACGCCTCCCTGCGTACGCCCACACATCCACGTCCACACACGCCCACACACGCCCTCCTCCCACGCCCACACACACAGCCACGCCCCCACACGCCTCCCTGCGTAACTACACACATCCACGTCCACATGCGAGTATTGCCACGCCCACACACGCCTCCCTACGTACCTACATTCACAGCCACGCCCACACGCCCCCCCCCCAAGGACAGACAGAGGGGTACAGACTTCAGGTGGCAGGGGAAAAATCACACACCCCCCTGACCTGCCTCAACGTAGGTCATGTTGACTCACTCCGCACGCATCCTACTCCCAGCCTGCAGTCACCCCTTAACAGGCTGCCTACCTCACACCTCCACTAGCAGGCTGCCTACCTCACACCTCCACTAGCAAGCAGGCTGCCTACCTCACACCTCCACTAGCAAGCAGGCTGCCTACCTCACACCTCCACTAGCAGGCTGCCTACCTCACACCTCCACTAGCATGGGACTGATGAATCTAAATGGATCCAAGCTACAGCTACACATATGAAGACGTTTGGACTAGACCACCTGTACAAAGTTGAGACACAACAGCGCTTCCTGCCACCCTGGCGGACAGTTCCCTTCTATATCACAATACCGACATATCCGCCTAAGAAATTAATTATACAAAGCATTTATCTCCAACACACTGCCAAAGTGAGAGCCCTTGAACACATACACACTCTACAGACTGATGATAATATCACACAGACCATCTACACTGATGGATCTCTAAACACCGCCTGTGGGAGGGCTGGAAGTGCTATTGTTGTGACTCAACCTGACGGTAATATAATTGAGAAAGGATTTAGAATTAACAACTGGGCATCCACTCTACAAACTGAATTAGTTGACATACTCACAGCTATTAAATTCTTTGAAACCACTGTTACTGACAGTCTCATCATCACTACTTGCCGTTGGTACCCTCGACTCAAGTTGTCACGCTCTTGTCTCTGAAGCCAGACACAAATATGCGTGCCTTGTTGACCGGGGTGTCAAGATTAAACTGTTGTGGATCCCCTCTCACATAGGCCTCATAAAACATGACAGAGTTGATGCCCTCGCCAAACTCGCGTCTAACAAAGACACTGTTGAATACAATCTAGGTCTGTCAAAAAGAACCCTTAAAACTGTAATTAGGAAGGAACTTATTGATGAATTTGACAGACAAGTGCAAACAGGCACGAGTCGATCCATTACTTACCATGATGAGATGTATCAAGTGAACATGTATATGGAGTAAGTAACAAGATCACTAGATTACAGGATGTTGTAGCCGATAGACTAAGGTTAGGATATATGTACCTCTGGCAGTATATTCCTCAGGCAGATGTGAACAAGACTAAATGGAAAGTGTGTGGCCAGACATACTGCCTCACACTCCTGTACTCACGCAGGTGTTAATAACAAAGTGTGTGGCCAGACATACTGCCTCACACTCCTGTACTCACGCAGGTGTTAATAACAAAGTGTGTGGCCAGACATACTGCCTCACACTCCTGTACTCACGCAGGTGTTAATAACAAAGTGTGTGGCCAGACATACTGCCTCACACTCCTGTACTCACGCAGGTGTTAATAACAAAGTGTGTGGCCAGACATACTGCCTCACACTCCCGTACTCACGCAGGTGTTAATAACAAAGTGTGTGGCCAGACATACTGCCTCACACTCCTGTACTCACGCAGGTGTGAATAAGTTACCCTTTATGTACAGAACTAATCAAAGAATTTATTTGAAATACTCTGTAACATTCAGTGCCATAATACCCTGACCGCGGGGGTTAGTTACACTGACCCTTTGTGAACTGTACTCTGTAATCCTTTTGTGCTACCGCTCACAGGATGAGTATGAGGTGCACAATAAACTAGCCGCTGTAAGTGGCAAAAAACAAATAGCAGGCTGTCTACCTCACACCTCCAATAGCAGGCTGCCTACCTCACACCTCCAATAGCAGGCTGCCTACCTCACACCTCCAATAGCAGGCTGCCTACCTCACACCTCCACTAGCAGGCTGTCTACCTCACACCTCCAATAGCAGGCTGCCTACCTCACACCTCCACTAGCAGGCTGTCTACCTCACACCTCCAATAGCAGGCTGCTTACCTCACACCTCCAATAGCAGGCTGTCTACCTCACACCTCCAATAGCAGGCTGCCTACCTCACACCTCCACTAGCAGGCTGCCTACCTCACACCTCCCCGAACTTAAAGCAACTAAACCTAACCTAGCCTCACCTAAACCAACCTTTTTCTGTCACTTTGGACTCTGTTATGGCACCTTGGACTCTGTTTTGGCACCTTGGACTCTGTTATGGCCAGTGAAATTTGGAACAATTTAGATTTTTGTTCCATTACACTTATGTTCAAAGTCAATTTGTTTAATAATAACCTTTTCCTCTGTTTCTCTTACAGGTAAGACGGACCGACACACACACACACACACACACACACACACACTGGCTCTGAGACGTACAGGTAAAGTACTGTTATTATTTTTATTATTATTATTATTATTATTATTATTATTATTATTATTATTATTGTTGTCGTTGTTGTTATTCAGTCTCTAAAATTATCATAACCTCTTAAAAGTATTATATTTTTTATTTATTTTTTCATCCATAAAATTAAGTAGACACGTTCAGCGATTAATTAAGTGGACGAAATTTACTGAAAATCCGCGTGAATCTGCACCGAGCTATTGTTCCTTAGACGAACACCTGAGGGGGTTATGTCGGGGCCAAGGTCATCAACACTTAACATGAACACTAATTCCTCTACTGATCCGGGTTCCTGTCTTCCCTCATTATAACACAAATACACACTGGGCCAAATACACACAGGGGCAAATACACACAGGGGCAAATTATACACAAGATACACAAGGTCTAATACACCTTTGTCCTGTCCTAAGTTGAAATTTGAGGTCGACAGGTGAGGTAAGGTGAAGTGTAATGAGGTGTAGTGAGGTGTAGTGTCTCGTAGATTTTTGTTATGGTCAGTTTTTATAGCTAATTTGTATTATTACCTGGACCTGTGCTTATACCTGTACCTATACCTGTACCTATACCTGTACCTCTACCTGTACCTATACCTGTACCTGTACCTGTACCTGTACCTGTATCTATACCTGTACCTCTACCTGTACCTATACCTGTACCTGTACCTGTACCTATACCTGTACCTCTACCTGTACCTATACCTGTACCTGTACCTGTACCTCTACCTGTACCTATACCTGTACCTCTACCTGTACCTATACCTGTACCTATACCTGTACCTATACCTGTACCTCTACCTGTACCTATACCTGTACCTCTACCTGTACCTCTACCTGTACCTCTACCTGTACCTATACCTGTACCTGTACCTGTACCTCTACCTCTACCTGTACCTCTACCTGTACCTCTACCTGTACCTATACCTGTACCTCTACCTGTACCTATACCTGTACCTCTACCTGTACCTCTACCTGTATCTATACCTGTACCTATACCTGTACCTATACCTGTACCTGTACCTGTACCTATACCTGTACCTCTACCTGTACCTCTACCTGTACCTCTACCTGTACCTATACCTGTACCTCTACCTGTACCTATACCTGTACCTCTACCTGTACCTATACCTGTACCTCTACCTGTACCTATACCTGTACCTCTACCTGTACCTCTACCTGTACCTCTACCTGTACCTATACCTGTACCTCTACCTGTACCTATACCTGTACCTCTACCTGTACCTATACCTGTACCTCTACCTGTACCTCTACCTGTATCTATACCTGTACCTATACCTATACCTGTACCTATACCTGTACCTGTACCTGTACCTGTACTCCACCTGAGGAAAAATAAAATCAAAACGCATTTACAAGTAACGAGTCGAACCAAAACCCTGTAAGGTGATTGGTGGGTTTGGGTGAAGGAAGATGACGTAGGAATCATGATTTGTTTACGTTTTTACCCGCCAATTTCTTCCTCCTTCTGATTGGGGGAGAGAGGGGGCATGTGGGTGTTCTCTGATTGGCTGGAAGTGATGACGTAGTAATGACGTAGTGGATTATATTACCCCCCTCCTCCCCCTCCCCCCCCAGTCACCTCGAAGCCATTACGTATGGTTGGTCCTCTCTCTCTCTCTCTCTCTCTCTCTCTCTCTCTCAGGGAGGTGAAAAAGTTGATCAACAAACACAGTCGAGGTGTATACAAATTTATGACACTTTAGCGGGAGTTTTTTCTTCCTCTGGTGAGACTGGTGAACTTTTCCCAGCGTTTGTTGTGGTGGTTGTGAACTCTTCCCAGCGTTCATTCATCTGTGTGTGTGTGTGTGTGTGTGTGTGTTTGGTGCTCATTCATGGTTATAATGTTGTGGTTGTGGTGGTGGTTGTGGTGGTGGTTGTTGTTGTGGTTGTGGTGGTGGGTGTGGTTGTTGTTGTGGTTGTGGTGGTTGTTGTTGTTGTAGTTGTGGTGGTGGTTGTTGTTGTGGTTGTGGCGGTGGTTGTTGTTGTGGTTGTGGTGGTGGTTGTTGTTGTGGTTGTGGTGGTGGTTGTGGTTGTGGTTGTGGTGGTGGTTGTTGTTATGGTTGTTAGGTTTAGGTTTGGTTCATAAGATAATTTCCTTTATAAACTGAAACATACATACATACATACATACATACATACATACATTAAGACAGACAGACACACACAGACCATCCTACTCAAGCGTAAATAAGGTGTGTGTGTGTGGGGGGGGGGGGGGTGTAACAAAAACAATAGCAAGATATTTAACGGGATTTAAATTAGGAAACTGAATTGAAGAGTAAAAACTATATTATTGGTATAAACTCAAGTGGGACTGTGTTTGTCGCTCTGAAGGATAGGTGGAGAGAAAGTGACTATTAATGGCTATTATTATCTACTAGCAGGTAATAATAAATAATAATAATAATAATAAAAGGTTTATTAATAGAGTTGCAGACCGGTGACTGAAAATATACAGACTTACATTTGATTTAGACATAATGATATAATGTGTGTGTGCGTGTGTGTGTGTGTGTGTGTGTGTGTGTGTGTGTGTGTGTGTGTGTGTGTGTGTTGTAAGCGTTGGTTAGGTTAAAGTAAATTAATATAGGTCAGATCAGCTTGGGTTAGGTTAGGTTAGGTTAGGGTAGGGTACGGTAGGGTAGGGTAGGGTAGGGTAGGTCAGGTTAGGTTAGGTTAGGTTAGGTTAGGGTAGGGTAGGTTAGGTTAGGTTAGGTTAGGTTAGGGTAGGTCAGGTTAGGTTAGGTTAGTATTGATGCCACACTTGCTGTTTATATCAATAATTATCTACGTTCTTGTTCGTATATAAACTCCAGTGTTCAATACCTCAAGGAAAAAGTCATTATTCCTATTGATCATATATTCTGTCTGTCTAATTGAGGGGTTAGAGAGAGAGAGAGAGAGAGAGAGAGAGAGAGAGAGAGACTGTAATAGTTATCATGTTAATAATAATAATAATATATCATGTAGGTGTAAAAAAAAAAGACTTATTTAAATCAACAAAGACATTGATTGTAAACTATTAAAAGGTTGTTTGCCATAACAGGTGAGATGTTAATGATAGTTTACCTGGTGATTAGAAGAGGCAGAGCTATTTAATTTACTCTTCTATTTACCGTAAAGACAAAACATCATCAATTTGCATCAGTAATTGAGATTTCAAAATTAGATTAATTTGCTGATCGTGTTATTGTTTCTAGATGTAAATAAGAAAGCTTTATAGGGTAAAATGGTAATTAGTAATGTAAGCTGGGCGTTTAAGCTTGATCAGATTAGCTACCCCCTGTGGTTGACCTCCCAGCTGTGACCTTCAACTCTTTGACATTTGACCCTCAGTTTGCTCTAACTGTTAATTGTATAGTACCTGTTTTAGTCTCTCTCTCTCTCTCTCTCTCTCTCTCTCTCTCGCTTGTGCTTGCAATCAGTGGCAGAATCTCCAACAGTTTCCTTACATGTCACGTGCTTGTTGATGTGTCACGTACTTGTGGTTGTGTCACGTGCTTGTAGTTGTGTCACGTGCTTGTAGGTGTATCACGTGCTTGTAGTTGTGTCACGTGCTTGTAGTTGTGTCACGTGCTTGTAGTTGTGTCACGTGCTTGTAGTTGTGTCACGTGCTTGTAGTTGTGTCACGTGCTTGTAGATGTGTCACGTGCTTGTAGTCGTCTCATGTAGGTTACAGTAGTAGTGTGTGTGTGTGTGTGTGTGTGTGTGTGTGTGTGTCGTAATACTTATTAAATTGTATCATTCACTATTTTTTTATTGTTGTTTTTTGTTATTATTGTTATTATTATTTTGTTATTGTTATTATTGTTGTTGTTCTTGTTACTCACACACACACACACACACACACACACACACACACATGCTTCAGATACTGTTGTGTTGGGCCAGACAGTACTGTACACACTTTCGTTAGTTTATTTACACACCTGTCACCAGCTTGTATATTTACACACCTGTTTCCAGCCTGTTTATTTACACACCTGTTTCTAGCCTGTTTATTTACACACCTGTTGCCAGCCTGTTTATTTACACACCTGTTTCCAGCCTGTTTATTTACACACCTGTTGCCAGCTTGTTTATTTACACACTTGTTGTTTTATAGCCCGGGGTGTGAGGCCTTTGTGGTCGTGTGAATTATAAGACCTGTGTGTATGTGGGGAGAGGGGAGGGGGGTATTGTCAGGAGGTATTGTTTTGTTAGTGCCATGTATGTATGTATGTATGTATGTATGTATGTATGTAATTATTTAAAGACTATTATTATTTATATATAGAAAACAGAAAGTATTTTTTTTTTTCTGAGCGTTTTCAAGATATGTTAAGGCGAGACATTTTGGTTCAAGGAAGTGTGGGGGGGGGGAGGGGTCGGGGGGGGAGGGAGTGGTCGGGGGGGGGAGGGGTCGGGGGGAGGGGAGTATTCAGCGTCGGTATAACGGGGCAACTTTTCCGAGTTATATTGTGTGTGTGTCTCAAGGTGTATCTGTGTGTGTCTGTATCTGTGTGTGTGTGTGTGTGTGTCTGTATGTGTGTATGTTTGTGTTGTATTAGAGTGTATTGAAGAGGTTAACTAGTAGCTTCACTGAGGTATTTCCTGTAACCTCGGGTCCAACCTTTCACTATGGAACTGAGGATTCATAGGGGATCTTCACAGACAGCCACAGACAGCTACAGACAGACACAGACAGACACAGACAGCCATAGACAGACAGACACAGACAGCCACAGACAGCCAGACAGACACAGACAGACACAAACAGACACAGAAAGCCACAGACACACAGCTAAAACATGTCTAGGTCAACATACACACACCAATATACACAACAGTTATATATTATCATTCGTAAATATGGACAGATATACCCAGTGATCCTGCTGTCAGTAACACCCTGCTCCGTTACTTCTGCTGGAACGAAAAAAAACTGGAACAGGAGGAGGAGGAGGAGGAGGAGGAGACGATGAGAGGAGGGGGAGGAGTGGGGGTAGGACGGTGTGTGGGGAGGGGGGGTCTCTCTCTCTCTCTCTCTCTCTCTCTCTCTCTCTCTCTCTCTCTCTCTCTCTCTCTCTCTCTCTCTCCTTCTCTCTCTTCTCAGTACCAGCAAGGCCCCCTACCCAATCTCTCTCACCCCCTCCCCTCCCCTGTTGACCCTCTGCCACAAATCCCCCCTCCCCTCCCCCCCACCTATTTACCCCTCCCCCATATGAAGCAATTTGCGGCCCCCTCCCCTTCCCCCTCCTCCTTTTCGTCTTTCTCTTCTTCCTCCTCTCCCTCTTCTCTTCCCCTATACCTCTTTCCTCTCCCTTCCTCTCCCTCTTCTCTTCCTCCCCCTCCCCTCCACCCTCACCCTCTTTCTGGACTACTTGCACCCCTTTCCTTCCCCCTGCACCTCCCCCCCCTCCTGCTCCTCCCCCTGAATCGCTTGGCCCCTCCTGCTCCTCTCCCATTCTAGTCTAGTCCACTAAACACCCTCTCTCTCCCCCCTCCCTACCCCTCCTGGTCCACTTTGCAACCCCCCGCTCCCTCTCCCTTCCGCCACCCCCTCCTCCCCCTCCCCCCCTGGTCCACTTGGCCCCCCTCCTCCCCCCTCCTGCCCCCCCCCCCCTCTGGAGCAGGTGGCGGCCTCCACCATAACTCTGACCTCCCCAGGCAGCTAGTTTCTCCTGCGCCACAACCCTGCCTGCTTCTGCTTTTGCCTGCTTGTCACCTTTTTTTTCCGTGTCTGCTTGCTTGTCTACTTGCTTGCCTTTCGCCTTTCTCCACTACCCCCATTCACCTCATCTGCTTGCTTGCTTGCTATCTGCTTTTTTTTTTCCTTTTTGTGCTTATTTGCTTTCCGGCGTCTGCTTGCTTGATTGCTTGCTTGCTTGCTTCCTTGCTTAACTTAAACCATTCAACTATTTCGCTGGCTTACTACTGGTTTGTATTTTTCCTTTGATTGATTGCTTGCTTGCTTGTCTATATTAACCATTCACATCTACTTGTATGCTTTCTTGATTTCCACCAGTTTCCTTGTTTATCAACCCCCTACGACTACCCTCCTTTCTCTCTCTTCTCTCTCTCTTCCTCCTCCTCCTCCTCTACTTCTTTTGCTTGCCTGCTTACCTCCTCTTTCTGCTGATATGTCTTCCTGCTTGATTGCTTGTCTACCTGCTTGAGTGTTTTTCCATGTCTGTCAGATCTCTGTAGTGTGTGTTGAGTTGGCCTCCTATCTATTTATCTATCAAGAGACAGGCATTATTAAAGAGAGAGAGAGAGAGAGAGAGAGAGAGAGAGAGAGAGAGAGAGACTTCCTCATTATTATTATTATTATTATTATTATTATTATTATTATTATTATTTTTATTATTAATATTATTATTATTATTTTTATTATTGTTATTATTATTATTATTATTATTATTATTATTATTATTATTATTATTATTATTATTATTATTATTATTATTATTTTATTATTAATATATATTATTATTATTATTATTATTATTATTATTATTATTATTATTATTATTATTATTATTATTATTGTTATTATTATTATTATTATTATTATTATTATTATGTGGTGTAGAGGCATTTAAACACCTTTTATTAACCTGTCTAACACATAACTTAACCTAACCTACAGTTTGTTTATTTTAATTTGTAAATGATTGAAGCCTTTGTAAATATATATTTTTTTTTTTTTACATTTTTTTCACGAGTGGAAAGTTTCATTCATTGAGGACTTCACGTGGGTTATGAAGTTTTCTTTCATCTTTCTTTTACAACAGAATGAATGAATGAAGATATATATATTTTTTTTTACAACGTGATGATGTTTTATTTACAACTGGTGAATAATTTTGGCGATATTATTTACACACACACACGCTCTCTCTCTCTCTCTCTCTCTCTCTCTCTCTCTCTCTCTCTCTCTCTCTCTCTCTCTCTTCTCTCTCTCTCTCTCTCTCTCTCTCTCTCTCTCTCTCTCTCACACACGCACTCTTATGCACTGGTTAGTTAGTCCTCACACACACTCTGTCCACTCCCACATTTTGTTGCCAGTAACTCATTTTACCCCCCCTCCCTCCTCCTCTCCCCATCTCTCCTTTCTTCTCCCCTTCTCTCCCCCTCTTCCTCCCTCTCACTTTCCCTCTTTCTTCTCTCTCTCTCTCTCTCTCTCTCTCTCTCTCTCTCTCTCTCTCTCTCTCTCTCTCTCTCTCTCTCTCTCTCTTACCTTCACCGTATTCCATTCTCTTCCTCTTCCTTCTTTCTTCACCTTCCCCTCCTCTCCCTTTCCTTCCTTCACCCCCCCTCACCAACCCCCCTCCCCCCCACCAACCCCCCCTCCCCCATCCCATCACCCCCTCCCATCCCATCACCCGCCTCCCACCCTTTCAACCCTCTCCCAGTCTTCCTCTGCTCTCCAAGTCTTCTCCCCTCACCCCCTCCCCTCCCCTCCCCCTCCCCTCTCCCCACCTCCCCTCCCCTCTCTCTCTCATGATTGACCTTGCCGTCGTAATCACCCCCGTTACACACACTAATCGTTCCCCCCCCTTTACCCCTCCTTCCCCCCCTCTCCCCCCCCTGCCTTCCCTACCCCCCCCCCTCCCTTCCTCCGTCTGCTTGCGTTGAACCTCACAAGCACCACCTTCTCTCTCTCTCTCTCTCT
This sequence comes from Homarus gammarus, assembly GCA_958450375.1. Lineage (NCBI taxonomy): Eukaryota > Metazoa > Arthropoda > Malacostraca > Decapoda > Nephropidae > Homarus > Homarus gammarus. Next base: position 978,886 of record CAUDMG010002011.1, read on the forward strand.
CTCTCTCTCTCTCTCTCTCTCTCTCTCTCTCTCTCTCCTACCGCATTCTTCTTTCCACCACTTGCTTATTCTCCTTTACTCTCCCCTCCATCTCCCCCTTAACCCCCCCCTCCCCCTTAACCCCCCCCTGCTTCCCCTACCTCTCTCTCTCTCTCTCCGCCTGTCACCTCTTTCCCATTCCATCACTCTCTTCCTCCTCCTCTCTTTCTCACTTATCCCTCCCATATATCTTTGCCCCCCCTTCCCCCCATTTTCCACCCCTCCCTCCCCTCCCCCTCTCTACCCCCACGTCCTTCCTCACACCTCCTCCTCCTCCCCCTCATCTTCCTCCTCCCTCTTCTTCCTCCCCCTCTTCTTCCTCCCCACCTCTTCTTCCTCCCCCTCATCTTTAACCCCTCCACCCCCCACTCATCAAAGACCCGACTTAAGTCCACCTTCCCCCCACATAATCCCTCTCCCTTTCCTACCGCCCCCTCACGTATGGCCCCTCCCACTCCCTATTATCGCCCCCACCCCCCACCTTCCCCCCCACCCCCCACCTTCCCCTCCACCCCCCACCTTCCCCTCACCCCCCCCACCTTCCCCCCACCCCCCACCTTCCCCCCCACCCCCCACCTTCCCCACCATCATCACCCCCCACCTACCCCCACCATCATCACCCTCATCACCCCCTACCTCAACTATTATCATCCCCCCCACATAACTCTCACCCCCTCCTCCCCCCTCCCCCCCACCAGAGGCCATCCAACATCTTCAGTCTCTGGTCTTGCCCTATTTATCTCTGAATCCTGTACGTTACCGGTGTGTGTAGTGTGTAGTGTGGTGTGGTGTAGTGTGGTGTAGTGTAGTGTGGTGTGGTGTGGTGTGGTGTAGTGTGGTGGATTAATAAATATATACAGTAGATAGATAGATTTTCTCTGCCTTTTCCTCCAACACTCACTTGTCTTTGTGATAAGATCCTTCTCCTCTTCTCGTCTCTTCTCTTCTCTTCTCTTCTCTCTCTCTCTATCTCTCTCTTTCCATCTTTATATTCCCTCTCTCGTTATTCTCTCTGTCCTCCCTGTTTTTTCACCCTGTCCTATCCCTTTATCCTCTTCCAGGTCCTCGTCTCCCTGCCTCCCTTCTTATTATTCTCCCTTTCACTGCCCATTCTCCCTGTCTTTTTCTATTTCCTCCCTTTTCCCTCTTATAATTATTCTCCCATCTCTTCCTGTCCCTTTTAGTTTCCCTTCCTTCCCTTCTCTAGGTATTCTCCGTGCCATTCTCCCTTCCTCGACCCCCAGCGAACACTCCCTCTCTCTCCCTCCCTCTCCATCACCTCCCTGGATTACTAAGTGACCGGGTAGACTCGACTCCACTCAATCCGGTCGCCCTCCGCCGCCCACCCCCACCTCGCTCAGGTCAGTGGTGGGTTGGTGGGGGGAGGGGGGGGTTACCGGGGGCTTTTTTGGGAGGTCAGGAAGGGTCGTGGGAGGTCAAGAAGGGTCATGGGAGGTCAGGAAACGTCGTGGGAGGTCAAGAGGGGTCATGGGGGATCAGGAAGGGTCTTGGGAGGTCAGGAAGGGTCGTGGGAGGTCAAGAACGGTCATGGGAGGTCAGGAAGGGTCATGGGAGGTCAAGGAGAGTCGTGGTAGGTCGTGAAGGGTCGTGGGAGGTCGTGAAGGGTCGTTGGAGGTCGTGGGAGGTCAGGAAGGGTCGTGGGAAGCCAGGAAGGGTCGTGGTAGGTCGTGAAGGGTCGTTAGTCTGTTAGTCTGTCTTGACTTTTTCGAGGATGTTATTCAAGTTTATGAATATGTGTGTGTGTGTGTTTAATCTCTCTCTCTCTCTCTCTCTCTCTCTCTCTCTCTCTCTCTCTCTCTCTCTCTCTCTCTCTCTCTCTCCCTTTCACCCCCCTCCTGCTTGCCACCCAAATCACTACCGGTCCTGCTTGCACCAGCCCGACCCGCTCTCCTCTCTCCCTCCCTCACCCCCCAGGCATGCTTGCTTTCACACTCCTCCCTCTCCCCCCCCCCCACCTCGTACAACCACTTCCCATTGCATGCATGCTCGCCAGGACCCCCTCTCACCCCCCTCTCCCCCCCCTTACACCTTCAACGCCCACATGTATTACTGTTTTTCACTACATGCACAACTAGCCCCCCCTCCTTCACTCTCTCTTCATGCAAGCACACCCCCTTCCTCATCTCTACCTCATCATGCAAATCATCTCTCCCCTTCCTCATTGCATGCACAGTCCCCTCCCATCTCTAGTTCAGCATGCATTACCCATCCCTTTCCCCTACCCCTTGCAAGCATAACCCCTTCTCCTCCTACCCATGCAATCATATTTTCTTCCCTTCCTCTTCAAGCACACACTCGTCAGGAGCAAGTACAGGCACTCGCTGCCCTCGCAAGCACACACATTCGTCAGGCAAGCATGCCCCTCCCCTTACCCCTTTCTCTTGCAAGCACACCTCTTCCTCTCCTCTACAAGCACACTCTTCCCCTTACTCTGGTAACTTAGCTTCCTATTCTCGACTCCTGCAAGCATACCCCTTCCCTTTACTGCTGCAAGCATAACCTAACACCGACCCCTCCAAGCATACCCACTCCTCCTACCCCAGCAAGCACTGGCCTTCCCCCCTACCCCTCCAAGCAATGGCCCTGCGAGCTAGCTGCCACAGCGGTGCTTGCTCACCCTCCCCCTCCCTCATCTCGCCCAATTATCCAGTTCTTCACCACAAGGGCCATGCTTGCTTGCTTGCTTGCTCCCCCAATCCCCCCCGACGACCACTGCAAGCACGGCATCTACGTGTGCTCTGTAGCAAGTCCACCTGCTTCCCGTGCCTAGAATGTTGTACAAGCACCAGTACTCCACAAGCACGATCACTATACAAGCAGCAGTACCATGCAAACAGTAGTCTCATGGAAGCAGTCCTACTCAAACACACACAAGCAGGGGGGGGGGGGTGTTAGTGAATGTTTACATATGATATGTAACTGGTGGTTTAGGGTGTGATTTGCATGCAAGCAATGAGCGCATTCTCTATATCTCTCTCCAACCAATTCGTCCCTCCCTCCCTCCCTCCCTCCCCCCCTTCCCTCTCACACCCCTCCTCCCTCTTTCCCTCTGACACCCACTCCCCTCCCTCCCTTCCCTCCCTCTTACACTTCCTCCCCCTCCCTCACTTACTCAGCAACCACCCCTCCTACCCTCCCTCCCTCCCTCCCTCCCTCCCTCCATCCCCCCCTTCCTCCCTCCTACCCCCCTCCCCCCTCCCCCTCCCTCCCTACCCCTCCCTCCCTCCATACCCCCCTCCCTCCCTCCCTCCCCCTCCCTCCTACCCCCCTCCCTCCCTCCCTCCCTCCCTCCATCTGTGTGTGCGTCTACCGGGACTTTGCAGATGTTGCCATATGGTGCGTCTTCATTTTACTCGCAAGCACTCCTGGAGGTGCCCCCCCCCCTACCCCTCTACCCCCCCCCCACCCCCTCCCAAACCTCCCCCCTACCCCTACTCCTCTGCCCCCCTCCCCCCTCCCCCTCCCCACCTCCCCCCTTACCCCTCCCATCCCCGTCCAATGTGGGGTGAAGTTTGGTCTAGGTGTGTGTGTGTGTGTGTGTCTGTGTGTGTGTCTGTCTGTGTGTGTGTGTGTGTGTGTAATCACTAGTATCTCATGTGACGTTTGTTTACTGTCTGTCTGTCTGTCTGTCTGTCTGTCTGTCTGTCTAAGAAACTTTCACTAAATTTAATACACAGGTCAGGCTCACAGGTCAGGCTCACAGGTCAGGGTCACAGGTCAGGCTCACAGGTCAGGCGCACAGGTCAGGCTCACAGGTCAGGCCCACAGGTCAGGCTCACAGGTCAGGCTCACAGGTCAGGCTCACAGGTCGTGGGTATAATAATTATGACCTGTTACCACTGTGTATAATGACCTCCAGTTGGTAATGACGTGTAGTGACCCCCCCCCCCCACAGGTGGTCACCAGGACCCCGGAACTGTGACCTCCCTTCACCCCTCTCCCCTCCCCTCCCCTCTCCCCTCCCCCCTCCCCTCCCCCCCCCTCTCTGAGACTAGATCTTGCTTGGCGACCGTTTACCTTTGACACTTTAAAAGACAGACAGACAGAGTGAGAGAGTGAGAGAGAGTGAGAGAGAGTGAAACAGAGTGAGAAAGTGAGAGTGAGAGAGTGAGAGAGAGTGAGAGTGAGAGTGAGAGAGTGAAACAGAGTGAGAAAGTGAGAGTGAGAGAGAGTGAGAGAGAGTGAGAGAGAGTGAGAGAGAGTGTGAAAGAGAGTGAGAGTGAGAGAGTGGGCAGTTGTCTAAGGTGAGTGGCGACAGGTGAGCCAAAGCATTCATTACAAGGACCCAGGTATTGAGTCTAATTAATTCAGGTGCAACTCATGTCCATCAACAAGGTGTACACACGGTTGAGGTCACACACACACACACATACATACACACACACATACATACATACATACATACATACACAGAGATTAAGTGAAAGAGAAGGAGAAGAAAACACGAATGAAACGATGGTAAACAAGGGAGAGAAAGACTAAAAAATGAATAAAAAGGAAAGAAGAAAAGAGACAGACAGACAGGCAGACAGGAAGGCAGACAGACAGACAGACAGACAGACAGACAGACAGGAAGGCAGACAGACAGACAGGAAAACAGACAGACAGACAGCACATATTATCACGTTCAATAAAGCACAAACATTAGTTAACATTAGACAAAAGTAAGTAATTATTGACGTTTATTATTATTATTATTATTATTATTATTATTATTATTATTATTATTATTGGGGGTAGTGTTTGTGGGTAAGGGTGTGGGGGGGGAGGGGGTGTTGGGAGGGGGCTAGAAGGGGTAAATTGGGGGGTGGGGGTGGGGGGTGGGGGATAGTGAGAGTCGGGGATCATATGAAAGGAAGCTTAGGAGGGGGTGATGTGGGTGCATGAGCGGGTAGTCCACTTTCCTTACCTCCAATTCCCCCCCTCCTCCTCCTCCCCCTCATCCCTCTCCTCCCCTCCCCCCTCCCCCTCCTTCCTTACTCTAACCAAGGAAGTCTACAGCTACAGTTCACCACCACCACTACCACCACCACCACCAATAACTTCCTCCTCCTCCTCCTACGGTGTTACTACCTCAGCACACACACACACACTCGCTCCGCTCTCTCAGCCAGGTGTTGCTTTGTTAAATGTGTGCACAGCTTGTTTTCGTCCACCTCTCTCTCTCTCTCTCTCTCTCTCTCTCTCTCTCTCTGATAAAAAAAAACCGACTTTAGTTAACTTTCTGATAGGATTAAATTCTACTCGCCACACACACACACACACACGCACACACGCACACACACACACACAAAGAAAAAAAAATAATGTCAGATTTAAAACAGTTTCTCTTTCTGGACTTTAACTGTTTTACCGAGTGGAGCGTTTTGTTAATTACACTTACTGTAGATTGATATAGAAATAATGAGTTTTTTTGGGGGGGGGGTTTAGGTTAGGTTAGGTTTGGTTAGGTTAGGTTTGGTTAGGTTAGGTTTGGTTAGGTTAGGTTAGGTTAGGTTAGGTTAGGTTTGGTTAGGTTTGGTTAGGTTTGGTTTGGTTAGGTTAGGTTAGGTTTGGTTGGGTTTGGTTAGGTTAGGTTTGGTTGGGTTAGGTTTGGTTAGGTTAGGTTTGGTTAGGTTAGGTTTGGTTTGGTTAGGTTTGGTTAGGTTAGGTTTGGTTGGGTTAGGTTTGGTTAGGTTTGGTTAGGTTTGGTTAGGTTAGGTTTGGTTAGATTAGGGTAGGTTAGATTAGGGTAGGTTAGGTTAGATTAGGGTAGGGTAGGTTAGGTTAGATTAGGTTAGGTTAGATTAGGGTAGGTTAGGTTAGGGTAGGTTAGGTTAGGTTAGGTTAGGGTAGGTTAGGTTTGGTTAGGTTAGGTTAGGTTAGGGTAGGTTAGGTTAGGTTAGGTTAGGTTAGTCTTAATGGAGATTTAAAAACACCAGCTGAAGGCAGTGTGTGTTGTGACCACCTTAGTCGGGGTGGTGTTGAGGGCGGACACAGCTCACCGCTCAGGTACACTGCTAATTGATATGTATGAAACAGTGTCTTACGAAATGCAGTGACTAGCGCTGTGTGT
>CAUDMG010002011.1:987500-1025000 GCA_958450375.1 Homarus gammarus
ACAGTTTCTCGTCAACCAACCAATCAATGAACGTGGCGTCTTTAGCCAATCAAGGACGAATCAAGTACTAGCCTAATAATCAAGGACTTATTCCAGGAAATATTTCAGGGCCTTTCTAGGCGGATTAAAAAGTTTCCCTGAATGTTTCGGGGAAAACCCATCTTAGGTGAGAGGGGGGGGGAGGGGGAGGGGAGGGGGAGAAGGGGAGGGGGGTGGAATTGGAGGAGGGGCAGGTGGAGGAGGGGGAAGAGAGGGTGGTAGTCGGGGAGGGGAGGGGGAGAAGGGGAGGGGAGAAGGAGTTGAGGGAGGGGAGAAGGAGTTGGGGGAGGGGAGAAGGAATTGAGGAAGGGGAGGTCTACCAGCAGGGGGAGTTTACCTAGATTTTACCAGGACAGTTGTCAAGGACTCCGGGCATCCCTTCCCCTCCCCTCCCCCCTCCCCCCCTTCACCTCCCCACACCTCCCCCCCCCCTCCATCCTTCCAGACTTTCCTTGTTCCTATCTCCAGCCTCTCCTCTCCCCTTCCCTCCCCAACCCTCCCCAGCCTCCCCTCGTCTCCCTTCCCCACATAGCCCCCCACTCCCCAAGCCGCCTACACCTCCTTAGGTTCCCCTACCCTTCCCACACGCCTCACCCCACCCCACCTCCCCCCCCCCGCCCCATTTGGGATATCCTACATCCTATTGTCCATTAAGCAATCATTTCAAACTCTATTCTTAATCACTTTGAGAAGCACATGTTGATCAATGATTCCCAGCATGGCTTCACAAGTGGGCGTTCATGTCTAACTAATCTATTAACATTCTTTTCATCTGTTTTCGAATCAGTGGACGAGGGGCACGACTATGATGTGGTATATCTCGACTTTAGCAAAGCCTTCGACAGAGTCCCCCACGAAAGACTAAGAAGAAAAGTGGAGGCTCACGGCATTAAAGGAGATATTCTAAAATGCACTTAATCCGATTGTGCTAACGTCACAAGTGGAGTTCCCCAAGGCTCAGTACTTGGACCATTATTATTTATTATATACATAAGCGACATAGATATCGGCGTGGACAGCAACATAAGGAAATTTGCTGATGGCACTAAAATAGGGCGTGTAATTAAATCTGACGAGGACTCGGCAAAACTACAGGAAGATCAAAGAAAATTTTTCGAATGGTCTGAAAAATGGCAGATGAAATTTAATGTGGATAAATGTAAAATACTCAGTCTAGGAGATGTAAACAGGGAAACCAGATACCAGATGAACAACGATGTTATTGAGAAATCCGACTGTGAGAAAGATTTAGGAGTAATGATAAATAGGAATCTTAAGCCAAGTAAACAATGTGTATTTGCTCGAAACAAGGCTAATAAAGTACTTGGGTTCATACAAAGGAGTGTTAGTTACAAGACTAGCGAGGTCATCCTAAAACTATATCTTGCTCTTGTGAGACCTCACTTGTATTACGCAGTTCAGTTCTGGTCACCGTATTACAGAATGGATAAAGAATCCTTAGAAAGAATTCAGAGGAGAATGACGAGACTAATCCCGGGCATTAGGAACCTTGAGTGCAGAGACAGGTTAAAGCATCTTAATTTGCACTCCCTCGAGAGACGTAGAGTGAGGGGCGACCTGATAGAGGTGTATAAATGGAAGTCAGGGCTAAACAAAGGTGACATTACAAAGGTACTCAAACTATCCAACCAGGAGCGAACTCGTAACAATGGTTTTAAATTAGACAAATTTAGAGTTAGGCGTGAAATAGGTAAACATTGGTTTGGAAATAGAGTAGTGGATGAGTGGAACAAGTTACCAAACATCATCATTAACTCTAACACGCTGGATAGCTTCAAACACAGGTTGGGTGGATACATGAGCGATAGGGGTTGGGTGTAAACGGGACTGTCCAGTATGGCCCGCTGCAGTGTCCTCCATTCTTATGTTCTTATGTTCTTATCATAGAGAGAGGGTGAGAGAGAGGGGTGTGTGTGTGTGTGTGTGTAATAATTCGGAATAATCAGATTAAATATAAATTTTCAGTTGGCGGCGGATTCTCTGAAAATTCGTAGACTCATCCAGTGTGTTTTGTCGTAACTGCGGCCGCCGCTTCCATTATGAAACAAACATGCTTACCAATTTTCAGAGGGACTTATCAGTAAACTCTTTGTGTTAACTCAGTGTTAGTTACGAGAACTCTGAGAACAAGAAAAATATTAACCGAGTCATTTGTTTGATTCCGGATGCAGTTCGTTAACCCCAGACGGTACAAGATACGATATTTTTTCGTTAAATGGCGTCAAAAGTGTTCGTGATTCGAGTTAAATGTTGATAATTAGCTAAACTGTCGTATGTGTAATCATTAGAAGTGTTATCTCATTATTATGCTTACTCTGAACCGCCCGGGAAAAAAATATGCCAAAAACTTCGTAAGGTTCCTGTAACTGGCCAATAGCCGTGGAATACGTCACATCTTTCTAGACCAATATTAGAAAGACACGTCAGTAGTAATACACCAATAACAGTAAGGTTATGTCACTCACGTCGACCAATAGCAAGAACATACGTCACTCGTAAAGGACCAATAACAAGAGCATACGTCACTAGTAAAGGACCAATAACAAGAACATACGCCATTGGTAAAGGACGATGACTTCACCTTGAGAACGATGACCACACCTTGAAGACGATGACCACACCTTGAGGACGATGACCACACCTTGAGGACAATGACTACACCTTGAAGACGATGACCACACCTTGAGAACGATGACTACACCTTGAGAACGATGACTACACCTTGAGGACGATTACCACACCTTGAGGACGATGACTTCACCTTGAGAACGATGACCACACCTTGAAGACGATGACCACACCTTGAGGACGATGACCACACCTTGAGGACAATGACTACACCTTGAAGACGATTACCACACCTTGAGAACGATGACTACACCTTGAGAACGATGACTACACCTTGAGGACGATGACCACACCTTGAGAACGATGACTACACCTTGAGAACGATGACTACACCTTGAGACGATGACCACACCTTGAGAACGATGACTACACCTTGAGAACGATGACTACACCTTGAGGACGATTACCACACCTTGAGGACGATGACTTCACCTGCAGGAATTTGACACACATCAGAATAACGAGAAAAAATACTTGACAAGTTTTTATTATTTTTTTTATTTGTACGAGTAATAACTTTTAGCCACGGAAACTAACAGCACCAAATTACTGCTGGAAACCCTGTGAGATTGTTGTTGCTCTCTCTCTCTCTCTCTCTCTCTCTCTCTCTCTCTCTCTCTCTCTCTCTCTCTCTCTACATTTTCTCCTTTTTTTATCTCTTTATAATTTCCCCCTCTCTCTCTCTCTCCACACACACACACACACACACACACACACACACACACACACACACCTTCTCTCTGTAAACTCTTTTTCCATATTCTATCCACAAACACTCTGAGGGTTTGAGCTGAAGTTCTGGCCCCTGTGCTTGCTCGCCTCTTTCGCCTCTGCCTCAGAACCCAAACTTTTCCTTCTTCTTGGAAGCATGCCTTGGTTCAGCCCATCCCGAAGAAGGGTGACTATTATAATCCCTCTAACTATCGCCCCATTGCCCTAACTTCATCTCTCTCTAAGATTTTCGAAACTATCTTAGACTTCCATTTTCTCCGTCACCTTGAACGCCATTGTCTTTTGTCGGATCACCAGTATGGCTTTCTCCAGGCGAGATCTACTGGTGATCTGCTCTCCTACTGCACCCATCTTTGGTCGTCCTCTCTTAGGGATTATGGGGAACTTTCGTCGTGGCCCTCGACATCTCCAAAGCATTTGACAGGGTATGGCACAAATCTTTTCTTTCTAAACTTCCCTCTTATGGTTTCTTTCCCCCATTTTGTTCTCTAATTTCTAGCTTCCTTGAGAACCGATCCATGGCAGTTGTTGTCGAGGGATCGATCTCTCGCTCTTTCTCTACCAATAGTGGTGTCCCACAGGGTTCTGTTCTTTCACCTACTCTCTTCCCTCTTTTTGTCAATGATTTACTTCACACTACGACTAATTCTATCCATTCTTACACTGATGATTCTACTCTTCACTCTTCTTCACATTTTTCCCTCCCCCCTAATTCTCATACTAGATCTGTTTCTTGAGCTGATATTATTACAGCTATCAATGCGGATTTGTGCAGCATCTCCGAATGGGGAGGCAGAAACTTGGTTAAATTCAACAGTAATAAAACACAGTATTTGCCAATTGCACTTTCCAAAATAGATGATCTCCCTCCAATCACATTTCAGAACGCTATCATTCTGCCAAATTCTAAAATAGATATGCTAGGCCTCACCATTTCCTCTAATATGTCATGGAAGCCACACATCCACAACATAGCTAAAGCTGCCTCCCGAAAGCTGGGAATGCTGTACAGATGCCGTAGCTACTTCACTCCTGAGCAGTTGCTTCAAGTATATAAGGGATTCATTCACCCTAACTTGGAGTACTGCTCTCATATCTGGGGTGGCTCTTCTTCTGTCCAACTGTTAGATAGGGTGGAATCAAAGACATTTCCTCTTATTAACTCTCCTCCTTTAGTTGATAATCTCTCTTCCCTTTCTCTTCGCCACAATGTTGCTTCACTCTCTCTCTTTTACAGGTACTTTAACGGGCAATGTTCGGTGGATTTGGCATCCTGTGTACCGCCGGCAAGGCCGTGGGCTCGTAACACTCGTCTTGCCCGCGGTGCCCACCGTTTCTCTGTGGATGTCGGCCACACTATAATAACCCGTTATAGTACCTCCTTCTTTCCTCACACAGCCAAACTGTGGAATGCTCTGCCTTCTTCTGTGTTTCCATACTCATACAATCTGTCTCACTTTAAAATGATGGTTTTCCGGCATCTTCGTGGTGTAGATTAATATAGTCCTTTTCTTTTCTAATTTTAATTTATTTTTACTCTTAGTTTTTCACCCCCTCCCCCCTTAGGCCCCGCTAATAAATGAGGTAATAATGGTGTAAATATGATAATAATAATAATAATAATATAATAAACATCAACAGAAGAAGAGACATAGCAAAAAACGTGGTGATTGAGGGAATGGTGAATATAAAGTAATAAAAAATAAACAAATCACGAAAATACATCAATAAAGATTAGACTTGAAGATTAAACTTGATGATTGGATGAATGATTAAAGAGGTGCAACTACGAAAGTGGACATAATACAAATCATGATAATTAGAGTAAAAATGAAGAGGAAATATATAACAACCACTACAACAAAACCCTGAAAGAAAGAACAGACATAGAAGGTGATAATTGCTCGTGAAATAATAATAACAGAGATGAGAATGAAGGAGATTGAAGAAAATATGATGATTAAGGAAGTAGTATCGATGTAGAAAAATATTTAACAGTAAAAAAAATATGATTGTAAGAAAAAAATAATGGGAATATAATAAAGAATAGAAGACATATGACAAAATAAGATAATGGAAGGAGCTGAGAAAATATGCAATACATGAAGGAATAATAGCGAAAATACATCAACAATAGCAACAATAACAAAAATACGAATGAGGGAGATAATAGAAAATGTAATAATTGATGGAAGAGTTGAGAAAGCAGATCATGGAATGGAAGGTCACACACACACACACACACACACACACACACACACACACACACACACACCCACACACACACACACACACACGATAGCCACTGAAAAGGAATGAAAAAAGAAAAGAAGGAAAAAAGAAGAGACGGAAAGAAGAAGAGAAGAGAAAAAGAGACGGAAGGAAGAAGAGAAAGAAAGAAGAATAGGAAAATTAAGAAGAGTAAGAAGACCAAAAAGAAACGAAAAATACCAAGAAGAAAGAGAAGAAGTTGATGATTATTATTCTCTCTCTCTCTCTCTCTCTGATCTAGAAGAACTGAGAAATGCAGAGAGACATGGCAGTTGTAGCATTGGTAAATATGACAGATTTTGTGACAAGAGGTACCAGTATGGCCAGCGTAAGGACGGAACCAGGCAATGTGATGTAGTCGTGGCCAGAATTAGACTAGGATACAGACACATCTGGCAGGTTAGTAACGCTGTGATAAACCTTTGAAGCATACACTTGAACACTATATTATTGAATGTGACACTGTCAAAGACTTCAGGCCACCTGGCTTATTGTGTCATAAACTGTGTCATTACTACATTGAATCAGGAGTGCTTGAGGACATGCTTGAGATCTATCCAGAATTTGTTAGTCCACACTGATTAGTCCTCAAATAGAATATGACTTTTACTGTATATGAACCTCTGTCCTATGTGGCAGTGAACAGTGATATTACCCACATTGATATGACCTATGTATACTATTACTGAATATGATATATTTCTTTGTGTATGAACCTCTGTTCTGCGTGGCAGTGAACAGTGATACCACCCTCAGTGTCAAGACCTGACCGAATCACTCAAAATAGGCAAACTGTACTCCAAGCTTTGTCAATAAATTAGTTAACCGTAAATCTCTCTCTCTCTCTCTCTCTCTCTCTCTCTCTCTCTCTCTCTCTCTCTCTCATACATCACCGCCTTATTCTTGCCTCTTTTCTTCTCTCCTCCATCTCTTCTTTGCTGCCTTGAACTTCTCTTCATTTTCTATTTTCAAACACACTTACAACCCATTCCTTCCCCGTGAACAACCCCTTCCTCTTCCACCCCCCACCACCCCTTCCACCCCCCTTCCACCCCCCACACCACCCCTTCCACCCCCCCACACCACCCCTTCCACCCCCCACACCACCCCTTCCACCCCCCACACCACCCCTTCCACACACCCCCACCACCACTTTCCTTCTTCCCCTTTATTGGGTCAAGGATCCGTGACCAATTTTGTGGCCAAAGTTATGATATATAGAATTGAGTTCACAGGAAAGATTGGCCAGGAGGCGAAATTGCTTAGCCAATCATAATCACGCTAGTTCGTAAACCGCGTACAGAGATTGGTTGATTGTGGGCGGCCATGGCGAGAATTGGATCTATTTTAAGTAACTATTTTATATGTTTTATGTGGTGGTGGGTGTTGTTGTTGTGGTGGTGATGGTGGTAGTAATAACAGTAGTGGATGTGGTTATTATAATGGCCGTCGTAGATGCTATATTATTATTATTATTATTATTATTATTATTATTATTATTTATTATTATTATTATTATTATTATTATTGTTAACACAGCCAGGGTAGCTACAGTACTTATGTATTAGGATATTTAGTGAATAAAATGGTGGGGGAGGTGTGGCTATAAGGACAGGATGGGGGCAATGCTAAAACGTGTAAATAGTAGTAGCAGCAGTAGTAGTAGTAATAGTAGTCGTGTGAAGATAATGACGCTGATAGTGAATTTTAAGATAGTGATCATAAATACATTGACTTTTCTTCCAATTTAAACAACTTTATAATCCACACACTCACACGTCTTGATTATAATGGTTTGAGAAATAATAATTTTAGTGTTTCATCCAAATTATTACTTTTTGTATCCACTTGCGGGCTATTAACTGGGTTTTATTATTGTGGAAATTATATAACATTTGCGCGTGTGTGTGTCTGTCTGTCTGTGTTCACCTGAGTCTTTATGTGAGTATATAATGAATCTGTGAGAAAGTGAGAAAAAGAACAAGAAGAGTTAAAGATAGAAACAGAGAGAGAGAGAGAGAGAGAGAGAGAGAGAACTGTCTTTACCTTATTACAACAAAAAACTTCAATAAAAACTGAAACTTGTATCCTTGATCAACTAGACCGTGTCGGGGGGGAGGGGGGCACAAAAAGTAAACCCCCCCCCCCCCTAAAAAAAAAAATCCTTCCATTTTCGTCTCTTCGAATTTTTTGGGGAATTTTCGAAAAATTTGATGTTGTTATTGTATTTGTAATCAAGACTTGTTTATATGGGTGAAGACAAACAATTATTTTTCCTTCTTTGAATTTTAGGATAATTTGCATATTATTATTATTATTATTATTATTATTGTTATTCAAGAACATCACTGGCATGAGTTGTTCTTGTATGGCGCAAACGTTCGTGAGGGTTAGGTCTGGATTTTACTGCGCCACTTTCCTGATTTTTTTGGTTTAAACAATTTTTTTTTTTCTTTCCCGAATGTGTTTGAATTCCATTGAGTATTTACCTTCTACGCAGTTATATGATTAGCTTATATATTAATGGCTCCTGAAGTTGTGTTTTTTATATTTATTAAGTAGTTATAAACGATGTAAATAATGGCTTCTTGTCAGTCAGTCAGTCAGTCATTACACACCTCTGTCATATATGGTAATTTCCATAACAACTGGAACAAATCTCTCTCTCTCTCTCTCTCTCTCTCTCTCTCTCTCTCTCTCTCTCTCGATGATCATGTGGGTGGTGGTGGTCATGTGGATGGTGGTAGTGATCATGTGGGTGGAGGTAGTGATCATGTGGGTGGAGGTAGTAATCATGTGGGTGGAGGTAGTGATCATGTGGGTGGAGGTAGTGATCATGTGGGTGGAGGTAGTGATCATGTGGGTGGAGGTAGTGATCATGTGGGTGGAGGTAGTGATCATGTGGGTGGAGGTAGTTATCATGTGGGTGGAGGTAGCGATCGTGTGGGTGGAGGCAGTCAAGGGCTTTGGTAGATGACTCGACAAACGACTGTCTTATCGAGGTTATTTGGGTAGGAGAGAAGTTCATAATCTGGCTTACCCGAATCTGAGTGGCTCCTCTCTCTTGTGTCCGGAGTCTCGTAACGTGCATCTTAAAATCTCCAAATTCCTTCACTTTATGGCCAACAACATGTTATATTTCTCTTTGCTCTAAGGATCTTTTTTCTGTATTCATATACCAGAAAATCGACTTTGTATATAAAATCAAATATCCTTTCCTTCATAGGCAATAATATGTTATACAACTCTGTGCTGTAAGGGTTTGATAATTATGGTTCAGGCCTGAATATGGACTGTATAGACACCTGGTGCTCTTTACCCTGTGGCCCCAGAAGGTGGTCAACTACAACGGTTCTTCTCTATGTTTTTGAATATTAAAAAAAAAAAAAAAAAAATCCCCTCCCTTTATAGGACAAGATCGTGTTATACAACCTAGTAACATAGGGGTCACGTTCCTATTCATTCGACTTTGAAAAATGACACTAAGTATGACTAATGAGTGAAGACCTTTTATCTACACCTCTCTTAAACTATGTCCCACACGTTATGCAACTCATTGACTTTACATCTCTTGGACCCTAATGTCTATACAACCCTATGACCTAAGTCTCATCCTCTTGTGCTCAATTAGATAAAAGAACGACCTTAATAACACCAACCTGAAACAGAGGTCCTTCTTACCCCGACCTAATTTCAAGATAAGATAGTGTTATACCACCCTAGAACAGTTAGGTCGACTCTCTTACGTTACCACAGGGGGGGGGGGGGGGGCCCCAAGCTAGACCACCCCCGGGGGAGAGGAGGCGTCTTGAGGGCTGGGGACTCACGGCGAGATTAGTAACGCTTGAGGCGAAACGATCCGTGACCACCAAATTGAAGAAGAGACTCAAACAAGACACAATGGTAGGGGTGAGGGGGATGGGGAAGGGGTGAGGGGGGTGAGGGGGAAGGGGGTAGGGGGGTGAGGGGGAAAGGGGGAGGTAAAGGGGGAGGGAGGGGTTAGGGGGGAGATGCTTACAAATACTATTACATTGACAGGGAGACAGTGAGAGAGAGAGAGAGAGAGAGAGAGAGAGAGAGAGAGAGAGAGAGAGAGAGAGAGAGACATTGTAATTGTCGTATAAAGCCAAATTTATTATTATTATTATTATTATTATTATTATTATTATTATTATACTAAATTCCCAGCATTAAAACAATTCACAATGACCAATTCCTCTTTTTCTTATCTTAACCAAATTTTTAAATCCACATTACATAATATTAATGAATTCTTAATATCACAGCCAACACATTAATATTATCAGCTTGTAAATTATTCAGAATTTTTCATTTTTTTTTTAATATGTAAGACTATAAAAAATTCTCACCGTCAGAATTATAACAAAAGTTTCGACATTGAGAAAAACCTCTTAAACCAAACAAAACGAAACAAACAAACAAAACAACTCATTTATCAGAAAACTACAAAATGCTGAACGATAAAAATTAATATTATTATTTCAACACGAAAATCATTCGCATAATCTTAATAAATTCTCAACATAAAAAAAATTTCAAATTCTCAGCCCTCAAAATAATGTTGAAAAATATAATTCCGGTAGCAAGTTATTCGAATAAATTCCCAACATCAAGAGTGTGACATAATTCCCAACATCAAGAGTGTGACATAATTCCCAACATCAAGAGTATAACATAATTCCCAACATCAAGAGTGTGACATAATTCCCAACATCAAGAGTGTGACATAATACCCAACATCAAGAGTGTGACATAATTCCCAACATCAAGAGTGTGACATAATTCCCAACATCAAGAGTGTGACATAATTCCCAACATCAAGAGTGTGACATAATTCCCAACATCAAGAGTGTGACATAATTCCCAACATCAAGAGTGTGACATAATTCCCAACATCAAGAGTGTGACATAATTCCCAACATCAAGAGAGTGACATAATTCCCAACATCAAGAGTGTGACATAATTCCCAACATCAAGAGTATAACATAATTCCCAACATCAAGAGTATAACATAATTCCCAACATCAAGAGTGTGACATAATTCCCAACATCAAGAGTGTGACATAATTCCCAACATCAAGAGTGTGACATAATTCCCAACATCAAGAGTATAACATAATTCCCAACATCAAGAGTGTGACATAATTCCCAACATCAAGAGTGTGACATAATTCCCAACATCAAGAGTGTGACATAATTCCCAACATCAAGAGTGTGACATAATTCCCAACATCAAGAGTGTGACATAATTCCCAACATCAAGAGAGTGACATAATTCCCAACATCAAGAGTGTGACATAATTCCCAACATCAAGAGTGTGACATAATTCCCAACATCAAGAGTGTGACATAATTCCCAACATCAAGAGTGTGACATAATTCCCAACATCAAGAGTGTGACATAATTCCCAACATCAAGAGAGTGACATAATTCCCAACTTCAAGAGTGACATAATTCCCAACATCAAGAGTGTGACATAATTCCCAACTTCAAGAGTGACATAATTCCCAACATCAAGAGTGTGACATAATTCCCAACATCAAGAGTGTGACATAATTCCCAACATCAAGAGTGTGACATAATTCCCAACATGAAGAGTGTGACATAATTCCCAACATCAAGAGAGTGACATAATTCCCAACTTCAAGAGTGTGACATAATTCCCAACATCAAGAGTGTGACATAATTGCCAACATCAAGAGTGTGACATAATTCCCAACATCAAGAGAGTGACATAATTCCCAACATCAAGAGAGTGACATAATTCCCAACATCAAGAGTGTAACATAATTCCCAACATCAAGAGTGTGACATAATTCCCAACATCAAGAGTGTAACATAATTCCCAACATCAAGAGTGTGACATAATTCCCACTGAAAATTATAATAAAAACAATTATATAACTCTTTTATATCTATAATTCTGGCAGACGAGTCAACCAGCTTTAAAATTATAGCAGCGTGTGATCAGAGGTCCCTGGACACGCTATGCTATATACCTGACTATACTTAGGTCATATATGTGTTTGGTTTATATCTGTACAGTATTTTGGGTCATATATGTGATTTTATCTATTAATTGTTCCAGGATAAACTAGATACTGTCAAAAGTGTTCAGGTAATTTTGTTCCCGAACTGTAAATAGCAATAATCAATCTCTTTTTTGTACCAGGTAATTGACATATTGACATTACACAAATTGATACATTTTATACCAGATATTCTCTAAAAAAAACTGTAAGTGTTTGTGTAAATAATTGTTTTGTTTTTTTCAGAATTACAAAATCATGTTTTTCTTTACAATAATTTTTATTTTTACTTACGAGAAAGAAATAGTGGTATCAGGTTCGTTTTGGGAATAATGGTGAAAATATTATTGGTGTTGAACTGTGTCGAATTATGGTGGAAATGGTGTGTTATGTAGCAGATGTGTTCCAGAATTAAATAACTTCTAGCAGATGTGTTCCAAACATAAACAACTTGTACCAGATGTGTTTCAAAATTAAACAACTTGTACCAGATGTGTTCCAGAATTAAACAACTTGTACCAGATGTGTTCCAGAATTAAACAACTTGTACCATATGTGTTCCAGAATTAAACAACTTGTACCAGATGTGTTCCAGAATTAAACAACTTGTACCAGATGTGTTCCAGAATTAAACAACTTGCATTTATTATTGTTTTTTGATAAAAGTTTGTTTAAAAAAAATATCCCAATTATATATTTACCAAATGTGTTTCAAATTAATGGCATATTATCTTCGTGTAAATATAAAATCCATGATATTTTACGTTTTTATTTTTACCAGATGTATTTTAAGATAATACAGTATTTTCCTGATATAAAAAAACAATTAATTCTCCAAAATATCAGAAATAATAAAAGTCATGATTCATTTCTCCAACAGAGTGCGGTTTAATGTAATGAAGACGAGGGTATCAATACTTTATATATGTTATGTGAGTTAATGCTATATATGGGGGCAAGGGTGGTGGTCGTGGTGGTGGTGGTGGTGGTCGTGGTGGTGGTGGTGGTGGTCGTGGTGGTGGTGGTGGTCGTGGTGGTGGTGGTCGTGGTGGTGGTGGTGGTCGTGGTGGTGGTGGTCGTGGTGGTGGTGGTGGTGGTGGTGGTCGTCGTGGTGGTGGTGGTGGTGGTCGTGGTGGTGGTGGTGGTCGTGGTGGTGCTGGAAGCCACAAAGTGAAGTAAGCTGGACCCACCACCGGCACAGACATAGTTACCACACATACACACATACACACGTAACCTAACCTCGGTCATAAGCTAGTCGTTTTTCAATCACAAAGACGAGAGAGCGCATCTAGTTAAGAGTTTCGGTGCAGGTTGGCCGCCATTTTGTCCGTGTTATCGTAGCTCGTGTGAGACAATGCCTGTGTAGAAAGTGTGTGTATGTATGTGTGTAGAGAGAGAGAGAGAGAGAGAGAGAGAGAGAGAGAGAGAGAGAGACTACCCATACTGGACAGCCCCATTTACACCCAACCCCTATCCCTCATATATCCACCCAACCTGTGTTTGAAGCTATCCAGCGTATTAGAGTTAATGATGATATTTGGTAACTTGTTCCACTCGTCCACTAATCTATTTCCAAACCAATGTTTACCTATCTAGCGCCTAAATCTAAATTTGTCTAATTTAAAACCATTGTTACGAGTTCGTTCCTGGTTGGATAGTTTGAGTACCTTTGTTATGTCACCTTTGTTTAGCCCTGACTTCCATTTATACACCTCGACCATATCGCCCCTCACTCTACGTCTCTCGATGGACACGGACACCAGCCGCCCACATGATCACTAGCCGCCCACACGGACACCAGCCGCCCACACGATCATCAGCCGCCCACACGGACACCAGCCGCCCACACGGACATCAGCCGCCCACACGATCACCAGCCGCCCACACGGACACCAGCCGCCCACACGATCACCAAACGCCCATAAGGATACCAGCCCCTATAGCCATCAAGACACAATGCTGTATACTTTAATGCCCATCCACTTCACTAAGTACGGTAGAGTCTCAGAATACAGTACATTAAAAGCCGCGATGTTCCAGGTGAGTGAGTTAACACTTCTGGCGAGAGGCACTTGTATCTGTGACCCTTTGAGAATCCATCTTGGTGGGTAACTTAGAGCAAGAACTTGAGGGTTTTTTTATGTGAACCTTGGAGAATGTACGTGTGTGTGTGTGTGTGTGTGTGTGTGTGTGTGTGTAGTGATTCACCACTGTTGCCTCAGGTTCGAGTACTGTAGTTATAACTTGAGAGCGTTTACTGATCCTCCATCGTTGGACATAGAATCCTTGGAAAGAATTCAGAGGAGAATGACAAGACTAATCCCGGGCATTAGGAACCTTGAGTATAGAGACAGGTTAAAGCATCTTAATTTGCACTCCCTCGAGAGACGTAGAGTGAGGGGCGACATGATAGAGGTGTATAAATGGAAGTCAGGGCTAAACAAAGGTGACATAACAAAGGTACTCAAACTATCCAACCAGGAGCGAACTCGTAACAATGGTTTAAAATTAGACAAATTTAGATTTAGGCGCAAGATAGGTAAACACTGGTTTAGAAATAGAGTAGTGGACGAGTGGAACAAGTTACCAAACATCATCATTAACTCTAATACGCTGGATAGCTTCAAACACAGGTTGGGTGTAAACGGGACTGTCCAGTATGACCCGCTGCAGTTACCTCCATTTTTATGTTCTTATGTGTCCGTGTGGGCGGCTGGTGTCCGTGTGGGCGTCTGGTGTCCGTGTGGGCGTCTGTTGTCCGTGTGGGCGTCTGTTGTCCGTGTGGGCGTCTGGTGTCCGTGTGGGCGTCTGGTGTCCGTGTGGGCGTCTGGTGTCCTTGTGGGCGTCTGGTGTCCTTGTGGGCGTCTGGTGTCCTTGTGGGCGGGGGATCAAAGATTCTCTACTGGAAGGCAAAAACCAGGTAGGAGGCCAATGAAGACCTTAGGTATATGTGTGTATAGGGAGGAACGACCTCTAGTGGGGGGGGTGAGGTACTTGTGTAATGGTTCTTACTGTGAGAGAGAGAGAGAGAGAGAGAGAGAGAGAGAGAGAGAGAGAGAGAGAGAGTATAGACGGAGAAACAAGAGAAAGAAGAGATGTAGATGAGAGATTGGGAAGATGATACGAAAATGGGAGACGAGAAAGTAGGAGTAAATTATGGGGAGGAGGAAACGAAAGTGTAAAGAAAAGATAACGAAATAATAATAATAATAAATAATAATAATAATAATAATAATAATAATAATAATAATAATAATATGAACTTATGTTATAGGTAAGTCATTAACTGGAAAACAAGCTCTCTCTCTCTCTCTCTCTCTCTCTCTCTCTCTCTCTCTCTCTCTCTCTCTCTCTCTCTCTCTCTCTCTCTCTCTCTCACCTTACCCCCTCAACATCCCCCTTACCCCCCCTAGCACACGAGCGTCCTGGCCGTCGAGGAAGAATTTACACAGTTTGTTTCCTGCTGTAGATAAGGTTAGGTCCTGAGCCTCGGTATCTGCCACAGACACTCACCCTTCGGCACCTCACACTGTCCCGTCCCCTTCCCCTCCCATGGTCACAGCAGACAAGTGCAAACAGGCACTAGTCGATCCATTACTTACCATGATGAGATGTATCAAGTGAACATGTATATGGAGTAAGTAACAAGATCACTAGATTACAGGATGTTGTAGCCGATAGACTAAGGTTAGGATACAAGTACCTCTGGCAGTATGCTCCTCAGGCAGATGTGAACAAGACTAAATGGAAAGTGTGTGGCCAGACATACTGCCTCACACTCCTGTACTCACGCAGGTGTTAATAACAAAGTGTGTGGCCAGACATACTGCCTCACACTCCTGTACTCACGCAGGTGTTAATAACAAAGTGTGTGGCCAGACATACTGCCTCACACTCCTGTACTCACGCAGGTGTTAATAACAAAGTGTGTGGCCAGACATACTGCCTCACACTCCTGTACTCACGCAGGTGTTAATAACAAGTGTGTGGCCAGACATACTGCCTCACACTCCTGTACTCACGCAGGTGTTAATAACAAAGTGTGTGGCCAGACATACTGCCTCACACTCCCGTACTCACGCAGGTGTTAATAACAAAGTGTGTGGCCAGACATACTGCCTCACACTCCAACACTACGTCTTTGGCGGTGAAAGAAATAGAACCTTATCGGGATAGATCCAAGCTGGGCCTTTCTCTTTTGTCGGATCACCAGTATGGCTTTCGCCAGGCGAGATCTACTGGTGATCTGCTCTCCTACTGCACCCATCTTTGGTCATCCTCTCTTAGGGATTATGGGGAACTTTCGTCGTGGCCCTCGACATCTCCAAAGCATTTGACAGGGTATGGCACAAATCTTTGCTTTCTAAACTTCCCTCTTATGGTTTCTCTCCCCCATTTTGTTCTCTAATTTCTAGCTTCCTTGAGAACCGATCCATGGCAGTTGTTGTCGAGGGATCGATCTCTCGCTCTTTCTCTACCAATAGTGGTGTCCCACAGGGTTCTGTTCTTTCACCTACTCTCTTCCCTCTTTTTGTCAATGATTTACTTCACACTGCGACTAATTCTATCCATTCTTACGCTGATGATTCTACTCTTCACTCTTCTTCACATTTTCCCTCCCCCCTAATTCACAAACTAGATCTGTTTCTTGAGCTGATATTATTACAGCTATCAATGCGGATTTGTGCAGCATCTCCGAATGGGGAGGTAGAAACTCGGTTAAATTCAATAGTAATAAAACATATTATTTGATAATTACACTTTCCAAAATAGATGATCTCCCACCAATCACATTTCAGGACGCTATCATTCTGCCAAGTTCTAAAATAGGTATTCCAGGCCTCCCCATTTCCTCTGTCATGGAAGCCACACATCCTCAACATTGCTAAAGCTGCCTCCCGAAAGCTGGGAATGCTGTATAGATGCCGTAGCTACTTCACTCCTGAGCAGTTGCTTCAAGTATATAAGGGATTCATTCGTCCTAACTTGGAGTACTGCTCTCATATCTGGGGTGGCTCTTCAACTGTTAGATAGGGTGGAATCAAAGGCTTATTAACTCTCCTCCTTTAGTTGATAATCTTTCTTCCCTTTCTCTTCACCACAATGTTGCTTCGCTCTCTCTCTTTTACAGGTACTTTAACGGGCAATGTTCGGTGGATTTGGCATCCTGTGTACCGCCGGCAAGGCCGTGGGCTCGTAACACTCGTCTTGCCCTCGGTGCCCACAGTTTCTGTGTGGATGTCGGTCACACTATAATAACCCGTTATAGTACCTCCTTCTTTCCTCACACAGCCAAACTGTGGAATGCTCTGCCTTCTTCTGTGTTTCCATACTCATACAATCTGTCTCACTTTAAAAAGCTGGTTTTTCAGCAACCTCGTGGTGTAGATTAATATAATCTTTTTCTTTTCTATTTTTAATTTATTTTTACTCTTCTTTTTTCGCCCTCTAGGCCCGTTGTGGGTCGATGACCTGTGCCCGGGTGGGCTATTCCCCGTAAAAAAAAGCACACTGTTTGCAACGTCACAGCGCTTTATCTCTCATGGCGAGCTAGGTGATATACTAAGGCTGTATCCACATATACATCCAGTAAGTAATAAACCTCTATGTACAGACTTAAACAATGTACTGGAAATACTCTAACATTCAGTGCCATAATATAATCACTGGGGTCCGATAAACACCCTTTGTGACCTCTACTCTGTTAGCCTTTTGGCGTTACCTACCCTAGCCTCTGTTCACCTATCCTAAGCTGTTATAAACCTGCCTTAGTGGGTTCTAGTTGATCACCTATCCTGGACTGATTTAACTTCGCTCGCCTATTCTAGTGTGACTATCCATCTAACCTAACTTGTAATTTAACCCACCCTATTTTTTTTCGTCTATTTGTAATTAAGAGTATCCTATCCTGCCAGAACCTACCCTATCCTGCCAGAACCTACCCTATCCTGTCAGAAACTACCCTATCCTGCCAGAACCTACCCTATCCTGTCAGAACCTACCCTATCCTGTCAGAACCTACCCTATCCTGTCAGAACCTACCCTATCCTGTCAGAACCTACCCTATCCTGCCTCAACGTGTCCTATCCTGCCTAAACCTATCCTAACCTGCCAGAACCTATACTAATCTGCCTAAACCTATCCTAGCCACCCAGAATGTATCCTAGCCTGCCTAAACCTGTCCTATCCTGCCAGCACCTACCGCAGCCTGTGTTTAAAATCTTGTAAATTATCATGACATAAAAATATTAATTTCGACGAGTTGAATTTATATATAAAAGAAAAATAATATAAAAAAAAAATTATATAAATTATAATTATATAAGAATGAAAAAAAAAATAACTCGGACTTAAAATTATGTTGAAAAATTATTCGAAAGTTAAATTATTATAATCCGGCTCGACCATGGGGGGGGGGGGGTCCGGGGGGTACTGGGGGGGTACTGGGGTGGGGTGTCCGGGGAGGAACTGGGGGGTACTGGGGGGGGGGGGGGGGGTGTTACGAAACTGCTTTATATTGTGTTTCGCTAAAGTACGTAACTAAGGAAGGTTTTCAGGCATATATATACAGTGATATCTCTATTTTACGGACGGTGTAGAGAAGAAATTCCGTTATATCGAGAGTCCGTTATGTGGAGAGAAATATGGCAAAATTAAAACAAAAAATAATAAAATTAGTGAAGAATAAGCTCCGTCCATCACCCCTCCCCCCCCCTCACTCGTCACCTCCCCCCTCCCCCTCACTTCTCCCCCCTCCCCCCTCACTTCTCACCCGTCTCCCCTCCCCTCACCCCCCTCCCCTCACCCCCCTCCCCCCTCTCCCCTTCCCCTCAGCCCCCTCCCCCCTCACTTCTCACCCGTCTCCCCTCCCCCTCTCCCCTCCCCCCCCCCTCTCCCCTACCCCCCCCTCCCCCCATCTCATCTCAGGCGGCGAGGTAAAGGTAAATAAGTCAACCAGTGACAAGTTTTCCCAAGATTTAAAATAATTCAGGAAAAATTCAAACTCCGGCGAACAAGTTATTAATAATAATCAATAATAACCAATAAATTAAACAAGACGAAAAAGAAGAAGAAGAATAGATGCAATAATAAAAGAATGTGAAAATAACAGGAAGATGAAAAAAAAATGCTTTGAGAATACAGATACAAAACGATTATTATTATTTTATTTATTATTATTATTTATTTTTTTCTTCGCATAATCCAGTCAGATAATTTGATCGGAAAGAGGATATGTACCCCAGTTAATAGGTTAGGTTTGGTTAGGTTAGGTTACATTAGGTTTGGTTAGGTTAGGTTTGGTTAGGTTAGGTTACATTAGGTTTGGTTAGGTTAGGTTTGGTTAGGTTAGGTTAGGTTACATTAGGTTTGGTTAGGTTAGGTTAGGTTAGGTTTGGTTAGGTGTATTACTTACAAGACAGAATCTATAACATCATAACCCTTATAAGATACAGTACACATATGCCTCTGTGTATCTGAAGAGTGAAGTACACCCAGGATGCTCCGCGTTACACCCTCCCCTACACCCTATCCCCTTCAAGTGTGGACTAAAGCATATAACCATCATACACTCTTCCCTGTGTATCCGGGTGTTATTAAAACAAAGGTACACCCAATCTCATGTGTAATTAACCAGAGCCTACACCTTTCTACTGTTGATTCATTTGTCCATTATACACCTTCGCGGGTGTATCAAACCGAAAATACACCTAATCTGTTGTGTATTTTACCCAGTTCCTGTATATACTGAACCTAGTGTATTTGACCATTAGACACTCATATACACACACCTCTGTATACCCGTGTGTGCTTGTATAGATAGTGTACATAGCGAGTGCGTAGGTGTGTGTGTGTGTGCCTGAATGTGTGCGTGTGGGCATGTATGTATGTGTGTGTGTGTGTGTGTGTATGTATATCTGTCCGTACTGTATACATAAACATACTCAAGCTCTGTATATTTCGCCAAATCAAAATAATTCGCCAAACATTGTATTTCTTCGCCAAATCAAAACAATTCGCCAAACATTGTATTTTTCCCTCAAATATAGAAGGAAAAGTAACCCACTGTCCAATATGGCCATAGGTGACATATTGTACTTAATAAAATATGTACAAATCCATTTATTATTACTACAATATGTGTTTTTTTCTCTCTCCCTCAGGTAAGCGCAGGTGTGTGTGCAGGTGTGAGTGTGCAGGTGTGTGTTGCAGGTGTGGAGGTAAGTACCCACGATAAATGGTAAGCTTCTTGTTACGACATGTTTTAGTGATGATGGGATGGGTTATGCTGAGCCTTGATTGGCTGAGGTGGTTTATGTTTGGCCCTGATTGGCTAAGGTGGTTTATGTTTGGCCCTGATTGGCTAAGGTGGTTTATGCTGAGCCTTGATTGGCTAAGGTGGGTTATGAGGGGCTCTGAATGGCTAAGGTGGATTATGCTGAGTCCTGATTGGCTAAGGTGGGTTATGAGGGGCTCTGATTGGCTAAGGTGGGTTATGCTTGGCCCTGATTGGCTAAGGTGGGTTATGAGAGGCTCTGATTGGCTGGGTGGAAGGGGGGTGTTTTAGTGGGTCCTAATTGGTTGGGGTAGGTCATGATTGACTGGGGTGGGCCGTGGTGGGTGGGCGGGTGGGTGGGTGGGTGGGCAGACAGGTCAGGGGCTTCCGTTGGTGGGTGACAGAGGCTTCTTGGCTTTACCAGGCTGGCGTGAAACCTTACTAGTGAACCCTACCAGGAGGAGGGGGGGTGGGGGGAGGAGAGGGGTGGGGGGATGGGGGGGAGGAAGGAAGAAGAGGGGGGGTGGAAGGAGAAAAGATTAAGTAGAGAGAGAGAGAGAGAGAGAGAGAGAGAGAGAGAGAGAGAGAGAGAGGTGCAACACATGCTAATGAAAGGTGTGATGCTTGTGTGACTGTGGTATTTGAAGTTGTTATCACACACACACACACACACACACACACACACACACACACACACACACACACACACTCACACACACATACACACACTATATGTACAGTATTTACTCAATTATGTCAATTAGTTTGCCATAAATATCACAAACTGTAAATAAAGAAAACAAAATCTATAGATAATTAGTTAATAATTCCCTTAACACTTATAAATAATTACAAGTTATTGGCGCGAGATAATTAATTAATTATTTAGGAATAACATAATTTACATCTGTAGTAATGCGTTTAATAATTAATTCAACAGGAATATTTTGTTTTAACTTGTATAGAATTTATGGAGGCAAATTAGCGTTGAGACTCTAATACAAAATTAAAATACGGTAAAAAAAAATCAGTCATTCTTATTGGGAAAACAACAACCACCACCACCACCAACAACAACAACAACAACAACAACAACAACACCACCACCACCAACACCACCACCAACACCACCACCAACAACAACAACAACAACAACAATAACACCACCACCACCACCCACCAACAACAACAACAACACCACCATCACCACCATTTACCGTGATATTAACCTTTGAGAATATTTCCATGTGTAATATTTTCAACGTGGTAATAGCTGAGGGCGATTGCGTGTGTTTCTTAGGGCTGGGTGTCACAGTTGCGGCTGGGCGGAGTGTTGCACTGTGTTGCTGGTTTAAACTATTACAGATGAAGGAACATGGTGAATGACTGTCACTTTGTTGTGTGTTGGGGAAAATAATACGTGATGGGTATACATGGAGAGGGGGATATACGTGATGGGTATACATGGAGGGGGATATACATGATGGGTAACACGATACACTTTTGTTTATAACGTGTATATGTATTAGTTACGTGTTACTACTACTACTACTACTATTTTTTTTAAATGGCCTCCAGCCTCCGCCTATAGCCATTCCTTCGCCACCATTTTATTACCTTAATTTTAACTATTCTAATGCATAGTAGCCATCCTAGCTGTGTTGAGTTAGTTGAGCCGCAGATCTATGCGGCATTCAGTGACTGTTGCCTCATAGTCAATATCTGCAACTGTTGTCGGCTTTGGGGCCGATGCTCTCGTTCCCCTGAGGTAGAGCAAAGCAGACCTAAGGAGAGAGAAGGACAGTCGACATCTCATCCAGGCTGTAACATAACTTTTGGGCTGCTGCTTCTGTTCGGATAACACCTCCGCGAGTCTGGCGTAGAAGCATCTTGCACTTGGTCCCATCCCACCAGAGGTTGTTAACACTAGAGGAGTGAAGCTGCCTTGATCAACGTTCTGAATTCTCTCCCCGTATGCCCTTATCTTGTCGTTCTCGTTCCTCCTGTGTGTAGCATCGAGAGCTAAGTTACGGTGACATGTGGCCATGGGATCAAAATTCCTTATGTCAAAGAAGGCTCGCTGTCCCCGCGTCCAGAATCCTCGAGCACTGACGCCCACACGGGCTTCGTTAAATGTGTTTGAAGTCCTGTGACGGAGGTTCTTACCGTCCAATGGAAGGAGGGTCGGTTCCACCCTGACGTCGTGGCAGATTTCCTTCAGTAAATTTGCTGTGAGATCCCTTACTTCGTCATGCCTCAAGCACAGGGAGCCCCCTTTCTTACACACCATGGCGTGATCGATGTCGTAGGAAGAGCCACACACGCATTGGGAGGGCAAACCTTCTACTGGCCGACCGTACCTTAGAGCAATGGCATCTGTGAATTCTTGTTTGTTGAGACTGAATTTTTTTGCCCTTATCGGTAACGTAGTTAACCAGTTCGAGGCGCCCACCTCCTGCGCTATAGCTTTTTTTTTTAATTCTCTGGCACTTGCATCAACAGTTGCTGTAACTTATCACATTGGCCGTGCTGTCGTTTTCTCGTATTCTTGTTTACTTCGCTGGTATCCTCCTCCCCTGTTGCGTTCTGAGCTATTATGTGGTCCGTGAGGGCTGCCGTGAGCTGAACTGAGTTTTGATGTTCGGTGGCAGCAATCTCCTCTGGATTGGTCTCTCATTCCCCCCAGTCTCGGTGGTAGTGCAAGGGGTGACCTTTATACTGGGAGTAAGTGAAGATTTGTCACCAATTTTGGGATGTAATTGACGCTGATAGCTTCTTCGAGAGGGTGGAGGAGCGATCCGATACCAGGGATAGTACGCATTTCGTACTACTAACAACAACACCCACCCCAACCTAGCCCAACCTACCCTAACCTAACCTAACCCACCCCAACCTAACCTAACCTACCCCAACCTAACCTAACCTACCCCAACCTAACCTCACCTAACCTAACCTAGCCTAACTTCTGCCACTGATAAATCGTGTATATACCAACACAAGATTTTAATTCTTATTAGTTAGTTTATATACAATCAACTCCGGTTACATTACACAGGTAGGAGAAGCGAGTTACATAAAATTGCTGTAACCTGATGATACAACGTTATTAACTATATGTGTGTGCGGGGGGGGGGTGGGGGGTGAGGGGGGGGTTGGTGTGAGGGGTGGGTTGGTGTGAGGGGTGGGGGGAGGGGTGGGTTGGTGTGAGGGTGGGGGGGAGGGGTGGGGGGTGAGGGTAGGGGGTGTGAGGGGTGAGGGGGGGGGAGGGGTGGGTTGGTGTGAGGAAAGGACCGGGTGTGTGTGTGTGTGTGTGAGGGCGTGCAGATTCAGACAGACAGACAGACAGACAGACAGACAGATTCCCTCATTTTTTATCTCCTCTTTCATCACCCTCCCTCCCCTCCCCTCTTTTTGCTCCCATCCCCTCACCCCCCCCCCCCCCCACCCGGCCAGCCTACACAACTACCTGACCGATTTACCTCTCTAGCTTTTATTAACTGTTGAAGGTGTGTGTCTTCTTACTGATTAACTTCTGTATGGTGGTCTCTCTCTCTCTCTCTCTCTCTCTCTCTCTCTCTCTCTCTCTCTCTCTCTCTCTCTCTCTCTCTCTCTCTCGTAGTTCGTCATCTCACAGCTTGTGTTCGTTCATCAGTAGTTGGTCAGGTTAGGTTAGGTTAGGTTAGGTTAGGTTAGGTTAGGTTAGGTGAATTATATAGAGACAGTCACACAGACAGACAAATATACAGAGACAGATTGACAGATATAGAGAGAGAGAAAAGAGAGAGAAAGAGAGAGAGAGAGAGTAGAGTTAGGGTGTTTGTAGGCAGTTCCTGGTACACCTGTGTTCATGGTTTAGTTCAACAGCACAGGTAAACTTGTAGGGCTGCTCTCTCTCTCTCTCTCTCTCTCTCTCTCTCTCTCTCTCTCTCTCTCTCTCTCTCTCTCCTGCCAGTCAGCATACCGTTAATTCCCTCCCAAATTCGTGGGTCTTCACCTCCTTTGTGTAGTGTGTGTATGTATGTATGTATGTATGTATGTATGTATTAATAATAATAATAATAATAATAATAATAATAATAATAATAATAATAATAAACTGTTTATTGAAAAAGTTCTGCCGCCCGAAGGCTGAAAATATACATTGGACATAAATGACTTATTACATACATTGGTGGTTTAACAAAAGGCTTCATTAGAGAAAGGTAAAGGAACATACAGTGAACATACAGATTAATGTAGGTGTTGAACAGCAAACACGTAGTGTAGTAACTCCCTCCCAGATGGTGTTAGGAGGAACCTCACGTGGTGTAGTAGTTCCCTCACAGATGGTGGTATGAGGGACCTGGCGTGGTGTAGTAATTCCCTCACAGATGGTGTTATGAGGGGCCTCACGTGGTGTAGTAATTCCCTCACAGATGGTGTTATGAGGGGCCTCACGTGGTGTAGTAATTCCCTCACAGATGGTGTTATGAGGGGCCTCACGTGGTGTAGTAATTCCCTCCCAGATGGTGTTATGAGGGGCCTCACGTGGTGTAGTAATTCCCTCCCAGATGGTGTTATGAGGGGCCTCACGTGGTGTAGTAATTCCCTCACAGATGGTGTTATGAGGGGCCTCACGTGGTGTAGTAATTCCCTCACAGATGGTGTTATGAGCGGCATCACGTGGTGTAGTAATTCCCTCACAGATGGTGTTATGAGGGGCCTCACGTGGTATAATAATTCCCTCACAGATGGTGTTATGAGGGGCCTCACGTGGTGTAGTATGTATGTATGTAGTGAAGTTAGAATGAGGAATAATGAGGGATAGTGAATCTTGAGAGACGGAGAGTGAAGTGAGTGAAGTGAAAGTAAAGTTAGAGTAAATGAGATAACGTGACACAAAAGTGAGGAAAATATTTTTTGGGGGGTGAGGACAGTGAGAGGTGAGGAAAGTGAGAGGTGAGGAAAGTGAGAGGTGAGGAAAGTGAGAGGTGAGGAAAGTGAGAGGTAAGGAAAGTGAGAGGTGAGGAAAGTGAGAGGTGAGGAAAATGAGAGGTGAGGAGTGAGAATGAGTGAGAGAGCATCGTGATGGCCGGACATTATGGTAAATATTTTTCATCACCCTCCCCCACCTTACACCCCCTCCCCTCACCCTCCCCCACCTTACACCCCCTCCCTTCACCCTCCCCCACCTTACACCCCCTCCCTTCACCCTCCCCCACCTTACACCCCCTCCCTTCACCCTCCCCCACCTTACACCCCCTCCCTTCACCCTCCCCCACCTTACACCCCCTCCCCTCACCCTCCCCCACCTTACACCCCCTCCCTTCACCCTCCCCCACCTTACACCCCTCCCCTCACCCTCCCCCACCTTACACCCCCTCCCTTCACCCTCCCCCACCTTTCACCCCCTCCCTTCACCCTCCCCCACCTTACACCCCATCCCTTCACCCTCCCCCACCTCACACCCCCTCCCTTCACCCTCCCCCACCTTACACCCCCTCCCTTCACCCACTTCCCCCCACCTCTGTCTCTCTTTCAGTGTGATTTAATTTCACACACACACACACACACACAGAAACAAGAGAATGTCATTATTAAACGGAATTTTTTTAGAATTCTGTAGAAATATAACAAACAACAATAACAACTACAGCAACAACAACAACAACAACAACTACAACAACAACAACAACAACAACGAAATACCAATAATACAGGAACCTTAAAGAATTCGTCAATAATAATGTAATAAAATAAAAAGAATATTACGTTATTAATAATCGTAACGTCAGACCCGGGGGTGGTGGAGAGAGTGGAGAGGGTGGGGAGGGGTGGGAGGGGGGAGGGGAGGGGATGGGGGGAGGGGGAGAAGTGTCATCCTCTCTCTCTCTCTCTCTCTCTCTCTCTCTCTCTCTCTCTCTCTCTCTCTCTAAATTGGCTTTTATCTTCAGGCTCTGTTATCTTTGGGTCTTGTCGCGGCCAACCACTTAATCTAGTCAACGAGCGTAGGCACAATGTACTGACTCCACTTAATGACTCCACTTAATGAGTCTACTTAATGACTCCACTTAATGACTCCACTTAATGAGTCTACTTAATGACTCCACTTAATGACTCCACTTAATGACTCCACTTAATGAGTCTACTTAATGACTCCACTTAATGACTCCACTTAATGACTCCACTTAATGACTCCACTTAATGACTCCACTTAATGAGTCTACTTAATGACTCCACTTAATGACTCCACTGAATGACTCCACTTAATGACTCCACTTAATGACTCCCGTCGCCCCTCGTTCACTTTACTTACTTAATTGGTATAATAGGACACTTTTAAATACTTAAACTTGAGCACTTGAACACTTAAGTAACTGTCCTTATTTCCACTTTCCAAATTTAACAATAGACCTTTAGATTAGCTTTGGTTAGATTAGGTTAGGTTAGGTTAGATTTTGGTTAGGTTAGGTTTGGTTAGATTTAGGTTAGGTAAGTACAGTTCATTACGTGTTAAAGTAAATCTCACTTAACCTAACCTAACCAAACCTAACCAAACCAAACCAAACCAAACCAAATCTAACCTAACCTAACCTAACCTAAACCTAACCTAAACCTAACCAAGTGATTGTGGTGAGTAATTGTGTAGTGGTAGGTAATAACCCTTCGCTGGTGGCACTGTATAGCGAGAGTTGAGGTGATTGGTAGTGTGCCCGAGGGTAGTGCCAAACAGTGCCACTTATCTTATGGTTGAATATTGGGTTATGTTTTCCTATTCGTGTGGCAGGGGGGGGTGATAAACACACACACACACACACACACACACACGGCTATATATCCGTTCATACCGGTATATACGCTACTCAATATAGACATCTGCCTCTCAGATTATGATTTCAATTTGTAAACCGAAGCCTGAGGGAGAGAGAGAGAGAGAGGTGAGGGGGGTGGAGGGGGGGAAGGGGGTGGGTGGGGGAGGGGGGATAGGGAGGGGGATAGGGAGGGGAGGATAGTTTGATTCTCTTTATTATTTATTTATTCATTTTTGTCACCGGTTTGAGGCCTTGGGGATGGGGTTGAGGGGAGAGGAGGGTAGGGGAGTAGGGGGGTATGAGAGGGTTAGAGGAAGTGATGGGGGTAGAAGGGGAGGGGGAGGGAGGGGGAGGGGGGAGTATCAGAAGCTAGGGGTTGGATGTTACTGTGGTAGTGGTAGTAGTAGTAGTAGTAGTAGTAGTAGTAGTAGGTGTGGGTGTGTGTGTATGTTAAGATATCGTGGAAATATGTAGCTACAGGAGAATCTTTTTGGATAATTTATACCAACGGAAAACTATTGAAGAACTACAAAGGTTTACTGGAATAAAGCCAACGAGAAGATTGTACTAAAAATAATAAAAATGATAATAAAAAAGTTCTCCTAAGTTTCCTCATTATGGCACAACTCCCAAAATGCAATGAGTCTATACCTTCAAGTTGGTGGACTATGGAAGAATATGACTTGAATGCAAACTAAGAATATTCATATATTGTTTTGTGGTATCTTTTTAGACTATTCGTTTTACTAATTAGATTCCAAATAATACCAGCATTTTAGAAAAGAAAATACGAGGTCAACACCATGAATATAATGTTAAAATATTATTATTCAAAGACACATTGGCATGGTTTGTTTACATTCGTGTCGGGGACTACTTGACTAAATTATTTCAGTGGTTAGCCTCGAGCTCAAACAATCTTTAACTATGATAGAGATTTGAATATATTTTTTATTTTAGTTTAATTTTCTCTCAATCTCATAACGGGTGTGTGTGTTCAATTCAACAATTCTAAGTTTTGCACTGACGTTACAACCCCCATACTCCTTTGGGCTGTCCAACAACTTATAAATAAAGACGAATTACATTATTGGAGTTGTGACGTCATGCGCAAACTAAGAATTAATGGGTAAAGTTACGTCTAGGAGAGAATTACGAATGAAAGAAATGAAAGAATGACAATAAAGATTTACAGAGTCAGACACTGATGTACAGTATACAGTACACTCGAGAATTTGAATTACTGTGCCTTATGTAGGGCGTGTAATAGGGGGCGTGTACTAGAGGGCGTGTACTAGAGGGCGTGTACAGGTGGGCGTGTACTAGAGGGCGTGTACAGGTGGGCGTGTACTAGAGGGCGTGTACTAGAGGGCGTGTACTAGTGGGCGTGTACTAGAGGGCGTGTAATAGAGGGCGTGTACTAGAGGGCGTGTACTAGAGGGCGTGTACTAGAGGGCGTGTAATAGGGGGCGTGTACTAGAGGGCGTGTACTAGGGACTGTGTACTAGAGGGCGTGTACTAGAGGGCGTGTACAGGTGGGCGTGTACTAGAGGGCGTGTACTAGAGGGCGTGTACTAGAGGGCGTGTACAGGTGGGCGTGTACTAGAGGGCGTGTACAGGTGGGCGTGTACTAGAGGGCGTGTACAGGTGGGCGTGTACTAGAGGGCGTGTACAGGTGGGCGTGTACTAGAGGGCGTGTACTAGAGGGCGTGTACAGGTGGGCGTGTACTAGAGGGCGTGTACTAGAGGGCGTGTACAGGTGGGCGTGTACTAGAGGACGTGTACAGGTGGGCGTGTACTTGACATATACTAGATAACGTGTACAAGTAGGCGTGTACTAGAGGACGTATACTAGTTAACGTATAACTGTGGGCGTGTACTAGGGAGCATGTATAAGGCGTGTACTAGAGGGCGTGGCGGTCGCTGGCAACACAACATCCGAGACAGATTCAGACTACGGCTCTCCCCCCTTCCCACTTCCCCCCTTCCCCCTTCCCCCCTTCCCCTTCCCCCTTCCCAACATAGAGAGATGAAAATCGCATTTCCTCACCTCATCGAAGTACACAGCATAAGGTTTGGGTTGTTTTTTTCCTGTAATGACGAATAGCAATTTTTTTTTTTTTTTTTTTGGTTTTGTGAGTTCCCGTCGGATACTGAAACGATGCTGAGGAAACTTGTAGATGTAGTTTGATAAAAGAATTTAGTTGTGTTGTTTAAATGTTCGTCGATGATAACAGCAGCAAGGAGGACGAATTTGGTGGTGGTAAATATCTTCTTTTCGTCTCCTGGCCCCATATTTTTTTTTACCGTAATCAAAATCCGCCAAATGATGTAACTCTCCATCAACTTCAACCAACGTTACTAATTATTCTTATATAACCGTTAACCGTTACATAATCGAGTCATGAAATGTGTAATTTAATTATTAATCTCACCAAAAACTAAACACTGTGTAAGATGATCTGATATTAAGACATCTTTGTTGGCGGAGCGAAACCTGAACCAACAGCACTTGGCAACTTAGGTTCGAGGAAAGATGGTTTTCGCTAGATATCCTTTTTGACTTATATCTTTTTAGTTTAGTTAATTGTTTTCCATTATTA
Organism: Homarus gammarus; assembly: GCA_958450375.1. Taxonomy (NCBI): domain Eukaryota; kingdom Metazoa; phylum Arthropoda; class Malacostraca; order Decapoda; family Nephropidae; genus Homarus; species Homarus gammarus. The sequence continues at coordinate 1,016,916 of CAUDMG010002011.1, forward strand.
TTATTTTGATTGTTATTATCTAATGCTTTAATGAACCAACATGTATACGGCGACGTCCACCAGGTGTTAAATGTTATGTGGCTTTCTTATGTAATTCTTAGTTCCGTCAATTTGTTTACCATTGTTTGTATACCTGAACTATCTATGTATTGTTTTTATATATCTGTACTGGAGAATAATGATACTAATAATAACAATAATAGTACACAGTGTTTGTATACACACACACACACACTACTACTACTTTGCTGTCACTCGGAATCAAGTTTGACGATCATCCAGCTATGGTAAAATGATATGAGTTATTAGGGATGTCACCTAGGTTGGTTAGTTCTGAGGTGACTAAAGAGGCCGATACGGGACCGGCAGAGTCGTTCACAGATGCTGCAGATGTGGAGGGCTCCATGTAGTGCGGGAGGGGTGGCGGCAGCGTCTTTCCGGCGTTGGTGCTTGTCTGCCTCGGTTTTCAGTCGGGCTAATTTGAAAGTATTGACACCTTCTTGTGTGGTGCTCCTCCAGGCGTTACGGTGTGGAGTAATCGTCTCTTAGGTGAGGGGGTCCATTTGGTACAGACTTGTATTCTGTAATGTTGGCTAGTAATACAGGGAATGACTCTATTTATGGTACGATAATGATACAGTGGTCGTTGTATAAATTCAGTATTATCCAAAGTCTGTATTTTATAAATTCTGTATTATATAACTTCCTTGTTGTATAAATTCCTTATAATATAAATTCCTTATATAAATTCTGGGTTGGGTATAGTTTGTATTACATAGATTCTCTAAAAACAGATTAAATACTCAGTAATTACTTATGATATATTACATATTTTTACTATGATTAGAGTTAATTATTGCTTATACATATTCAACTACAGTGTGTGTGTGTGTGTGTGTGTGTGTGTGTGTGTGTGTGTATACGGCTTTCAACTAATATGTTTGAAATTAGTTAATCTGTGTAGCGACGGTGTTGAATTATTATTATTATTATTATTATTATACACTGTTACTGCTACCTACAAGCTAATGGTGAAGATACTGAATAATTTAACATCAATTATCTTAATATATCCTGTAACATTCCTTATAGGATACATACATACATACATACATACATACATACAACCATGGCGCACACACTCATTCACAACAAGTAAATACTGTATTAATCAAGACACAAACTCCTGTAAATACTTCTGATATTATTGTTGTTTTTGTTATTATAAATTACAAAATTACTGTAATATAACGAAAATTCATAAAATATTAGGAAGGAAAATACATTCGAGATGACTGTAGCTGTACCACGAATCTTACTGGGATTTTGCGGTGATTTTTGGAGGTAATTGATTGGGGGGGTTTTTTTTGGGGGGGGGGGGGGGGGGTTTAGATTTATTTTTTGTTGTTATTTTTGTTAATTTGTTATTTTTTTAGTTTTCGTTATTTTTGTGATTTTTTTTTTACTTTTTGGTAATTTATTTTGTATTTTTGTTTCATTTTGTTCCTTTATTTCGTTATTTAATTTTTTTGGAGTGTGTTAATTTTTTTATTTGTCGTTAATTGTTTCTTGTTTTGGGGTTATTGTTATTTTTTGGTTGTATTTGTTATTTTTTTATTTGTTATTTTTTATTTTTTGTTTGTTTTTGCTTTCATTTTTTCCCAGTAAGTCGTTCAGTCATTAGTGATTTTTTTTATGCACTAATTAATCTGATTTTTTCCCGTAAACTCTGACTGTATTTTTTCTGTGTTTATTCAAGAACAGATATTTAGGTTAGGTTAGGTTAGGTTAGGTTAAAAAAGGTTTAATTTTGGTTTAGGTTTGGTTAGGTTAGTATCCTTCACGTTCTTCTCTTTCCTCTAACACACACACACACACACACACACACACACACACACACACACACACAAAAGTTGTCATCATACCCGGCTGTACAATTCACTACGAGTGTATCATATGAGCACTGTTACTCTGACTGGCTCTGTGTGGACCAGTTAATTAGGTAACACTGTTTTTACCATCTCTCTCTCTCTCTCTCTCTCTCTCTCTCTCTCTCTCTCTCTCTCTCTCTCTCTCTCTCTCTCCTGCAACTACTACTACTTTGCTGTCACTAAGAATCAAGTATGACGATCATCCAGCTATGATACAATGATATGAGTTATTAGGGATATCACCTAGGTTGATGAGTTCTGAGGTGACTAAAGAGGCCGATACGGGACCCGCAGAGTCGTTCACAGATGTTGCACATGTGGAGGGCTACATCTAGTGCGGGAGGGGCGGCAGCAGCGTCTTTCTGGCGTTGGCGCTTGTCTGACTCGGTTTGCAGTCGGGCTAACTCGAAAGTATTGACACCTTTTCGTGTGGTGCTCCTCCAGGCGTTACGGTGTGGAGTAATCGTCTCTTAGGTGAGGGGGTCGATTTGGCACTTTTTCAGGTTTGTCTTAAGACTATCCTTATACCTCTCAGTTGCCCGCCGGCGTTACGTTACTGTTCGTTAGGTGACTGTTAAGTAGCTGCTTTGGCAGTCTACTGTCGTCCATGTGGGTAACATGGCCAGTCCAGCGTAGTTGTTCATGAATAATGGTAGCCTCGATGCTCCTACAGTTGGTGTCAGCAAGAACACTGGCATTTGTTCTCTTGTCTTCCCAGCGAACTCGGAGGATGGAACGTAGACTATGTTGATGAAAGTTTTCAAGTGCCTTGAGGTGCCTCCTGTATGTGACCCATGTCTCACTGCCATATAGCAGGGTGGGGAGGACCACTGCTCGATATACGTGTAGCTTTGTAGATAATTTCAGCTCCCTACAGCCGAAGACACGGGTACGGAGTCTGCCAAAGGCTTGAGATGCACATCTGATCCGATGTTGAATCTCTTCATCCATGTCCGCGGTGGTGGACAGGTAGGAGCCGTGATACTGAAAGTGGGTAACATTAGAGAGGGTGGTACCGTTAAACTGGATGGATGGTAGAGGTGTGTCTGAACCAGGGTCTGGCTGAAAGAGAATCCGAGTCTTACGTACATTCACCTCACAGCCAAAGTGTGCTCATGCATCTGCGTAGGTGCTCAGGATCTCCTGTAGGTCGTGTTCAGTGTGAGCGACAAGGGTGAGGTCGTCTGCATACTGAAATTCAATAATGAAAGCTGCCGACACCTTTGTTCCTGCCTGGAGTCATCCTATGTTGAAAAGACCCTTCATCCGGTACTGGATGTCCACCCCGTCGGTTAAATTGGTACTGGCACGAGCAAGGAAGGCAGCCAAGAAAATGGAAAAAGAGAGTTGGTGCCAGTACACACCCTTGTTTAACCCCCGTTTTGATGGGAAAGAACTCAGACTGGGTGCCATTTTGAAGGAAACAGCCGTTCAAGCCATCGTGGAGTTGCCTCATAATGGCGATGAATTTTTTTGGGCAGCTAAAACGGCTTATGGTCCACCAGAGGGCTCTCCTGTTGACCGAGTCGAAGGCTTTGGTTAGGTCGATGAAAGCCATGTACAGGTCACGACGCTGTTCTCTGCACTTTTCCTGTATCTGGTGGGCAACAAAGATCATGACAGTGGTGCCACATGATAGTCTAAAGCCACATTAAGATTCTGGGAGGATCTCTTCCGCCTTACGAAGAAGTCTGTTTTGGAGGACTCGGGCGATAATCTTGTGAGCTACGGACAACAGCGAGATCCCGCGGTAGTTCCCACAGTCTGACCGGTCTCCCTTGTTCTTTTAAAGGCTTGGGGGATTTCCTCCTTTTCTCATATATTCTCTAGGAGAGAGTGGAGACGGCTGGTAAGCAGAGGTCCTCCTGCTTTATACACCTCGGCTGGGATTCCATCAGGCCCTGAGGATTTGCTACTTTTCATCTGTTTGATGGCAGTAGCTACTTCATCCAGGGATGGAGGATAGCTGAGGTGGGTCAGCTCTGATGCTGTGGGACCTGCTGAGTAGTACAGGACATCCACATCAATGTTTCCGTTGAGCAGTGAATGGTAGGAGGCCTCCATCGTCTTTAATTAGGGAATCACCATCGGATAAGCAGAATATAAGGTATAACAACACACGCCCTGATCAGCTTAAGGTCGTCCCCAGCTTACCGTCACGCCCTGATCAGCTTAAGAGACATATAAAGATTATTCAGCTTAAGGTCGTCCCCAGCTTACCGTCACGCCCTGATCAGCTTAAGACACATATCACAATCTATACAGATTATTCAGCTTAAGGTCGTCCCCAGCTTACCGTCAGCCCTCCCTCGATCACTGGCTTATAAGACAAGCTGATGTAAACAAGACCCAGAAGTGATATAGTGTAGCATATGATATAGAGGTTAACCAAACAACAACAACAACAACAATAACAATAACAATAATAACAATAATAATAATAATAATAATAATAATAATAATAATAATAACTTTAATAAGAGTTCATATCATACATACAAACAATTATTAACTCTATTTTCAACTATTTTTATTTATTTAACCAATGGTCACACAAACACACACAAACACACACACACACACACACACACACACACACACACACACACTACCGCCTGGGAAGATATTGGAAGCATAATGGTAGACCCTGCTGCCATATGTGACTAGGTTGCTGATCTGACTTTCTGCCTCATTTACACACAATTCCAGGGTCTTGTTTCTCACTATTGACAACACAACATAAATAACTTGTTTCTCACTATTGATCTTTTTTTTCTTTGTGTTTCTTTATTATTATTATTATTATTATTATTATTATTATTATTATTATTTTACCGGTATAACTAATATAGACTTAACAGTATGATATAGGATACGGCATGCCATATATCACATTAATATAGTTTACACCCCAGACAGATATACAGTGATATTATATAGTTGTGTATACTTCAAAATATATATAGTTTGGACCGCGACGTATTTTTTAGCGTGATGTGTCCTAGAGTTTGTTGAAAGTAAAGACAATGTTGTTTTCGTAGACTTAGTGATAAATAGTTTCCTTTGTGCTGTATTTGGTGAGGGGAAATACAGCTGTTACGTGATTGAAAACAGCTGTAACAGGATTCTGAAAATAACTGGAACGGGACTCTGAATACAGCTGTTACGTGATTGAAAACAGCTGTAACAGGATTCTGAAAATAACTGTAACGGGACCGAATACAGCTGTAACTATATTAAATACAGCTGTAACAGGACTCTGAATACAGCTGTAACGGGACTCTAAATACCGCTGTAACAGGACTGAAAACAGCTGTAACAGGTCTCTGAAAGCAGCTTTAACGGGAATCTGAATATAACTGTAACGAGACTTTGAATACAGCTGTAACAGGAAATTGAATACAGCTGTAACAGAATTATTTCTCATGATTAATTTGTGTGGGTTTGTGAAGGCGTCGTATTTTAATGAATTCAGTATTTTTGTATTTTATGTATTTAGTGGCATATTACAGCACGTTTGTTTATTTTGTATCTCATGTCCAGCTGTAGATGTTATACTGTATTTATATTATAATTACTGCGAAAATTATTAAAAAAAATAATCTCTCTCTCTCTCTCTCTCTCTCTCTCTCTCTCTCTCTCTCTCTCTCTCTCTCTCTCTCTCTCTCTTGACCTAAATATTTCAAGAGTTGGAGCGAAAAGTTCTTTTAATGGGTCACTCAATCAGTCAAATCAGTCAGTCAAGTCAGTCAGTCAGTCAGTCAGTCAGTCAAGTCAGTCAAATTAGTCAGTCAGTCAAGTAAAGCTTTCACTGAGCTGCAAACGCATCGCCCTTTTGAGAGTTCGAAGCTTAAAACACAAATAAATAATTACCCCCCAGAACCCCCCCCACCCCCCCCCTCACCACCACCCCCCACCACCATCCCCCCCCCAGTACCCCTCACCACCCTCCACCAGTACCCTCCACCAGTAGTCTCCACCACCACCACGACTCCCACCACTAACCTATATAATATAATCAACTCTAGGTTTCGAGAAATGGTGCATTATGTAGTCAAGTGAGCAATAAGACATTTTAAACACTGTCTATTATATACATTACTTAAACACATACCTTAACACATAATGATACATAGATTACACATATTGCCATCAAATAACCACTATAACCTAACACATATTGTCCCCTTATGCCCTATCTAGCCAAAATAATATACAATGTGGGAATTTAGTTTGGATCTTTACCTAGCTGGGCTATGTCGAGGCTATGATTCACGTGTGTAGACCAAAGTTATTGATGTCTACGTGACTATTTTCTTTTCACCAGGATTTTTTTTATATAACATTAAGTGGAATCTTGTTTAGTATACGGAATATGGTGTTTGGAAATACATTGGTCGATTGTGACTTGCTTATATATTTATTAATTTATTTATTTATTTACGTTTATATTATGATATATTTTTACTGTACATTGACATCTTGAGGTTGGGTGGTGGTGGTTGTGGTGGTGGTGGTAGTAGTAGTGGTAGTAGGGTTAGTAATGGTGGTTGTAATGGTTCTAGTAGTGGTGGTGGTAGTGGTTCTAGTAGTGGTAGTAGTGGAGGAGGAGGAGGAGGAGGAGGAGGAAGAAGAAGAAGAAGGGCCAACCTCTCCTTCTCCGACATCATTGAAAAGCCCCCCTCCCTCCCCCCTCCTTCACTCCCATCCTCACACCCCCCACCCTCCCCCTCCTTCACCCCCTCCCTCCCCGCGTCCGAATATGTGAGTTGCTCGTCGCTCTATAATACACGCCTACCTGTACAGTCTCCCTAGTACTGTTTCTATGAGCCCATTACCTGTTTCACCTGCAGGTAGGGTGGGGCGATGGCTTCTAAACTGCGCTGTCACTCTGCCGTACCTTGTATTATTGCTATTATCATCATCATCATCATCATCATCACCATCATCATCACCACCATCATCATCATCATCATCATCATCATTATTATTCACTACACCAGAAGTACACTTGGATTTACCGTCTAATTAATAGGAATTTAACTCAATTTTTAACTTTGTAATTTTATTTAAGAAAATTAAACTTGATGATAAACACAACACGTTATTGAGTGGAGCTTCCATATAACGGACTCTCCTTTCCCCTATAGTCCGTTAAATGGAGGTGTCACATCGCCACGAGTGTGTTTACTATTTACCAGTTGAATAAATCCACCATTGGACGGATTAACGGAGATTATAATGTTTTAGGATTTGGAATCTGTTGTAATCCGGTCTATTGAAATCCAACGATTGTTATTAGTAACAAGCACATAGGGATTACACCTTATGTGGATTATGAATAAGTAAATCCGGTATTGCTGAGCGGATTAACACGGTTCCAATTTTTGTGAAGGAGGATGAGGGGATTTATTTATCTAAATTATGTTAGTTAAAAAAAAAATTCGTCGACGTAAATGAAGAAAATCCCTTTATTAACGAAGGGATTGATGAGGGATTACAAGTTCTTTAAGGACCTCGTTCGCCTAAGCCTCCTGAAGTGTTACCGCTGATGATAAAAGAGTTAGGCCTATACACCATATTACCATTACACACACACACACACACACACACACACACACACACACACACACACAGAAAAAAAGATATACACTTTCTCCAAAACTAATGAAACAAATCCCACCATTACTCAGAAGATTAACGGAGATTTACAAGAAGTAGAGGGGGGTTGGGGGGGTGGGGGGTAGGGTGGGTGGGGTAGGGTGTAGGGTGGAACAGGACAGAGAGTCAACTAGATTTCCCCTCATTTCATAACCACCACAAAATTGACACCAAACTTAATAAACATGGTCGGGCGCTACTTGAACTGAACGCATCCCAACCCTGAGGCTAGAACAAGACCTCTCGTACACCGTAAAATACGCTACGGTAACCGAAGCCAACCCCGGAGGCAGGGGTCGGGACAACGGCAGGTTTTAATCCCAGGTCCTCTCTGAAGCTCTTACGAAGTAGCTAGTATCGATTCCTCTCTCTGCCAGGCCAGTTTTTGGGGTTCCTATCAGACTATCACCCTCTACTTGGCCCATGGGGGGGAGGGTGGGGGGGTGGACCTGTAATAAAGCTAAAATGACCCCTCCCCTCCCCCCTCCTCACT